>CAWUFW010016088.1:0-327327 GCA_963921515.1 Calotriton arnoldi
TGTGCATGGATTCAGTTACGTGTTGCTCTGGGTCTCTTTCTGCAGCCTGGGGTAAGGTGGTGCATGCACCCCTTACTGTGATATAGGTTACCTATATCACGAAATACATACACACCTAGAAACCTATAAGTCACTCCTAAGGCAGGCCTTATCAATCCTAAAGGCAGAGTGCATGGTTCCTATGTGAGAGGGTGCCCCTGCATGAGCAGGGCCCCTCTGCAGCGTTCGGAGACCATCTCTGATGCTGTTTGTAGTGCAGCCTGACCATATACTCTTAAGCGCATTATATCCTCGCGGTAAAATGCTAACTTTGGAATGGCTGCACCTAAACATGTCGTGTTTGGTGTCAAACATCTTGGAATACTACCCCCCGCCAATCCTGGCGGTGGAGGTAGCATTCCACCCTTCTAGAGGAAAGACATGTTAACTCTGGCTTACCCGGTAACTTCTTTCTGAAGCCCTGGCATCACAAAATGGATGCTGCTGCCACAGACACAAGTCTGGCCTCCTGCTGCTGGACGAAACTCCGGCAGGGAGGCCTGGACAATAGGTTTCCTGTTGCAGGAGGTGTGACCACCTCCCAGACAGGATAATGTGTATTGGGGCTGGGTGGGTGCACTCTTAGAGTGCTTTGAAGTCCTGCACTGGGGGAGCAAAGGCTCCTCTGTGCATATGCCAGTTCAAACCAGCTCAGGGGCTACCTGCCCCTGCTCTGGCACGAAACTGGACAAAGGGAAGTGGGTGTAGCCACCCCTCCCTTGACCCTCCCATAGGTGGGGTCATAGAGTTAGTCCCTCCCTGTTTTACTAGTTAAAATGGGGAACCCTTGCCACAGCAAGATTAGATATCCCTGGACTAAACTTTGAAACTGAATCCTGGACCTTCGACGCTCTACATCACGATTAGAGGACTGAAGAATCTCCTTGGGGTCAAGGAGTGACTCCCCTGCTTGGCAGGCACCAAAAACGATAACGACGGTCGTAAACTACGCCGCTCCCGCCGGAGTCCGAAGTCCCTGTAGCCCAAGAAGTGGATTTCCTGACTTCTCCAAGGCCATCGTGAGTCCCCAGCGAAGCTGAGGCAAGTGGACCCCACGAGTGACGAGGAACCGCGACCCCTGGGTACCGTGCACTATTATCGAGTGCAACCCCTTCACAACGTTCTACGAATCTGTGCTTTGGACCACGTGTGGTCCCAGCCTCCAACAGGAATCCCTCCGAAGATCAGAGGTCTACACCGTCCTGAGTGACCGTGGGCCCCTGTTGAGTGATTCCGCCCGAGGTGTCTTCGCGATCCCTTGCCAGCCGGCTCGTGGGTCCCCAGAAGACTTTCTAAAGAAACCAAAGGGCTCCCTGGTTGCTCCAGGCCTGCCCTGACTTACCTTCGCTGGGTGAGTTCCCAGACCTTGCTGGTCTGCACCATCGACGATCTTCAGCTACATCAAGACTTGCCGTTGCCAAGGCTTGTTGGGTCCAATCCGGTCGCCGACACTGCAGCACTCGACAGACATCGTGTACCAGCCCGAATCCTGCTCCTGGTCGCCAACAACGCCTCCTGGACCTCGTGGCTGCAGAAACGAGATGACCGTCAACGCACCTGAAGCACTCAACATCGGTGGGCATCTGTCCATCGCCTTCCTGGTCACTGGCTAGTGACCCAGACTCTGTCCCCTCTGCTTTCAGGTTCTTCAGAACTCCGATCCACTCTTGGATCCACCCGGACACTTTTCTCCTGGTCGCCAGCAGCACTTTGCAGCAGATCGCCATAAGAAACGACGACGAAACCCGACCCGAAAGGCACCTATGCACCCGGCTTCCCTGGGTGAGGTAACACGAGTACTCCGGTGCTCCCGTGGGTAGAGACTCTTCAAAGTCCTAGATCTCAAAGGGTTTTGTCCTAGTCCTCTTTAAAGTGTCCCTTTCCTCTATTTTCCCGATCCCGACTTTCTCCATAGAAGTTAACGGCGTATCGCGGTTGTGTATTTACACTGCACGCGTCTCCCGTGGGTCCCCTGTGTCACTACCTTGGGTGGTTCCTTGTGGTCCAAGCACTTCTAGAGGCTCTAGGCCTAGTGTGTAGTTCAGTCGTGGTTCGCATACCACTTTATTGGTATATGGTTTGAGTACGCCCCTAGGGCCCAAGCGTGTATTTGTGCTATTACTGTGAATTAAGATCTTATAACCTATGTACTTCGAACTCTAGCCTCATAAAGAGACTAGAGGGTGTGTTTAGTAATAAATACATATATTTTGAATATATACCTGGTGTGGTGCTCTTTCATTTGGTCACTCAAGAGATTATAGACTGGTAAAACAAGCTGCTTTACATTCCTTCAAGACTTAGCCTGAAGGCTGCTCTCCACAGCTACCACTAGGATAGCTTTCAATAAGGTTGTCTTTAACCTACCTACCATAAGAGTCGATTTGGACTGGTGCAAGGTGCCCACTATAATTAGTGGACAGCATATGCCAGGCCAACTTCTCACACTGCACACATGATGTCTTCAACACATACAAACAGTGAGTCACTCATTCATGCATCTATGCACTAAGTAATACCCCCCACCAAACCATACAGACACTCAGACACTCATACTGATACTCAAAAAACCAACTAATAACCCATATAGACACTCATGTAGCTACTCACCAACCCATGCAGCCACTTATACACAAAGTGAGAGACTGATACAGATATTTTCATATTTAAACATTACTCACTAACCCATGTATTCACTAAGATACACTTAGTCAGTTATACAATCAATTTTACAAAAAAAATCATCCATTTAGACACTTATATACCCATTTATTCTTCCATCGACCTTGAGATATACATATATAAAACATATTTAATTTTCAGAAAAACACACATTCACTGGATGATGTCATTTGAGATGTCATCAGTGATGTCATGAGTGATGTCACTGACCATGTCATGAGTGATGTAATATGTGACGTCATCAGCAGTGCATTGCGGGCGCGCAAGTTATAGTTAGCTGAACTAACTATAACGGGGTAATTTCTATGGTTTTGTACGATGGAAATGTCCAACTAACTATAACGCCCCTGGAAACCTATGGTTTTTTCAGTGAATTTCTAAGGTTTTTAAATGCTAATTTCTAACTATAACGTGCCTGAAACCTATGGTTTTTTAAGTGAATTTCTAAGGTTTTTTAAATGCTAATTTCTAACTATAACGTGCCTGAAACCTATGGTTTTTTCAGTGAATATATATATATTTATTATACTATGTATACATGTGAAAATGTCTTGGTCCCCTGTTTGCCTCGGTGGCACGGAAAAAATGGGTGGAACTGACGTCAGCACGCCGACGAGGTCCTCTTATGGCTCCGATGACGTCATACGGTGTCGCGAGCGGAGCCGTGCTCGTTGACGTGGAGAGCTAGGAAAGAATTTCCGTGGAATGCTGGTGCAGGGGATATTCACCTAAGTGTTCAGGCTAGTCCTTTGGGAGCAACTGTTTATGTTGCCACTCCAGAAAACCGAAACCAGTGATCTGAGGGCAGAGGCCCTGCAGATGGCACACGAGGTGGGGTGCCCAGCCGTGTGCACCGGCGGTGCAGCGAAGTGACAAGCACCACAACCCACAAAAAAGGCAACGAGGGCACTGAATAACACAGGATCTTCTCTTTGTATCTGGCACTAACAACGAAGTTAAAATGCCCTAGTACCAAAATGTAGAATTAGATGCCGCTTCTGCCTCCCGTACCCTGGAGGCGGCACATGGAGTCACGCGGTACGGTCATACTGCGGTGGGACTCACACTCGTTGACCTCTCATGGCACTGCTCCACACTTCAGGGAGGACGCTTTCCATTATCTATGTTTTCTGATGACATGTCGCGCCGGCCCCATCCAACAACAGAACTCCTTTAGATCCAAACAGACTCTTCCACTCTCTCACCGGAAGTGAAACCAGGCCACGCGGACACTTTCACAATACAACAGCCGGGAATGCACTTTTCGGTAAAAAACCACATTCCTTCCTCCTAATTAATCAAATAAACGTCTCACTGAAGAACAGGGGCCAGCTTCGATCGGTAAACAGCCGTTACAACAACTTTTTTACTTTGCGATACCATTACAACGCATGCATTACCACGCATGCGTTGTACATCACGAAAGTCATTACTACGCATTTTTAGACGCATGGTCATTTACCACGCATGCCTTTACAACGAATTTTGTTGTAAAGGTATGTATGGTAAATGACCATGTGTTCTAAAAACATGTAAACGATCCATGTCGTTGTAAGGAAACAGAGGCTGTTCCATTTCCTCACAACGACATGCACCGCCCCTCAGAGATGACGTGAAGCAGGAACCATGGGGAGAGAGGAACTATGAGGAGTGAGAGGAAAGGGGGATTGGGCATGGGGTGGGGGTTTCTTTTCTAGGGTTTAGGGTAGTGCAGTGGTGTTTGGGTAGTGTAGGGGGTCGTGCTGGGGAGTAGTGTTTTAGGGGTTTAGGGTAGTGCAGTAGTGTAGGGGGTCGTGCTGGGGGTAGTGTTTTAGGGTTTAGGGTAGTGCAGTGGTGTATGGGTAGTGTGAGGGGGTCGTGCTGGGGTAGTGTTTTAGGGTTTAGGGTAGTGCAGTGGTGTTTGAGTAGTGTAGGGGGTCATGCTGGTGGTAGTGTTAGGGTTTAGGGTAGTGGAGTAGTGTAGGGGTCGTGCTGGGGGTAGTGTTTTAGGGTTTAGGGTAGTGCAGTGGTGTATGGGTAGTGTAGGGGATTCGTGCTGGGGTAGTGTTTTAGGGTTTAGGGTAGTGCAGTGGTGTTTGAGTAGTGTAGGGGGTCATGCTGGTGGTAGTGTTTTAGGGTTTAGGGTAGTGCAGTGGTGTTTGTGTAGTGTAGGGGGTCATGCTGGGGGTAGTGTTTTATGGTTTAGGGTAGTGCAGTGGTGTTTGGGTAGTGTAGAGGTCGTGTGGGGGTAGATTTAGGGTTTAGGGTAGTGCAGTGGTGTTGGGTAGTGTAGGGAGTCATGCTGGGGGTAGTGTTTTAGGGTTTAGGGTAGTGCAGTGGTGTTTGTGTAGTGTAGGGGTTGTGCTGGGGGTAGTGTTTTAGGGTTTATGTTAGTGCAGTGGTGTTTGGGTAGTGTAGGGGGTAGTGCTGGGGGAGTGTTTTAGGGTTTAGGGTAGTGCAGTGGTGTTCGGGTAGTGTAGGGGGTCGTACTGGGGGTAGTGTTCTAGGGTTTAGGGTAGTGCAGTGGTGTTTGGGTAGTGTAGAGGTCATGCGGGGCAGCGAAGTGACAAGCACCACAACCCACAAAAAAGGCAACGAGGGCACTGAATAACACAGGATCTTCTCTTTGTATCTGGCAGGAACAACAAAGTTAAAATGCCCTAGTACCAAAATGTAGAATTAGATGCCGCTTCTGCCTCCCGTACCCTGGAGGCGGCACATGGGTCACGCGGTACGGTCATACTGCGGTGGGACGCACACTCGTTGACCTCTCATGGCACTGCTCCATACTTCAGGGAGGACACTTTCCATTATCTATGTTTTCTGATGACATGTCGCGCCGGCCCCATCCAACAACAGAACTCCTTTAGATCCAAACAGACTCTTCCACTCTCTCACCGGAAGTGAAACCAGGCCACGCGGACACTTTCACAATACAACAGCCAGGAATGCACTTTTCGGTAAAAAAACCACATTCCTTCCTCCTAATTAATCAAATAAAAGTCTCACTGAAGAACAGGGGCCAGCTTCGATCGGTAAACAGCCGTTACAACAACTTTTTTACTTTGCGATACCATTACAACGCATGCATTACCACACATGCGTTGTACATCACTAAAGTCATTACTACGCATTTTTAGAACGCATGGTCATTTACCACGCATGCCTTTACAACTAATTTTGTTGTAAAGGTATGTATGGTAAATGACCATGTGTTCTAAAAACATGTGAGACGATCCATGTCGTTGTAAGGAAACAGAGGCTGTTCCGTTTCCTCACAACGACGTGCACCGCCCCTCAGAGATGACGTGAAGCAGGAACCATGGGGAGAGAGGAACCATGAGGAGTGAGAGGTAAGGGGGATTGGGCATGGGGTGGGGGGTTTATTTTCTAGGGTTTAGGGTAGTGCAGTGGTGTTTGGGAGGTGTAGGGGGTCGTGCTGGGGGTAGTGTTTTAGGGTTTAGGGTAGTGCAGTGGTGTTTGGGTAGTGTAGGTGGTCATGCTGGGGGTAGTGTTTTAGGGTTTAGGGTAGTGCAGTAGTGTAGGGGGTCGTGCTGGGGGTAGTGTTTTAGGGTTTAGGGTAGTGCAGTGGTGTATGGGTAGTGTAGGGGGTCGTGCTGGGGTAGTATTTTAGAGTTTAGGGTAGTGCAGTGGTGTTTGAGTAGTGTAGGGGTCATGCTGGTGGTAGTGTTAGGGTTTAGGGTAGTGCAGTGGTGTTTGTGTAGTATAGGGGGTCATGCTGGGGGTAGTGTTTTATGGTTTAGGGTAGTGCAGTGGTGTTTGGGTAGTGTAGGGGTCATGCTGAGGGGTAGATTTAGGGTTTAGGGTGGTGCAGTGGTGTTTGGGTAGTGTAGAGAGTCATGCTGGGGTAGTGTTTTAGGGTTTAGGGTAGTGCAGTGGTGTTTGTGTAATGTAGGGGGTTGTGCTGGGGGTAGTGTTTTAGGGTTTATGTTAGTGCAGTGGTGTTTGGGTAGTGTAGGGGTAGTGCTAGGGTAGTGTTTTAGGGTTTAGGGCAGTGCATTGGTGTTTTTGTAGTGAAGGGGGTCATGCTGTGGGTAGTGTTTTAGGGTTTAGGGTAGTGGAGTCGTGTTTGTGTAGTGTAGGGGGTCGTGTTTTAGGGTATAGGGTAGTGCAGTGGTGTTTGGGTAGTGTAGGGGTCGTGCAGGGGTAGTGTTTTAGGGTTTAGGGTAGTGCAGTAGTGTAGGGGGTCGTGCTGGGGGTAGTGTTTTAGGGTTTAGGGTAGTGCAGTGGTGTATGGGTAGTATAGGGGGTCATGCTGGGGTAGTGTTTTAGGGTTTAGGATAGTGCAGTGGTGTTTGAGTAGTGTGGGGGTCATGCTGGTGGTAGTGTTTTAGGATTTAGGGTAGTGCAGTGGTGTTTGTGTAGTGTGAGGGGTCATGCTGGGGTAGTGTTTTAACGGATTAGGGTAGTGCAGTGGTGTTTGGGTAGTGTAGGGGTCATGCTGGGGGTAGATTTAGGGTTTAGGGTAGTGCAGTGGGGTTTGGGTACTGCAGGGAGTCGTGCTGGGGGTAGTGTTTTAGGGTTTAGGGTAGTGCAGTGGTGTTTGGGTAGTGTAGGGGTCGTGCTGGGGGTAGTGTTTTAGGGTTTAGGGTAGTGCAGTAGTGTTGGGGGTCGTGCTGGGGTAGTGTTTTAGGGTTTAGGGTAGTGCAGTGGTGTATGGGTAGTGTAGGGGGTCGTGCTGGGGTAGTGTTTTAGGGTTTAGGGTAGTGCAGTGGTGTTTGAGTAGTGTAGGGGGTCATGCTGGGGGTAGTGTTTTATGGTTTAGGGTAGTGCAGTGGTGTTTGGGTAGTGTAGAGGTCATGCTGGGGGTACATTTAGGGTTTAGGGTAGTGCAGTGGTGTTGGGTAGTGTAGGGAGTCGTGCTGGGGGTAGTGTTTTAGGGTTTAGGGTAGTGCAGTGGTGTTCGTGTAGTGTAGGGGGTTGTGCTGGGGGTAGTGTTTTAGGGTTTATGTTGGTGCAGTGGTGTTTGGGTAGTGTAGGAGGTAGTGCTGGGTGGAGTGTTTTAGGGTTTAGGGTAGTGCAGTGGTGTTAGGGTAGTGTAGGGGGTCGTGCTGGGGGTAGTGTTCTAGGGTTTAGGGTAGTGCAGTGGTGTTTGGGTAGTGTAGAGGTCGTGCTGGGGGTAGATTTAGGGTTTAGGGTAGTGCAGTGGTGTTGGGTAGTGTAGGGAGTCGTGCTGGGGGTAGTGTTTTAGGGTTTAGGGTAGTGCAGTGGTGTTCGTGTAGTGTAGGGGGTTGTGCTGGGGGTAGTGTTTTAGGGTTTATGTTAGTGCAGTGGTGTTTGGGTAGTGTAGGGGGTAGTGCTGGGGGAGTGTTTTAGGGTTTAGGGTAGTGCAGTGGTGTTTGGGTAGTGTAGGGGGTCGTGCTGGGGGTAGTGTTCTAGGGTTTAGGGTAGTGCAGTGGTGTTTGGGTAGTGTAGAGGTCGTGCGGGGCAGCGAAGTGACAAGCACCACAACCCACAAAAAAGGCAACGAGGGCACTGAATAACACAGGATCTTCTCTTTGTATCTGGCAGGAACAACGAAGTTAAAATGCCCTAGTACCAAAATGTAGAATTAGATGCCGCTTCTGCCTCCCGTACCCTGGAGGCGGCACATGCAGGTCACGCGGTACGGTCATACTGCGGTGGGACGCACACTCGTTGACCTCTCATGGCACTGCTCCATACTTCAGGGAGGACGCTTTCCATTATCTATGTTTTCTGATGACATGTCGCGCCGGCCCCATCCAACAACAGAACTCCTTTAGATCCAAACAGACTCTTCCACTCTCTCACCGGAAGTGAAACCAGGCCACGCGGACACTTTCACAATACAACAGCCAGGAATGCACTTTTCGGTTAAAAACCACATTCCTTCCTCCTAATTAATCAAATAAAAGTCTCACTGAAGAACAGGGGCCAGCTTCGATCGGTAAACAGCACGTTACAACAACTTTTACTTTGCGATACCATTACAACGCATGCATTACCACACATGCGTTGTACATCACAAAGTCATTACTACGCATTTTTAGAACGCATGGTCATTTACCACGCGTGCCTTTCACAACTAATTTTGTTGTAAAGGTATGTATGAGTAAATGACCATGTGTTCAAAAACATGTAGACGATCCATGTCGTTGTAAGGAAACAGAGGCTGTTCCGTTTCCTCACAACAACGTGCACCGCCCCTCAGAGATGACGTGAAGCAGGAACCATGGGGAGAGAGGAACCATGAGGAGTGAGAGGTAAGGGGAATTGGGCATGGGGTGGGGGGTTTATTTTCTAGGGCTTAGTGTAGTGCAGTGGTGTTTGGGAGGTGTAGGGGGTCGTGCTGGGGGTAGTGTTTTAGGGTTTAGGGTAGTGCAGTGGTGTTTGGGTAATTTGTGGTCATGCTGGGGGTAGTGTTTTAGGGTTTAGGGTAGTGCAGTAGTGTAGGGGGTCGTGCTGGGGGTAGTGTTTTAGGGTAGTGCAGTGGTGTATGGGTAGTGTAGGGGGTCGTGCTGGGGTAGTATTTTAGGGTTTAGGGTAGTGCAGTGGTGTTTGAGTAGTGTAGGGGGTCATGCTGGTGGTAGTGTTAGGGTTTAGGGTAGTGCAGTGGTGTTTGTGTAGTATAGGGGGTCATGCTGGGGTAGTGTTTTATGGTTTAGAGTAGTGCAGTGGTGTTTGGGTAGTGTAGGGGTCGTGCTGGGGGTAGATTTAGGGTTTAGGGTGGTGCAGTGGTGTTTGGGTAGTGTAGGGAGTCGTGCTGGGGAGTAGTGTTTTAGGGTTTAGGGTAGTGCAGTGGTGTTTGTGTAATGTAGGGGTTGTGCTGGGGGTAGTGTTTTAGGGTTTATGTTAGTGCAGTGGTGTTTGGGTAGTGTAGGGGGTAGTGCTAGGGTAGTGTTTTAGGGTTTAGGGCAGTGCAGTGGTGTTTTTGTAGTGAAGGGGGTCATGCTGTGGGTAGTGTTTAGGGTTTAGGGTAGTGGAGTCGTGTTTGTGTAGTGTAGGGGGTCGTGTTTTAGGGTATAGGGTAGTGCAGTGGTGTTTGGGTAGTGTAGAGGGTCGTGCAGGGGGTAGTGTTTTAGGGTTTAGGGTAGTGCAGTAGTGTAGGGGGTTGTGCTGGGGGTAGTGTTTTAGGGTTTAGGGTAGTGCAGTGGTGTATGGGTAGTATAGGGGTCATGCTGGGGTAGTGTTTTAGGGGTTTAGGATAGTGCAGTGGTGTTTGAGTAGTGTAGGGGTCATGCTGGTGGTAGTGTTTTAGGATTTAGGGTAGTGCAGTGGTGTTTGTGTAGTGTAGGGGGTCATGCTGGGGGTAGTGTTTTAACGGATTAGGGTAGTGCAGTGGTGTTTGGGTAGTGTAGGGGTCGTGCTGGGGGTAGATTTAGGGTTTAGGGTAGTGCAGTGGGGTTTGGGTACTGCAGGGAGTCGTGCTGGGGGTAGTGTTTTAGGGTTTAGGGTAGTGCAGTGGTGTTTGGGTAGTGTAGGGGGTCGTGCTGGGGGTAGTGTTTTAGGGTTTAGGGTAGTGCAGTAGTGTTGGGGGTCGTGCTGGGGGTAGTGTTGTAGGGTTTAGGGTAGTGCAGTGGTGTATGGGTAGTGTAGGGGGTCGTGCTGGGGTAGTGTTTTAGGGTTTAGGGTAGTGCAGTGGTGTTTGAGTAGTGTAGGGGGTCATGCTGGTGGTAGTGTTTTAGGGTTTAGGGTAGTGCAGTGGTGTTTGTGTAGTGTAGGGGGTCATGCTGGGGGTAGATTTAGCGTTTAGTTTAGTGTAGTGGTGTTGGGTAGTGTAGGGAGTCGTGCTGGGGGTAGTGTTTTAGGGTTTAGGGTAGTGCAGTGGTGTTCGTGTAGTGTAGGGGGTTGTGCTGGGGGTAGTGTTTTAGGGTTTATGTTGGTGCAGTGGTGTTTGGGTAGTGTAGGAGGTAGTGCTGGGGGGAGTGTTTTAGGGTTTAGGGTAGTGCAGTGGTGTTTTTGTAGTGAAGGGGGTCATGCTGTGGGTAGTGTGTTAGGGTTTAGGGTAGTGGAGTCGTGTTTGTGTAGTGTAGGGGTCGTGTTTTAGGGTATAGGGTAGTGCAGTGGTGTTTGGGTAGTGTAGGGGGTCGTGCTGGGGGTAGTGTTTTAGGGTTTAGGGTAGTGCAGTGGTGTATGGGTAGTGTAGGGGGTCGTGCTGGGGTAGTGTTTTAGGGTTTAGGGTAGTGCAGTGGTGTTTGAGTAGTGTAGGGGGTCATGCTGGTGGTAGTGTTTTAGGGTTTAGGGTAGTGCAGTGGTGTTTGTGTAGTGTAGGGGGTCATGCTGGGGGTAGATTTAGGGTTTAGGGTAGTGCAGTGGTGTTGGGTAGTGTAGGGAGTCGTGCTGGGGGTAGTGTTTTAGGGTTTAGGGTAGTGCAGTGGTGTTCGTGTAGTGTAGGGGTTGTGCTGGGGGTAGTGTTTTAGGGTTTATGTTGGTGCAGTGGTGTTTGGGTAGTGTAGGAGGTAGTGCTGGGGAGAGTGTTTTAGGGTTTAGGGTAGTGCAGTGGTGTTCGGGTAGTGTAGGGGGTCATGCTGGGGGTAGTGTTCTAGGGTTTAGGGTAGTGCAGTGGTGTTGGGTAGTGTAGGGAGTCGTGCTGGGGGTAGTGTTTTAGGGTTTAGGGTAGTGCAGTGGTGTTTGTGTGGTGTAGGGGGTCGTGCGGGGGGTAGTGTTCTAGGGTTTATGT
This sequence comes from Calotriton arnoldi, assembly GCA_963921515.1. NCBI lineage: Eukaryota > Metazoa > Chordata > Amphibia > Caudata > Salamandridae > Calotriton > Calotriton arnoldi. The sequence continues at coordinate 11,363 of CAWUFW010016088.1, forward strand.
TAGTGCAGTGGTGTTTGGGTAGTGTAGGGGGTCGTGCTGGGAGTAGTGTTTTATGGTTTAGGGGAGTGCAGTGGTGTTTGGGTAGTGTAGGGGTCGTGCTGGGGGTAGTGTTTTAGGGTTTATGTTAGTGCAGTGGTGTTTGTGTAGTGAAGGGGGTCATGCTGTGGGTAGTGTTTTAGGGTTTAGGGTAGTGCAGTGGTGTTTGGGTAGTGTAGGGGGTCATGCGGGGGTTAGTGTTTTAGGGTTTAGGGTAGTGTAGTGGTGTTTGGGTAGTGTAGGGGGTCATGCGGGGGTTAGTGTTTTAGGGTTTAGGGTAGTGTAGTGGTGTTTGGGTAGTGTAGGGGGTCGTGCTGGGGGTAGTGTTTTAGGGTTTAGGGTAGTGCAGTGGTGTTTGTGTAGTGTGGGAGGTCATGCTGGGGGTATATTTAGGGTTTAGTGTAGTGCAGTGGTGTTTGGGTAGTATAGGGAGTTGTGCAGGTGGTAGTGTTTTAGGGTTTAGGGTAGTGCAGTTATGTTTGGGTAGTGTAGGGTGTCGTGCTGGGGGTAGTGTTTTAGCACTAATTTTTCTTTCTACAGCACTAACCATAATTTCTATGACAAAATGAACCCCCTCAATTTGTTCCTTTTTAAATTAAATGTTTTAAGAGTTACCAGTTTATTCCAATCAAGATGGCTTCAGGAGTGCCATAATTTTGTCATAAGTAAGACTGTTAGCACTCTAGTTGTTCTTTAGAACACTCTGGGAAGCTGCAGTAGAACACAAAGGCATCAACTGACAGGCTGCTCCTGTTGAAATATAACAGGAAGATATTTGAGATCACACTTGAAACATGTCCTAATTTTTCTTTCTACAGCACTAACCATAATTTCTATGACAAAATGAACCCCATCATTTTGTTCCTTTTTAAATTAAATGTGTTAAGTGTTACCAGTTTATTCCAATCAAGATGGCTTCAGGTGTGCCATAATTTTGTCATAAGTAAGGCTGTTAGCACTCTAGTTGTTCTTTAGAACACTCTGGGAAGCTGCAGTAGAACAAAAGGCATCAACTGACAGGCTGCTCCTGTTGAAATATAACAGGAAGATATTTGAGATCTCACTTAAAACATGTCCTAATTTTTCTTTCTACAGCACTAACCATAATTTCTATGACAAAATGAACCCCATCATTTTGTTCCTTTTTAAATTAAATGTTTTAAGTGTTACCAGTTTATTCCAATCAAGATGGCTTCAGGTGTGCCATAATTTTGTCATAAGTAAGGCTGTTAGCACTCTAGTTGTTCTTTAGAACACTCTGGGAAGCTGCAGTAGAACACAAAGGCATCAACTGACAGGCTGCTCCTGTTGAAATATAACAGGAAGATATTTGAGATCTCACTTAAAACATGTCCTAATTTTTCTTTCTACAGCACTAACCATAATTTCTATGACAAAATGAACCCCATCATTTTGTTCCTTTTAAATTAAATGTTTTAAGTGTTACCAGTTTATTCCAATCAAGATGGCTTCAGGTGTGCCATACTTTTGTCATAAGTAAGACTGTTAGTGCTCTAGTTGTTCTTTAGAACACTCTGGGAAGCTGCAGTAGAACACAAAGGCATCAACTGACAGGCTGCTCCTGTTGAAATATAACAGGAAGATATTTGAGATCACACTTGAAACATGTCCTAATTTTTCTTTCTACAGCACTAACCATAATTTCTATGACAAAATGAACCCCATCATTTTGTTCCTTTTTAAATTAAATGTTTTAAGTGTTACCAGTTTATTCCAATCAAGATGGCTTCAGGTGTGCCATAATTTTGTCATAAGTAAGGCTGTTAGCACACTAGTTGTTCTTTAGAACACTCTGGGAAGCTGCAGTAGAACACAAAGGAATCAACTGACAGTCTCTGCCCTTGTTGGATGTACATGTTTTACTGAGAATGTCAGACTTCATTCTCACATGACTGAGAAAGATAATGTGAATTTACAGAAAATATGCTCTCATTTTAGCTTCTGGAGCACCTTCCAAAACTGTATGGGACAAGCATGTGAAAATAGTTTTCTCTCAAACATGATTCATGATATCCCAGCAGAAGGTTTTTCACAGGGTAAAATCACCTTAGAACACACCACAATTCCTGAAATTAGTATGGTACCATCAACAAATGAATTCTAATGTAACTAAAGTCTGTTATCACCCTTTATAGTTCTCCTTTTGGTAACCCTCAAAATCTTCGATTCACTACAATGCATTTCAATGGGGTACTATCATTTATATTGGTCCTAAGATGGCTGCCAGCAATTCCAGGATGAAGTGCTGACAGCCAATCAGATCTCACGATGACATGTGTGGTTAGGCTCCGCCCAGATATATATGTGTTTTCTTTTTCACATTTCTCAGAAACTACTGAACGGATTTACACCATTTAAGCAAAAGGCACAACACTGAACCAAGGGCTACCTCTTTGCCCCCTTTTTACTCGGCCCCCGCTTGACGAATCACCCCAAGACTTTCAGGATAGGAGCAGACCGGAGCGCCCCAACAAGTTGGAAACTTTCACGAAGATTCGTCAACCGGCGCCCACGTTATTGCAAATAGAATGTTGCGGATTTCCTATGGAAAATAGGTCCTAACTATAACTATCTACTGGCGACCGCCAGTAGATAATATATATATATATATATATATACACACACACACACACACACACACACACACACACACACACACACACACACACACACACACACACACTGCCTCTCTCTCTCTTCCAGTTTCTTTATGTCCATGTCTCAGAGTTTGTTGTGGACCATGTGTCCCTGTCTCAATGACCCAATGCCTGTATCTCCCTGCCCAAGTGTCTGTGTCCTGATTTTGTCTTTTACTGATGACTTTTGCAGTACTCCAGGCATACGAATAAAACAAATGCTTCAAAAATCTGTTTTTTAAAATTGAATTTGGTGTTTCAAAGGTTAACACTTGCACATGTCCTTCTGCTCACAGGAAGGATGCTCAACGGCTCTGGCAAACCCATTGACAAAGGCCCTGCTGTCATGGCAGAAGATTTCTTAGATATCAACGGTAAGCAATACATTTTTCAAACAATGCAGAGAAAAAAAGCAGAAAACTCCTTCAAACGACTCCTGTCTACTAAATTTGCTTTTCTAATTGTTTTAGCCCTTGAACCGTGAAGATGTGTACAGAGGGAGCAGAAGGTCCATAGCTGGTCTCATTTTCTTGGCTTAGAGCAGGCTTCTCCAACGAATAGCTCGGGAGCTACTGGTAGCTCTTAAGTTACCTAAAAGTAGCTCTCCTGCCTGAAACCTAGCCTACTAAATTAGAAGCTTTTGCATGTATATATATATATATATTCACTGAAAAAACCGTAGGTTTCAGGCACGTTATAGTTACAAATTAGCATTTAAAAAACCTTTGAAATTCACTGAAAAAACCATAGGTTTCAGATATGTTATAGTTACAAATTAGCATTTAAAAAACCTTTGAAATTCACTGAAAAAACCATAGGTTTTAGGGACAGTTATAGTTAGTTGGACATTTCACTCGTACAAAACCCGTGAAATTCCCCGTTATAGTTAGTTCAGCTAACTATAACTCGCGCCCCGCAATGCACTGCTGATGACGTCACATATTACATCACTCATGACATGGTCAGTGACATCACTGATGACATCACTGATGACATCTCAAATGACATCACTGATGACATCATCCAGTGACTGTGTGTTTCTGTAAAGTTTAAATATGTTTAATATATATAGGGAAAGGCGTATTGAAGAATGAGTGGGTGTATAAGTGTCTGAATGGATGATTTAGTACGTGCGTGACTGACTCTACAAGTGAGTGATTAAACGTATCTTACTGAATGCATGGGTTAGTGACTAAACTGTGTGAATGTCTGTATCCGTCTGTTGGTGTGTAAGTGGATGCATGGATTTGCGAATAGCTACATGAGTGTCTATATGGGTTATTGATTGGTTCTATGAGTATCTGTATGGGTGCCTGAGTGTTTGTGTGGATGGGGTGTGTGCGACTGTGCATAGATGTGTGAGTGGGTGATTCACTGGGTGGATGGTTTCAAGAGTGCATCTGTGATAGACTGTATGGGTGGGTAAGTGTGTGTAAGAGTGTGTGTAGTGAGTGGACATGTGTGAGTAACTACATCTGTGAAAGGCAGTATATATGTGTTGGAGTATATAAATAGCTATAAGCGAGAGTGAGTGATTGTGATAGTGGCTGTATGGATGAGTGTGTGCTTGTATCAGTGATTGTATAAGAGCGTAACAGTGTGCTAGTATTTGTATGATTAAGTGAGCTGGTGTGTGTATAACTGTATAGGTGAGTAAATGGCAGTGTGTTTAATTATTTGCATGACTGACTAGGTGTGTGAGTACCTCTATGGATGAGTGGCGGTGTTTGAGTGTCTATATAGGAGTAAGAGTGCATATGATAGTCCTGTACTGAGTGACCATAAGTATGAGTGACTGTACGGGTGAGTGAGTGGATGTGTGTGTGTAGACCTAAGAATCAGTGAGTGGGTATGTAGTTATTGGTGTTGGAGTGTCTATAGTTTTGCGAATGGCAGTCTGTAATTTAGATTGGGTGTATCAAAGGTTATATTAGGGTGTGAGGAGCTGCATCAGATTATCACGTGGATGATGTCATCAGTGATGTCATTTGAGATGTCATCAGTGATGTCATCAGTGATGTCACTGACCATGTCATGAGTGATGTAATATGTGACGTCATCAGCAGTGCATTGCGGGCGCGAGTTATAGTTAGCTGAACTAACTATAACGGGGGAATTTCACGGGTTTTGTACGAGTGAAATGTCCAACTAACTATAACTGTCCCTAAAACCTATGGTTTTTTCAGTGAATTTCAAAGGTTTTTTAAATGCTAATTTGTAACTATAACATATCTGAAACCTATGGTTTTTTCAGTGAATTTCAAAGGTTTTTTAAATGCTAATTTGTAACTATAACGTGCCTGAAACCTACGGTTTTTTCAGTGAATTTCAAAGGTTTTTTAAATGACATTTTTTAAATGTATTAATTTTTATATTAATTTTTTTCATACTGATTTACTACATTTTTAGAAACAATTTCTTTTACATATTTTATTATTTAAATTACATTGTAATTACATTATACATTACATTACAAAAAATACTTTCTCAGAATGAATTACTTTAGTTTAAATACTTAGCACATAGGCAATAGACTTTTAAGTACAGTAGTTACAGTTGTTGCAATGGGCAACACATTTTCAAACACAATGCAACATTCAGCTCAATGTGAATTTCTAGTTAAATGCAATTAGTTACTTTATGGATTACTTTTCTAACCACAGGACTGGATCCTAGATTCAGTCCTGGGACATCTCCTGTAAACAGTTGAGTAAAAGCGTTTTGGTTACAGTCGTGATTTTTAAGGAATATTATTGTATTTTAAAAGTTGACACTTAGAAACTTTTCCTCATAGAATCACCAATGTTATCCTATGGAAGGAAATTCACTTAGCAGGTAAAAACTGTTATCGTTACTTTTTCTTACTCAGTGTTGGATCCTGGATGCAGCACTGGTGCATCTCCTGTAAACAGTTGAAAAAATGCGTTTAAGTCATACAGGCGATTTTTAAGGAATATTTGTAGTTTGTGAAAATCGACACTTTGAAACTTTTCTGCTGAAAACCAGTCAATGGATTAGCCTATGGAAGGAAATATCAAGTTACCGGTAAGTACGGTTAAAATTTCTTTTGAGGATCAGTACTGGGCTGAAACATGCAGCACTGAGGTCTCTCCTGATAACAGGTGAGTAAATCGGAATTCGTATTTCGGCTGATTTTAGAGGAATATTTTAAAGTTCCAAAACTCCACACTTAGAAGAATTTCCAAGTGAAACCAGTCAATGTTAGCCTATGGAAGGAAATTCAAGTTACTGGTAAGTACGGTTAAAATTACTTTTCAGGACCAGTACTGGGCTGAAAGATACAGCACTGAGGTCTCTCCTGATAACAGGTGAGTAAATCGGAATTCGTATTTCGGCTGATTTTAGAGGAATATTTTAGAGTTCCAAAACTCCACACTTAGAAGAATTTCCAAGTGAAACCAGTCAATGTTAGCCTATGGAAGGAAATTCAAGTTACTGGTAAGTACGGTTAATATTACTTTTCAGGACCAGTACTGGGCTGAAAGATACAGCACTGAGGTCTCTCCTTATAACAGGTGAGTAAATCGGAATTCCTATTTCGGCTGATTTTAGAGGAATATTTGCACAATGGTGAAGGGAGGGGCGGGGCCTGAGGTGACATCTTTGCAAACGCGCCCCGTGGCGCGTTTTAAGTTGGGGGATTAAGTCCCCTTGAATCCTGAGGGTCCCTAGGGGCCAACTAGACCACCAGGAACCTCCAATATGCGCCAGAGGCTGCGTTGCAGAGACGTGTAGAGAGGCCACACCCCTTTTACACCTCTCTGCAACGCAGCTCTGTGGCGCATTCTGGATGTACCTGTTGGGCTAGTTGGCCCCCAGGGACCCTCAGGATTGAAGGGATTTAATTCCCCATCTTAAAACGCGCCACGGGGCCTGTTTGCACACATGTCACCTGAAGCCCGCCCCCTCCCTTCACCACTGTGCAAACGCGCCCCGTGGCGCGTTTTAAGTCGGGGGATTAAGTCCCCTTGAATCCTGAGGGTCCCCGGAGTCCAACTAGCCCACCATATACCTCCAAAAGCGCCACAGAGCTGCGTTGCAGAGAGGTGTAAAAGGGGTGTGGCCTCTCTACACGTCTCTGCAAGGCAGCCCCTGGCGCATACTGGAGGTTCCTGGTGGGCTAGTTGGCCCCCAGGGACCCCCAGTATTCAAGGTGAATTTGTTCCCCCTCTGCAAACGCGCCAGGGGCGCGTTTGCAGAGTGGTGAAGTAAGGGGCGGGGCCTGCGGGCCCGATCGTTTTTTTTTTTGTTTGTCCCTGAAGGGGGGCTGTGTGGCCCCCTTCCTTTTTCCTGTTTTTGGGCCCTGGGGACCCCATCCCCCAGGGCCTTACCCCTTTTTTAATTACCTAAAAAAAAAAAACGGGAAGGGGGCCGCGTGGCCCCCCTTCTCTGGGCCTGTATTGGACCCGTGGACCCCATCCCCCGGGGCATGGCCTCGTTTATTTATTATTTTGAGGGGGGCAGCGTGGCCCCCCTCCTCTGGCCATTTTAAGGCCCCGGGGACCCCATCCCCGGGGCTGGCCTTTCTATTTTTTTTTTTTTTTTTTTTTTTTTGGGGAGGGGGGCCGCGTGGCCCCCTCCCGGACCACTACTTGCCCCGGGGACCCCATCCCCCGGGGCTGGCCCTCTCCGTTGGGGACTGTGGGGGTCCCCAATCCCCCCACAGTCCCGCCGGCTCCCCGCGTCCCTTGGGAGCCGGCATTGCTTTTCCACATGGGGAGCAGCTGACATGCTGCTCCCCATGTGGAAAGCAATGTGCTTTGGATATTGGAAGAGAGAGCAGGTTTCCCTGCTCTATCTTCCAATATCCAAAGCAGTTTGCTATGGCAGGACGGGAGCCGCGAGGCTCCCGTCCTGCCATAGCAAACTACAGTGTCCCGGGGTAGGCACCCCGGGACACTGCAGGAGCCGGCCCTGGGGGGTGGTGGTCCCCAGGGCCATCAAGGGCTCCAGGAGGGGGCCGCGCGGCCCCCTCCAATTCAGTTCAAAGCCCCGGGGAGGTGGTGGTCCCCGGGGCTCTGGGGGTCCGTAACGGACCCCCATATTTAAATGTTTAGTGCCCCGGGGAGGTGGCGGTCCCCGGGCAGTGTGGGGGGGCTGGAGCCCCCCCCACACAGGTTGTCATTAATTTAAAAAAGCCCCGGGAGGTGGTGGTCCCCGGGGCTGCGGGAGGGCTCAGAGCCCTCCCGCACCATTTTTCTAAAAAGCCCCGGGGGGTGGCGGTCCCCGGGGCTTGGGGGCCCTTGAGGCCCCCACACATTAAATTATCCCCCCACCATGCCCCCGGGACTTGGGCCACCCGGGGCCAATGCTATCGAGCGCGGGAGACCGCGTCGATTTTTTCGGCAGGATTCGCGCACCCTGAGCGCATCCTGCCGATTTTAAAAAACATTTTTTTTTTTTGCCCAGGGGGTCCTTGTGGGACCCCTGAGCAAACCTAGGGTGTCAGGGTGTTTCTACCCTGCCCCCTTTGTGCGCTTTGCGCACTTGTTTCTGTCCCTCGGTTCTACCGAGGGACAAAATGGCTGCCAACATTTCCTGAATCGGAATGTTGACAGCCAATTAAAACATGCAGCTCGTGATCGGGACGGTGCGCGCAGGGTGCGCTGAGGGTGCGAATCCTCCGTGCCCATAGATATCACTAACTTTTTACTTTTCATTTTCTCAGCAACTACTGAACGGATTTACACCATTTAACAAAAGGGTTCTTTCTGAACCAAGAACTACCTCTTTGCCAAATTTGGTGTAATTCCGTTCAGCAGTTCGGGCTGTAGCCGTGTCTAAAGTTTCCTATGGAAAATTGCATGGGGAAAACGCGTTTTGGGACCCCCTTTTTCTCGGCCCCCACTTGACGTATCACCCCGAGACTTTCAGGGTAGGAGCGGACCGGAGCGCCCCACGAAGTTTGAAAATTTCGCGAAGATACGTCAACCGGCAAGAGAGTTATTTCAAATAGAATGTCGCGGATTTCCTATGGATAATAGGTTGTAACTATAACTATCTACTGGCGACCGCCAGTAGATAATATATATTCACTGAAAAAACCATAGGTTTCAGGGGCGTTATAGTTAGTTGGACATTTCCATCGTACAAAACCATAGAAATTCCCCGTTATAGTTAGTTCAGCTAACTATAACTTGCGCGCCAGCAATGCACTGCTGATGACGTCACATATTACATCACTCATGACATGGTCAGTGACATCACTCATGACATCACTGATGACATCTCAAATGACATCACTGATGACATCACGATGATGACATCATCCTTGTGATAGAGTGGCAGACCTCCTCTCACCCTAATATAACCTTTGATACACACACTCAAAAATACAAACTAACATTTTCAATACAATGGACATACCAATACCAGTTACAACACACCTATTCAGTAATTCCAAGATCTACACACACATCCACTCATTCACCAACAGTCCCTATACAGTCACTCATACATGTACTCACTCATCATATGTACTCATACACCTATACATCCTGTTACACACACGCCACTCATCCATAGAGTTACTCACACACATAGTCACACATGCAAACAAAGTATCAAACATCCATTTACTTGCATATACAGTTATACACACACTACCACACTTACTTCTACAGAAACTTACACATACTTACTGTCTTAAACAATCACTTATAGAAACACCTACTTATTTGTACAGGAACTCTTCCAATCTCTCACTCTCACATATACTCACTTATATACACCAATACTCACATATACTAGTTTAAAACATATGTAGTTACTCATAAAGACACTATTGAGACAATCATTCACTCACTAACACACCCATACACATACTCATCCACCTATACAGTCCTGCACACATGCTGTCTTCAACACATACAAACAGTGAGTCACTCATTCATGCATCTATGCACTAAGTAATACCCCCACCAAACCATACAGACACTCAGACACTCATACTGATACTCAAAAAACCAACTAATAACCCATATAGACACTCATGTAGCTACTCACCAACCCATGCAGCCACTTATACACAAAGTGAGAGACTGATACAGATATTTTCATATTTAAACATTACTCACTAACCCATGTATTCACTAAGATACACTTAGTCAGTTATACAATCAATTTTACAAAAAAAATCATCCATTTAGACACTTATATACCCATTTATTCTTCCATCGACCTTGAGATATACATATATAAAACATATTTAATTTTCAGAAAAACACACATTCACTGGATGATGTCATTTGAGATGTCATCAGTGATGTCATGAGTGATGTCACTGACCATGTCATGAGTGATGTAATATGTGACGTCATCAGCAGTGCATTGCGGGCGCGCAAGTTATAGTTAGCTGAACTAACTATAACGGGGAATTTCTATGGTTTTGTACGATGGAAATGTCCAACTAACTATAACGCCCCTGAAACCTATGGTTTTTTCAGTGAATTTCTAAGGTTTTTTAAATGCTAATTTCTAACTATAACGTGCCTGAAACCTATGGTTTTTTCAGTGAATTTCTAAGGTTTTTAAATGCTAATTTCTAACTATAACGTGCCTGAAACCTATGGTTTTTTCAGTGAATATATATATATTTATTATACTATGTATACATGTGAAAATGTCTCGGTCCCCTGTTTGCCTCGGTGGAACGGAAAAAATGGGTGGAACTGACGTCAGCACGCCGACGAGGTCCTCTTATGGCTCCGATGACGTCATACGGTGTCGCGAGCGGAGCCGTGCTCGTTGACGTGGGAGAGCTAGGAAAGAATTTCCGTGGAATGCTGGTGCAGGGGATATTCACCTAAGTGTTCAGGCTAGTCCTTTGGGAGCAACTGTTTATGTTGCCACTCCAGAAACCGAAACCAGTGATCCGAGGGCAGAGGCCCTGCAGATGGCACACGAGGTGGGGTGCCCAGCCGTGTGCACCGGCGGGGCAGCGAAGTGACAAGCACCACAACCCACAAAAAAGGCAACGAGGGCACTGAATAACACAGGATCTTCTCTTTGTATCTGGCAGGAACAACGAAGTTAAAATGCCCTAGTACCAAAATGTAGAATTAGATGCCGCTTCTGCCTCCCGTACCCTGGAGGCGGCACATGGGTCACGCGGTACGGTCATACTGCGATGGGACGCACACTCGTTGACCTCTCATGGCACTGCTCCACACTTCAGGGAGGACGCTTTCCATTATCTATGTTTTCTGATGACATGTCGCGCCGGCCCCATCCAACAACAGAACTCCTTTAGATCCAAACAGACTCTTCCACTCTCTCACCGGAAGTGAAACCAGGCCACGCGGACACTTTCACAATACAACAGCCAGGGAATGCACTTTTCGGTAAAAAACCACATTCCTTCCTCCTAATTAATCAAATAAAAGTCTCACTGAAGAACAGGGGCCAGCTTCGATCGGTAAACAGCCGTTACAACAACTTTTTACTTTGCGATACCATTACAACGCATGCATTACCACGCATGCGTTGTACATCACAAAGTCATTACTACGCATTTTTTAGAATGCATGGTCATTTACCACGCATGCCTTTACAACGAATTTTGTTGTAAAGGTATGTATGGTAAATGACCATGTGTTCTAAAAAACATGTAGACGATCCATGTTGTTGTAAGGAAACAGAGGCTGTTCCGTTTCCTCACAACGACGTGCACCGCCCCTCAGAGATGACGTGAAGCAGGAACCATGAGGAGAGAGGAACCATGAGGAGTGAGAGGTAAGGGGGATTGGGCATGGGGTGGGGGTGGGGGGTTTATTTTCTAGGGTTTAGGGTAGTGCAGTGGTGTTTGGGAGGTGTAGGGGGTCGTGCTGGGGTAGTGTTTTAGGGTTTAGGGTAGTGCAGTGGTGTTTGGGTAGTGTAGGTGGTCATGCTGGGGGTAGTGTTTTAGGGTTTAGGGTAGTGCAGTAGTGTAGGGGGTCATACTGGGGGTAGTGTTTTAGGGTTTAGGGTAGTGCAGTGGTGTTTGGGTAGTGTAGGGGGTCGTGCTGGGGTAGTGTTCTAGGGTTTAGGGTAGTACAGTGGTGTTTGGGTAGTGTAGGGGTCGTGCTGGGGGTAGTATTTAGGGTTTAGGGTAGTGCAGTGGTGTTTGGGTAGGGTAGGGAGTCGTGCTGGGGGTAGTGTTTTAGGGTTTAGGGTAGTGCAGTGGTGTTTGTGTGGTGTAGGGGTCGTGCTGGGGGTAGTGTTCTAGGGTTTATGGTAGTGCAGTGGTGTTTGGGTAGTGTAGGGGGTCGTGCTGGGAGTAGTGTTTTATGGTTTAGGGGAGTGCAGTGGTGTTTGGGTAGTGTAGGGGTCGTGCTGTGGGTAGTGTTTTAGGGTTTATGTTAGGGCAGTGGTGTTTGTGTAGTGAAGGGGGTCATGCTGTGGGTAGTGTTTTAGGGTTTAGGGTAGTGCAGTCGTGTTTGTGTAGTATAGGGGGGTCGTGTTTTAGGGTATAGGGTAGTGCAGTGGTGTTTGGGTAGTGTAGGGGGTCATGCTGGGGTTAGTGTTTTAGGGTTTAGGGTAGTGTAGTGGTGTTTGGGTAGTGTAGGTGGTCGTGCTGGGGATAGTGTTTTAGGGTTTAGGGTAGTGCAGTGGTGTTTGTGTAGTGTGGGAGGTCATGCTGTGGGTATATTTAGGGTTTAGTGTAGTGCAGTGGTGTTTGGGTAGTGTAGGGAGTCGTGCTGGTGGTAGTGTTTTAGGGTTTAGGGTAGTGCAGTTATGTTTGGGTAGTGTAGGGTGTCGTGCTGGGGGTAGTGTTTTAGCACTAATTTTTCTTTCTACAGCACTAACCATAATTTCTATGACAAAATGAACCCCTCATTTTGTTCCTTTTTAAATTAAATGTTTTAAGAGTTACCAGTTTATTCCAATCAAGATGGCTTCAGGTGTGCCATAATTTTGTCATAAGTAAGACTGTTAGCACTCTAGTTGTTCTTTAGAACACTCTGGGAAGCTGCAGTAGAACACAAAGGCATCAACTGACAGGCTGCTCCTGTTGAAATATAACAGGAAGATGTTTGAGATCACACTTGAAACATGTCCTAATTTTTCTTTCTACAGCACTAACCATAATTTCTATGACAAAATAGAACCCCATCATTTTGTTCCTTTTTAAATTAAATGTGTTAAGTGTTACCAGTTTATTCCAATCAAGATGGCTTCAGGTGTGCCATAATTTTGTCATAAGTAAGGCTGTTAGCACTCTAGTTGTTCTTTAGAACACTCTGGGAGGCTGCAGTAGAACAAAAGGCATCAGCTGACAGGCTGCTCCTGTTGAAATATAACAGGAAGATATTTGAGATCTCACTTAAAACATATCCTAATTTTCTTTCTACAGCACTAACTATAATTTCTATGACAAAATGAACCCCATCATTTTGTTCCTTTTTAAATTAAATGTTTTAAGTGTTACCAGTTTATTCCAATCAAGATGGCTTCAGGTGTGCCATAATTTTGTCATAAGTAAGGCTGTTAGCACTCTAGTTGTTCTTTAGAACACTCTGGGAAGCTGCAGTAGAACACAAAGGCATCAACTGACAGGCTGCTCCTGTTGAAATATAACAGGAAGATATTTGAGATCTCACTTAAAACATGTCCTAATTTTTCTTTCTACAGCACTAACCATAATTTCTATGACAAAATGAACCCCATCATTTTGTTCCTTTTTAAATTAAATGTTTTAAGTGTTACCAGTTTATTCCAATCAAGATGGCTTCAGGTGTGCCATACTTTTGTCATAAGTAAGACTGTTAGTGCTCTAGTTGTTCTTTAGAACACTCTGGGAAGCTGCAGTAGAACACAAAGGCATCAACTGACAGGCTGCTCCTGTTGAAATATAACAGGAAGATATTTGAGATCACACTTGAAACATGTCCTAATTTTTCTTTCTACAGCACTAACCATAATTTCTATGACAAAATGAACCCCATCATTTTGTTCCTTTTAAATTAAATGTTTTAAGTGTTACCAGTTTATTCCAATCAAGATGGCTTCAGGTGTGCGATAATTTTGTCATAAGTAAGGCTGTTAGCACTCTAGTTGTTCTTTAGAACACTCTGGGAAGCTGCAGTAGAACACAAAGGAATCAACTGACAGTCTCTGCCCTTGTTGGATGTACATGTTTTACTGAGAATGTCAGACTTCATTCTCACATGACTGAGAAAGATAATGTGAATTTACAGAAAATATGCTCTCATTTTAGCTTCTGGAGCACCTTCCAAAACTGTATGGGACAAGCATGTGAAAATAGTTTTCTCTCAAACATGATTCATGATATCCCAGCAGAAGGTTTTTCACAGGGTAAAATCACCTTAGAACACACCACAATTCCTGAAATTAGTATGGTACCATCAACAAATGAATTCTAATGTAACTAAAGTCTGTTATCACCCTTTATAGTTCTCCTTTTGGTAACCCTCAAAATCTTCGATTCACTACAATGCATTTCAATGGGGTACTATCATTTATATTGGTCCCAAGATGGCTGCCAGCAATTCCAGGATGAAGTGCTGACAGCCAATCAGATCTCACGATGACATGTGTGGTTAGGCTCCGCCCAGATATATATGTGTTTTCTTTTTCAAATTTCTCAGAAACTACTGAACGGATTTACACCATTTAAGCAAAAGGCACAACACTGAACCAAGGGCTACCTCTTTGCCAAATTTGGTGTAATTCCGTCAGCAGTTCGGGCTGTAGCTGCGATGAAAGGTCCCTATGGAAAAATGAATGGGGAAAACATGGTTTGGGACCCCCCTTTTTTCTCGGCCCCTGCTTGACAAATCACCCCGAGACTTTCAGGATAGGAGCGGACCGGAGCGCTCCAACAAGTTGGAAACTTTCGCGAAGATTCGTCAACCGGCGCCAACGTTATTGCAAATAGAATGTTGCGGATTTCCTATGGAAAATAGGTCTTAACTATAACTATCTACTGGCGACCGCCAGTAGATAATATATATATATATATATATATATATATTACCTACTGGCGGTCGCCAGTAGGTAGTTATAGTTAGGACCTATTTTCCATAGGAAATTCACAACATTCTATTTCCAATAACTTTGGCGCCGGTTTATGAATCTTCGCGAAATTTTCAAAACTTGTGCGGCGCTCTGGTCTGCTCCTATCCTGAAAGTTTCGGGGTGATTCGGCAAGCGGGGGCCGAGAAAAAGGGGGGTCCCAAAATGTGTTTTCCCAATGCAATTTTCCATAGGAAACTTTAGACACGGCTACAGCCCGAACTGTTGAACGGAATTACACCAAATTTGGCAAAGAGGTAGCTCTTGGTTCAGAAAGAACCCTTTTTGTTAAATGGTGTAAATCCATTCAGTAGTTCCTGAGAAATTTGAAAAGAAAAATATCTATATCTGGGCGGAGCCTAACCACACATGTCATCGTGAGATCTGATTGGCTGTCAGCACTTCATCCTGGAATTGTTGGCAGCCATCTTGGGACTAATATACATGATAGTACCCCATTGAAATGCATTGTAGTGAATCAAAGATTTTGAGGGTTACCAAAAGGAGAACTATAAAGGGTGATAACAGACTTTAGTTACATTAGAATTCATTTGTTGATGGTACCATACTAATTTCAGGAATTGTGGTGTGTTCTAAGGTGATTTTACCCTGCAAAAAATCTTCTGCTGGGATATCATGAATCATGTTTGAGAGAAAACTATTTTCACATGCTTGTCCCATACAGTTTTGGAAGGTGCTCCAGAAGCTGAAATGAGAGCATATTTTCTGTAAATTCACATTATCTTTCTCAGTCATGTGAGAATGAAGTCTGACATTCTCAGTAAAACATGTACATCCAACAAGGGCAGAGACTGTCAGTTGATTCCTTAGTGTTCTACTGCAGCTTCCCAGAGTGTTCTAAAGAACAACTAGAATGCTAACAGCCTTACTTATGACAAAAGTATGGCACACCTGAAGCCATCTTGATTGAATAAACTGGTAACACTTAAAACATTTAATTTAAAAAGGAACAAAATGATGGGGTTCATTTTGTCATAGAAATTATGGTTAGTGCTGTAGAAAGAAAAATTAGGACATGTTTCAAGTGTGATCTCAAATATCTTCCTGTTATATTTCAACAGGAGCAGCCTGTCAGTTGATGCCTTTGTGTTTTACTGCTGCTTCCCAGAGTGTTCTAAAGAACAACTAGAGCGCTAACAGTCTTACTTATGACACAATTATGTCACACCTGAAGCCATCTTGATTGGAATAAACTGGTAACTCTTAAAACATTTAATTTAAAAAGGAACAACATGAGGGGGTTCATTTTGTCAAAGAAATTATGGTTAGTGCTGTAGAAAGAAAAATTAGGAGATGTTTTAAGTGAGATCTCAATTATCTTCCTGTTATATTTCAACAGGAACAGCCTGACAGTTGATGCCTTTGTGTTCTACTGCAGCTTCCCAGAGTGTTCTAAAGAACAACTAGAGAGCTAACAGTCTTACTTATGAGAAAATTTTAGCACACCTGAAGCCATCTTGATTGGAATAAACTGGTAACACTTAAAACATTTAATTTAAAAAGGAACAAAATGAGGGGGGTCATTTTGCCATAGAAATTATGGTTAGTGCTGCAGAAAGAAAATTTAGGGCATGTTTTAAGTGAGATCTCAAATCCTCTTCTATTTCATTAGAAAATTCTGACATGCAGACTGAAACAATCACTTTCAATACCAGCAGAAGACTTCCAGTTAACTCCCTGGTGAGCAGTAGCTTTACTACAGTGATCTAATGAACAACTAGAGTGCTAACATTCTGAATTTATGGCAAATGTGTGACACATCTGAATGCCTTCTTGATGGAATCAAAGTAAAAAACTGAAAGCATTTCCTACTGAGGAGACTGCAGTAAATGAGGAAATTAGGAAACTTCATAACAAATAAGTGTCCCAAGATGGCCACCAGAGGAAAAAAAGCCCAAATGTAGCACAAATATCACCCAGATGTAGCCCACATATAGCCCAATGACAGAAGTGTGCAAAACACTTTTTATTTTTATTTTTCTGCAGTTTTATATAGTGCAGACTGGTCAGGTATTGGAGCGTTACATCTTACTTGGACCCCTTATTGCGTATTTTGCACAAAGTACATGAGATTGATCTTGCGAAACATTGAACTTTACGATTCTCTTAACCTGAAGTTGCTCTGAACTGGACTTTGTAACACCCATTTTTACCTACTGGTTTTAATTAATTCTCACTGTATTGTATTAGGAAAGAGCATTTACTGTTTTTATGTACACTTTTATGATCTATGTTTCTAAATCAGATCGAATAAAGTTTAATTAATTCTATGGCAGGACGGAGGCGAGGATTATGCATATCTTTCCTCACTTTATTTGCATAGCAGTTCAAAGAAAACGTAACACAACAATCATTAAACAAAAGACTACACAACCCATGAACCATTAGGGGGGTAGTCTCCAAGGATTCTATAGTCCAATCATATCACAGTCCATCGTATATAATATCGTGACGTCCCTTCCGCTTCCTCTTTCTTCACTGCTCGTCAGTTAAGTGCATTCCTTACATTCTTGGCTTAATCTGACGTTGTTTCTGTTTGTATAGCGGTTTCTTGTGCACGTTATTAGCATTATTGCCTTGGTATTGTTTCATATTCCATGCGCAGCAGGCTCTCTACCGAGCGCATTCTCCCCCTCGCAGTTTCTCCCGCTGTGCGCTCTGCGTGCGGTGAGATCCTGTCAGGCGCATCTGGTCCGAGCGAGGCAGCTCCGTCGAGCGCTCCCGCTGGTCTTTACGCGTGTTTGGGAATCCGGTCACTCCTTTAGTGTCCGTTTGATTCCCGACCAACCCTCGCCTAATTTTGACACCGCTACACGGTGATTTCCCCACACGGCCACATTAGTGACCAGCGCCACCTGGTGGTGGTAATTGGTATTACATCCCTGGCGTCCAGAGTCCCACTCCTCTCAGTCCCCGGTTGGGGACGGGGTCCACTCGGACATGTTCGAGCCTACCCAAATTTACCATCCTAGGTCGGCTGAGTGGACCCCTGACGCCAAAGTGGCAGAGTATGTGGTGGGGAAAATCCATCAACCCCTTGAAAGGGAGGTCAGGAATAGGATGAGGGGAGAATGCCCCAGGCCCTCACTGAAGGGGAAGGTGGCACACACGCCTGAAATTGATGAGAAACTTTGTACCTTTTTCTTCAAGTATAGAGGGATCCCAAGAAAGGAATTGATAGGTCTTGGATGTGGTAGGGCCCTTGACCCAAATTATTCAATTGGCGGAGCGTTCCAAAGAGTCAGGATCCCCTTTGTCCACGGATATTGTGGCTGGTTGGGCGCACTACCCTAAACCCTAAAACACTACCCCTCCACTACCCAAACACCACTGCACTACCCTAAACCCTAAATCTACCCCCAGCACGACCCCCTACACTACCCAAACACCACTGCCATACCCTAAACCCTAAAACACTACCCCCAGCATGAACCCCTACACTACCCAAACACCACTGCACTACCCTAAACCTAAAACACTACCCCCAGCACTACCCCCTACACTACCCAAACACCACTGCACTGCCTTAAACCCTAAAACACTACCCGCAGCACGACCCCCTTCACTACCTAAACACAACTGCACTACCCTAAACCCTAAAACACCACCCCCAGCACGACCCCCTTCACTACCCAAAACACAAATGCACTACCCTAAACCCAAAAACACTACCCCCAGCACGACCCCCTACACTACCCAAACACCACTGCACGACCCTAAACCCTAAAACACGACCCCCTACACTACACAAACACCACTGCACTACCCTAAACCCTAAAACACTAGAACCCAGCACGACCCCCTATAGTACACAAACACCACTGCACTACCCTAAACCCTAAAACACTACCCCCTACACTACACAAACACCACCGCACTACCCTAAACCCTAAAACACTACCCCAGCACGACCCCCTATACTACACAAACACCACTGCACTACCGTGAACCCAAAACACTATCCCAGCACTACCCCCTACACTACCCAAACACCACTGCACTACCCTAAACCCTAAAACACTACCCCCAGCATGACCCCCTACACTACCCAAACACCACTGCACTACCCTAAACCCTAAAACACTACCCCCAGCACAACCCCCTACACTACCCAAACACCACTGCACTACCCTAAACCCTAAAACACTACCCCCAGCACGACTCCCTACACTACACAAACACCACTGGACTACCCTAAACCATAAAACACTACCCCCAGCATGACTCCCTACACTACCCAAATACCACTGCACTACACTAAACCCTAAATCTACCCCCAGCATGACCTCCCACACTACACAAACACTACTGCACTACCCTAAACCCTAAAAAACACTAACCACAGCATGGCCCCCTACACTACCCAAACACCACTGCACTACCCTATACCCTAAAACACGACCCCCTACACTACACAAACACGACTGCACTACCCTAAACCCTAAAACACTACCCACAGCATGACCCCCTACACTACACAAACACCACTCACTACCCTAAACCCTAAAACACTACCCCCTACACTACACAAACACCACTGCACTACCCTAAACCCTAAAAAACTACCCCCAGCATGACCCCCTACACTACACAAACACCACTCACTACCCTAAACCCCCCTACACTATACAAACACCACTGCACTACCCTAAACCCTAAAACACTACCCCCAGCACGACCCCATCATAACACAAACACCACTGCACTACCCTAAACCCTAAATCTACCCCCAGCACGACCCCCTACACTACCCAAACACAACTGCCATACCCTAAACCCTAAAACACTACCCCCAGCATGAACCCCTACACTACCCAAACACCACTGCACTACCCTAAACCCTAAAACACTACCCCCAGAACTACCCCCTACACTACACAAACACCACTGCACTACCCTAAACCCTAAAAAACTTTCCCAGCACTACCCCCTACACTACCCAAACACCACTGCACTAACATAAACCCTAAAACACTACCCCCAGCACAACCCCCTACACTACACAAACACCACTGCACTACCCTAAACCCTAAAACACTACCCCCAGCACGACTCCCTACACTACCCAAACACCACTGCACTACCCTAAACCCTAAATCTACCCCAGCATGACCCCCTACACTACCCAAACACCACTGCACTACCCTAAACCCTAAAACACTACCCCCAGCACAACCCCCTACACTACTGCACTACCCTAAACCCAAAAACACTACCCCCAGCACGACCCCCTACACTACCCAAACACCACTGCACTACCCTAAACCCTAAAACACTACCCCCAGCATGACCCCCTACACCACCCAAACACCACTGCACTACCCTAAACCCTAGAAAAGAAACCCCCACCCCATGCCCAATCCCCTTACCTCTCACTCCTCGTGGTTCCTCTCTCCTCGTGGTTCCTGCTTCATGTCATCTCTGAGGGCGGTGCACGTCGTTGTGAGGAAACGGAACAGCCTCTGTTTCCTTACAACGACATGGATCATCTACATGTTTTTAGAACGCATGGTCATTTACCATATATACCTTACAACAAAATTCGTTGTAAAGGCATGCGTGGTAAATGACCATGCGTTCTAAAAAAATGCATAGTAATGACTTCGCGATGTACAACGCATGCGTGGTAATGCATGCGTTGTAATGGTATCGCGAAGCTGGCCCCTGTTCTTCAGTGAGACGTTTATTTGATTAATTAGGAGGAAGGAATGTGTTTTTTTTACCGAAAAGTGCATTCCCGGCTGTTGTATTGTGAAAGTGTCCGCTTGGCCTGGTTTCACTTCCGGTGAGAGAGTGGAAGAGTCTGTTTGGATCTAAAGGAGTTCTGTTGTTGGACGGGGCCGGCGCGACACGTCATCAGAAAACATAGCTAATGGAAAGTGTCCTCCCTGAAGTGTGGAGCAGTGCCATGAGAGGGCAACAAGTGTGCGTGCCTCCGCAGTATGACCATACCGCGTGACCCATGTGCCGCCTCCAGGGTACGGGAGGCAGAAGCGGCATTGCAGGTCCTCTTGAAGACAGTTGTAGCACTAATTCTACATTTTGGTACTAGGGCATTTCAACTTCGTTGTTCCTGCCAGATACAAAGAGAAGATCCTGTGTTATTCAGTGCCCTCGTTACCTTTTTTTTGTGGGTTGTGGTGCTTGTCACTTCGCTGCCCCGCCGGTGCACACGACTGGGCACCCCACCTCGTGTGCCATCTGCAGGGCCTCTGCCCTCGGATCACTGGTTTCGGTTTCTGGAGTGGCAACATAAACAGTTGCTCCCAAAGGACTAGCCTGAACACTTAGGTGAATATCCCCTGCACCAGCATTCCACGGAAATTCTTTCCTAGCTCTCCCACGTCAACGAAGACGTCATAATAGCACGGCTCCGCTCGCGACACCGTATGGCGTCATCGGAGCCATAAGAGGACCTCATCGGCGTGCTGACGTCAGTTCCACCCATTTTTCCGTGCCACCGAGGCAAACAGGCGGACCGAGACATTTTCACATGTATACATAGTATAATAAATATATATATATTCACTAAAAAAAACATAGGTTTCAGGCACGTTATAGTTAGAAATTAGCATTTAAAAAACCTTAGAAATTCACTGAAAAAACCATAGGTTTCAGGCACGTTATAGTTAGAAATTAGCATTTAAAAAACCTTAGAAATTCACCGAAAAACCATAGGTTTCAGGGGCGTTATAGTTAGTTGGACATTTCACTCGTACAAAACCATAGAAATTCCCCCGTTATAGTTAGTTCAGCTAACTATAACTCGCGCACCCACAATGCACTGCTGATGACGTCACATATTACATCACTCATGACATGGTCAGTGACATCACTCATGACATCACTGATGACATCTCAAATGACATCACTGATGACATCACTGATGACATCATCCAGTGAATTTGTGTTTTTCTGAAAATTAAATGTTTAAATATGTATATCTCAAGGTCGATGGAAGAATAAATGGGTATATAAGTGTCTAAATGGATGATTTGTTTTGTAAAATTGATTGTATAACTGACTGATTAAGTGTATCTTAGTGAATACATGGGTTAGTGAGTAATGTTTAAATATGAAAATATCTGTATCAGTCTCTCACTTTGTGTATAAGTGGCTCCATGGGTTGGTGAGTAGCTACATGAGTGTCTATATGGGTTATTAGTTGGTTTTTTGAGTATCAGTATGAGTGTCTGAGTGTCTGTATGGTTCGGTGGGGGGTATTACTTAGTGCATAGATGCATGAATGAGTGACTCACTGTTTGTATGTGTTGAAGACAGCATGTGTGCAGGTCTGTATAGGTGGATGAGTGTGTGTATGGGTGTGTTAGTGAGTGAATGACTGTCTCAATAGTGTCTTTATGAGTAACTACATATGTTTTAAACTAGTATATGTGAGTATTGGTGTATATAAGTGAGTATATGTGAGAGTGAGAGATTGGAAGAGTTACTGTACAAATAAGTAGGTGTTTCTATAAGTGATTGTTTAAGAGAGTAAGTATGTGTAAGTTTCTGTAGAAGTAAGTGTGGTAGTGTGTGTATAACTGTATATGCAAGTAAATGGATGTTTGATACTTTGTTTGCATGTGTGACTATGTGTGTGAGTAACTCTATGGATGAGTGGCGGTGTGTAACAGGATGTATAGGTGTATGAGTACATATGATGAGTGAGTACATGTATGAGTTACTGTATAGGGACTGTTGGTGAATGAGTGGATGTGTGTGTAGATCTTGGAATTACTGCATAGGTGTGTTGTAACTGGTATTGGTATGTCCATTGTTTTGAAAATGTTAGTTTGTATTTTTGAGTGTGTGTATCAAAGGTTATATTAGGGTGAGAGGAGGTCTGCCACTCTATCACAAGGATGATGTCATCAGTGATGTCATTTGAGATGTCATCAGTGATGTCATGAGTGATGTCACTGACCATGTCATGAGTGATGTAATATGTGACGTCATCAGCAGTGCATTGCGGGCACGCAAGTTATAGTTAGCTGAACTAACTATAACAGGGGAATTTCTATGGTTTTGTACGAGTGAAATGTCCAACTAACTATAACGCCCCTGAAACCTATGGTTTTTTCAGTGAATATGTATATGTATATATATATATATTCACTGAAAAAAACATAGGTTTCAGGGACGTTATAGTTAGCTGGACATTTCACTCGTACAAAACCATAGAAATTCCACCGTTATAGTTAGTTCAGCTAACTATAACTCACGCCCCCACAATGCGCTGCTGATGACGTCACATATTACATCATTCATGACATGGTCAGTGACATCACTTATGACATCACTGATGACATCTCAAATGACATCACTGATGACATCACTGATGACATCATCCAGTGACTGTGTGTTTCTGTAATTTTTTTAATATGTTTTATATATATTCCAAGGTGTATGGAAGAATGAGTGGGTGTATAAGTGTCTGGATGGAGGTTTTAGTAGGTGAGTGACTGACTGTATAAGTGAGTGATTAAATGTGTCTTACTGAATGCATGGGTTAGTGACTAAACTGTGTGAATGTCTGTATCAGTCTGTCTGTTGTTGTGCAAGCTGATGCATGGGTTGGTCAGTAGCTACATGAGTGTCTATATAGGTTATTGATTGGTTGCCTTAGTATTTGTATGGGAGACTGAGTGTGTTAGTGGGTGGGTGAGAGGTGTGTGACTCTGTGCATAGATGTGTGAGTGGTTGATACACTGGATGTATGGGTTCAAGAGTGCATGTGGAAACAGCTGCATGGGTGAGTGAGTGTGTGTATGGCTATGTTGGTGAGTGATCGGATGTCTCAGTGGTACATGTCCAAGTAACTACATATGTAAAAGGCAGTGTATGTGAGAGTTGGAGTATATATATGACTATACATGAGAGTCAGTGATTGTGAGAGTGGCTGTTTGAATGAGTGTGTACTTGTATCAGTGATTATATAAGAGAGTAAGTATGCGTTAGTATCTGTATGAATAAGTGAGGTGGTGTGTGTATAACTGTATAGGTGAGTAAATGGGAGTGTGATTGATTCTTTGCATGACTGACTAGGTGTGTGAGTAACTCCATGGGTGAGTGGTGGTGTGTGAGTGTCTGTATAGGTGTATCAGTGCATATGATAGTGTTGTATTGATGAGTGACTGCATGTATGAGTGATTGTATGGGTGAATGAGTGGATGTGTGTGTAGACCTAGGAATCAGTGAGTGCGTATGTAGTAACTTGTATTGGTGTGTCGATGTTTTCAAAAATGGTAGACTTTATTTTACAGTGGGTGTATCAAAGGTTATATTAGAGTGTGAGGAGGTGCATCAGATTTTCACGTGGATGATGTCATCAGTGATGTCATTTGAGATGTCATCAGTGATGTCATCAGTTATGTCACTGACCATGTCATGAATGATGTAATATGTGACGTCATCAGCAGTGCATTGCGGGGGCGCGAGTTATAGTTAGCTGAACTAACTATAACGGTGGAATTTCTATTGTTTTGTACGAGTGAAATGTCCAGCTAACTATAACGTCCCTGAAACATATGGTTTTTTCAGTGAATTTCAAAGGTTTTTAAATGCTAATTTCTAACTATAACGTCTGTAAAACCTATGTTTGTTCAGTGAATTTCAAAGGTTTTTTAAATGCTAATTTCTAACTATAACGTCTGTAAAACCTATGGTTTTTTCAGTGAATTTCAAAGGTTTTTAAATGCTAATTTCTAACTATAACGTCTGTAAAACCTATGGTTTTTTCAGTGAATTTCAAAGTTTTTTTTAAATATTAAACTACTATTCTGCTATTTGTCATTAGTACTGTTTTTTCTAACTTTTCCACTACAGAAAAAAAAATAAACTGTAAAACTGTTGTGTAATGTAATATATTTCACAAATTACAGTGTTACTTATCAAATAATACAACATAATTTAACATTTTCGCGACTTGGCCATGACCGCCAGCACGGCCCCCTGTGTACTGTCGCGGGTATCAATGTATTCGTGACACCTGTCGTCACTGCAAAAATGGAAGATCGATTTTAAAGAGGAATTTTATACAAACACTTTGGCAAATTTGATTTTAAACAGTGCACTAATAAACGTCTACTGTCTAAAATACTGTAAAATGTGTGCATATATGTGTTTTACACTTTATAAAAAAAAGGTGCAATCATTGCTGTTACCGACGTTTTCGCGATACTCAGAAAACTCGTGAACATGGAAAATTGGTTTAAAAGATTGTTTTTGTACAAACTCCCCATAAAAATACGACTTTAAACAGTGTAGTAATGAACCCCTAATGTTTACAATACTGTAAACTGTGTGTATATATATGCTTTTTACACCTCTCTAAAAAGACACAATCTTCGCGTTTACCGAAGTCATCACGACACTTGGCATATTTGCGAAGACGGGAAGTAGGGTTCAAACACAGTGTTTAAAAGAGTTACTACAAATATATGTGAACAAGCATGTTCTTTAAGTTAGTAATGTGTGTATTGTAATAGTTAGAATTAATTTTTTAAGTTATAATTTTTGAATGTGGTGGTGGTTGTTGAATGTTTGCATTTGTTTTGCGATTTCGTGACATGATCTGGATGATTGCGACGTCGCTGCAAATTAAAAAAATTCCTCAAAAAAACATTTAACAAGAACATGAACAATATTTTGGGCTTTTGGGTGGCTCTGACAAGATCCTTTGTCTTGAGAGTCTGTATAAGACAGCTACATATAAGATTGTATGCAAAGCTCCAGGTTGCTAAGAAACACCTTGTTCCCTTTGTCTGTAAAGTGAACTCCATCACCTCTATATATTCCATGCATGTCATAACACAGATTGTTGTTGTAGATAGAGCCCATGTTATGGTCTCTGAGGAAAGGAGAAACAATTTTATTAACATTTTTCCTGGCTTTGTCAATCTGTGGACAGATTTTGATTTGACCACTACCATTTCTGTCTTTGGCATATATTAGAGTACACCAAGACAGTGTGAGGGAAAAGCAACATCAATTCAGCAAAGGTATCCTTCATTAGGATTTCCAGCCCTACCTTAGTCAATGGGTCTAGGTCATTGCCACCACAGTGCACAATCATGAGGTGAGGAGCTTAAAAATCCACAATGGTTTTAACCAAAGCCAGCAACTGATGAAACTTTAACCCTCTCTGGATAAACCAAGTAATCTTCACATTTGCCAAACCCAACTCCCTATCAATACCTCTCTTTTTTGCAGCCGCTTTAGCCCAATAGATATAGCTGTGGCCAAAAATCAAGACTCTAACAATTTTGAAGTGAAGGAGCAATAGCAGTCAGGAGAAGGCTGAAGCAGAATGAGATAGTTTTCCAAATGAAAAGCAGTTAAAATGGAAGTGTTTTCATTGGATGCTGTCAGCATGTAAGTGAATAAAATTAGGTAGTGTGTTGGATGCAATAGCTAGAAGTCCTATTACTGGCTGGTGTTTAAAAAAACAAATGTAATACGGACTTAGATATGCTTTTGAATCTGTGGAATAATCCACACCTGCTGATGATTCTCATTTGGAAGTAGCATGTTCCTTCTTGAATGTGCTGTGAACTTGTGACCTACTGGTTGCTCTGGGTTGCTATAGACACTGAGCTAAGAGAGTTTTGGGGGGAAGGGTGTTTAAGGAGATAGAAAAATTTTTAATATTGAGAAGTTATGACATAATTTAGGTGATGATGAACTTTAGATTCCAATTGAGAACTATGCAATAAACTTTTGTGCAGTATTTAAATTTTAAAAAACTGAAACTAGACATAGGTTTGGACTTCCGTTTTTTTCGAGTTTACTCCGCGATCATTGTGAAAACATTGCGAAAACGCGGAGACAGGAACCTCATTTTGAATTAGGGTGAAAGGGTTAACAGATGCTAACCATTCACAAGTGGAGCTAGCGTAGTGTAAAATGAAAGACTTGATTTCATTTGCTGCTTTCCTCATGACTATAGAGTGGAAAGTTGAAGAGGTTGCCATTTTATAGTTGCTTTGTATGTGTACAATTCTTGTGCTTAGTTTTTACAGATCTTAACAGTGTCAAAGCTATCCAGAAATAGCTAAAACAACAATATAATCTACAAACTGAATTCACTGGTATGTTATAACCTTTTAATTATTTAAACAATATAGATTAGAAATGAAGATGTAAAAGGGAGTTTGATAAAAAACAGTATCACAGTGATATGAAAAAATATATCAGATGAACTGTATCTGGCACAAAGTATGTGTTTAAGATGTTAGTACTGTTGAAAGTTACCATGTGCAGAATGTCTCTTGAGAGTTCTTGTGCTAGCTTTACTGGGTTTGTAACTTTTCTTTGAGAAATGCTGAATATATGTTTTAAAGACAGAATAAATATTTGAGAAATGATGTAGGTATGCTATTAAGAAAAGGTTTTGTGCTTTGAAACAGTGAGAATTGTTGTTTTCAGTTTTAGAAAGTTGGTGATGCATGTGCATGCTGAGTCACAGAGCAATGTATGCTCCTAGAGTGCCATGGATCCAATTAAATCAAGTGTGATATCTAGACTTCACTCACACATAGCTCAGTAGAGAAGGATAGATACACTAGAAAAGTTAGTTTGATACTGACAGAAGGACTTAAACAATGAGTCAAAGATATAGTCACAACTGTTATGTTTCTAACAGCAATGGAGGTACTTTCACAGTCAGCCAGGCACTACTCAGGCACTCATCCAATCACCCAGCCACTACTCAGGCAGTCATCGTGTCACTCATGCACTATCTACACACTTATTCAATCACCCAGGCATTACACATGCACTCTTGCAATCGTGCAGGCATTAATTATGTAGTCATTGAACTGTTCAGGCAATACCCATGCATTCATCCAATCACACAGGTACTAACTTCACTTATACAATCACCAAGGCTGCACCTATGCAGTCATTCAAATGCCCAGGCACAACCCATGCACTCATCCAAACACCCACTTACAACCGATGTACTCATCGAAATACTGAGGCACAACCCATGCACTCATCCAAACACTCAGGCACTACTCACATACTCATCCAATTACACAGGCAGTACCATTGCAGCAAACCTATCACCCATCCAGTACCTATGCAATCATTCAATTAGTGAGGCAATACTGTTGCACTAATACAATCACCCCAGTAGTACACTTGCTTTAATGTAATCACTCAAAAGTTAACAATGGACTCATGTAATCATTTAGACACTAGTCATGCACTCATCTAATGAGCCAGGCACTACTGATGGACTCATTCGCCTATCCAGGCACTACCCATGTACTTATCTAAACACCCAGGCACTACATGTTCACTCAACTAAAAACACATCGGCAGCAGCCATGTACTCATCCAATCACTGAAACACTACTCATGCAATCATCCAATCTGCTAGGTGCTATGAATGCACTTAAACATTCAAGTATGTACTATCCATGCACTGTATAAATCACCTATATACTATACATGCACTTCTGCAATCACCCAGGCACTAGAGTTGCACTCATTTAATCATCCAACTACTATCTATGCATGTATTGAATTATTGAGACATTAGTCATTCACTTATCTAATCATTCAGTCACTACTCATGCAATCATCCAAACACTCAGATAGTAGTGATATACTCATACAAACATGCAGACAGTAACTATGCAGATATGGAATGACCAACGAAGTTCCCACATACTCAGGGAATCATCCAGGCACTACCTGTATCCTTAGGGAATCACCTATGCACTATCTATACATTCATTCAATCATCCAGGGTGTATTCATGTATTCAACCACAAACACATGCTTTTTCAAGTTTTAGTGAGGAATATGTAGTCTTTTAGAAGTATCTGGTGAGTTATATATGTATCCTGTTGCACACTCTTCGCATGTACTCGGAAGGATTAGTGAGCTATATGCTCTGATAGAGATTAATGTGCAGATTATTATATGCACCATTTCCCAAAATGTAAATGTGATACATTTAAGTGGAGAAGTACTGACATACTAAATACATCAGTGGTACTCTGGTAGAGAGGCACACAAATAGCTATTATGCTGTGTTTTGGGATTTACAGTGTTGAGACATTGTATGTACTTCTACACTTTGGTTCATGTTCATTTTAAAATTTACTACACAAGGGAGAAACTGGTCTTTCACCATGTATGAGTGAGTACTGAAAAATGGTGCAGCTGTGTTGTAGGAGATGGTGCTATAATATTAAAAGGTAACTTATAAATAAAGTTTTGCGTTTGCTTTAGGTTTGGCATATTGAAGTAAGTGCGTGTAGTTATATAGCTAGGTTAATCTGCAGATTTAAAACTGCAACATAACATAAAAACTGTTTTTGTATTATGTGTAAGTCAATAGTAAAGTAGTTGGGATGTTGGCTAGAGTAAAATTTAAAAAAACTTATTTTTTACAGAACAATATCTACATAACTGCAGACAGTTAGATTGCCTACAAACGTTTGGAGGAAAACACAACATAAGCAAATACAGTATCTCTGCAGAACTGAGACACAGAGGGGGAAAAATACAGAAAAAGTTATTAAAGAAAAAAGAGCTACTGGTAAGAGTACAAAGTAATTTCTTAAAAATATATATGTACACCTGTAAAGATTAGATAATGATGAAAATAACAACTGAAATATGAGAAAGAATAAGAGTGGACAATATAAATATTACAAGAAGAGGAAACAATGTAACAACAATGGACACACCTTAACCAAGAGACAGAAATAGTTTAAGGAAATCAGAGCCAGGATGTTTCGTAGTAGAGAGGCAGTAAATCTACTGAGAAATATGTATAGAAAAAGGAGAGAGAGGCACTGAAATAGAAAGAACAAGTTGAGTGAGTAGTTGATAAGGCCTTCACTTTGAAGAGGAAGCTTTTCATTGTGATTATAAATAGAATGAAGACTCTTCACAAAATAGTGTTGTACATGAGGAGTCAAAAGCAGAAGAAAAGATTATTCAAAAGAACTAACTTTTGTACAGTTTTTAGTAGAGAATGGATACATACTTCTACTATAGAGCCTTTCTTTAATGAAGAAAGCTATATCCAGGATAACACATTAGTTGACGCTATCAATGAAAGAGGACGATGTTATGAAATGAAAAATGACACTCCTAGAGCGAAAGAGGAGATGGTATCTAGAAATGTAGAACAAGTTATTGCAGAAGAGATAGAGGGTAGTATTCAACAGCAATCCATTGATATACTAAGAACATTTCTACATATCTTTCCAAGGTGAGGTTTAAAACACAAAATAAGTGCTTTACAAGGATTGGATACTTGCAAGGTTAGAAAACATACACATTTGGAGGGACTCTCAGTACACTGTTTATCAAAGATAGTGTGGCAAAGCACCTTTCATCATTTTAGGATGTAAGCTGTATACCTCTCAACAATGCAAACTTTAGTTAGGAGGTTGTACTATGTGAAAATTCCTGCTTTATGTTTAGGAGAAATTAATAGAGCACTTTTGTTTGGTACTGTTGCAGAGGTAGTAAAGATTTGTGATTATGTACAGTTTTGTTTCTTTTGTCCAGAACAGGACTCTATGAAAATGAAGAGTTGATAATAGGAGGAGTTGCAGAACAGAACACAGGTATTATATTTGATAGCTTTGAAGAAAAGATTAAAAAATTTAACACAGTGTGCTCTGAACCAGAGTATGTTTGCATATGTGGGTGACACATTCACTGCAAGATTCAAACATAGGGCATCATTACGATAGCGGGCGGAGAAAGTCCGCCCGCCACCGCAGCAGAATAGGGGACCGTCTGCAAGGGGTACGGCGGTCCCGCACATGATATTTGGATGCCACCGTGGCATGCCCTATTCACAGCATTGTGGCGGGCGGTGCTCACCGCACCGCCTGCCACAATGCTGTGAATGCACGTCGTGCATTTGCATGCACAACGTGACAGGCACCGCGCGGTGACACCGCCACCATATTATCCTTGTTTTCCGCCAGTCGACGAGTCTACTGGCGGAAAAGCGGCGGACGGTCTTTCCGTTCGCCGCGGACCCCCCAGCCATCGTAATATGGCGGGGGGTCTTTGCTGTGTGGATGGCGGGCGGATCGCCCCCGCAGGGCTGGCAGTGACTACCGTCGGCCCGGCAGAGGTGATCCGCCCACCATCCTAATGGGCCCCATACATTGTAGAGTTGTATTTAAAAAGTGAAAAAGAAAATAATGATAACTGAGAAAGGTTTGCTGTGTACTTATTTGTAGAGGAATGCTTTGTCTTGTCCACACACCAAGATATATGTAAGTTCTGTTACAATAAATGAGTTGATAATAAAATGCGTGCTAGAGCTGTGCATAACAAGTTAGTACTGGTTGCCATTCCAGAACCACTTCAAGGTTTAAATGTTTATGAGTGAATTCTTATCCAAAGTATACTTCCATTTCAGGCTATAGTCCATATGGACCCAAAGACAGGCAAGTTTTTACTATTTTTTCTCGAAATGTTCAGCAGGATGCTCAATAATTTTTAATGGTAATGCTAGGACTATTAGAGGGAGAGGATGTGAATATTTATGAATTATCTGGTTTAAGTTATAAATGGAATCATAATTGTTGCTATTGTGAATTCACCTCTAGTACTGAAATCAATTTGGAATGATTCCTCTACTTGACGTTACCAGATAGGAAAGCTGTGGTCTTTAAAAATGTAACCAAAAACGCCCATCAAGATATGACCTGTCCAAACTGCAGATTAGAACTTAGGTGTACGTTGTTAGTACAAACATATAGGAAATATGTCATAGTCATGATACAATGATGCAGAGTGGATGGTACTAAATTAGAAACTGAAATTACAAACTTTGTAGCTGGACAAATTTCCATTTCAAAAACAAGTTTCCCAACTATAGCAAACATATTTCATGAAGGAGTTAATATAACCTCTACTCACTACACAATATATTAAAGATGTCAAGGAGGATGGACAGAGTGCAATGACATAGAAATGTCATTCAAATGAAGACTACATAAAACGTTAATACACTTATATCTGCTATTTCTAGAACCAAAGTTCTAAGCACACTTTTGGATAACAAAATGTGGTATTGTGTGGCAATGTATATTAATTATGAGTTTCTGAGACATTGTTCGGCCTATTAGGTGTAATGTCTACAGAAAGTTGTTAGAAACAAAAGACTCTTTTTAACTGTAGGAAAGGAATTTATAAAACATTACAGGACTACATTCTGTTACTACAGATAAAAACTAAGCTGAGGTACTATAATACCAGCAGCCTTAAGTTGCATCTAAGAGGTCTGCACAAGTTTATTACATAGTCCTCAATTGGAAATTAAGGTTTATCATTACTTAAATTGTGTCAGAACACATCAACTTTTTAAAACATTTCTCTTTAACACCCTACCCCATACACTCTTAGCTCAGTGTATCTAGCAACCCAGTGAAACCAATAGGTCACAAGTTCACAGAACATTCTAGAAGGAACATGTTACTTCCAAAGGAGATACAGCAGGTGTGGTTTACTCCACAGATTCAAGAGCATATCCATGTCTGTATTACATTTATTTTTTTAAACAACAGCCAATAACTGGACTTCTTGCTTATGCATCCAGTACATTACCTAATTGTATTCACTTACATGCTGACAGCATCCAATGAAATATATCTTTAAAAAAAAAAGGAAACTCCTCCATTTTAACTGCTTTTAATTTGGAAAACTACCTCATTCAGCTCCAGCATTCTCCTGACTGCTTTTGCTCCTTCACTTACAAATGCTCAGAGTGTGGATTGTTGGCCACAGCTTTGTCTATTGGGCTAAATAGGCTGTAAAAAATAGAGGTATTGCAGGGAGTTGGGTTTGGTAAATGTGGAGATTAGTTGGTATGGCCAGAGAGGGTTAACGTTTCATCAGTTGCTGGCTTTGGTTAAAACCACTGTGGATTACTAAGCTCCTCACCTCATGATTGTGCACTGTGGTGGCAATGACCTAGGCACATTGACTGGGGTAGGGCTGAAAATCCTAATGAAGGATACCTTTGCAGAACTGGTGTCACTTTTCCCTCACACTGTCTTGGTGTACTCTAATATATGCCAAAGACAGAAATTGAAGTGGTTAAATCAATTCAGTCCACAGATTGACAAAGCCAGTATGCATGTTAATAAATCTGTTTCTGCATTTCTCAGAAACCATAACTTGGGCTCAATCTAAAACAACAACATGCATGTTGACATGCATGGAATTTATAGAAATGATGGAGTGCACTTTACGGACTAAGGCAACAGGGTGTTTCTAAGTAACCTGAAACTCTGCATCCAGTCTTATGTGTAGCTGTCATATACACACAAACAACACAAAGACTCTTGTCAGAGCCACCCTAGAACCCTAAACATTGTTATTTGGTTTCTAAAGATCCTTTTTAGTTTTTGGGAATCTTCACAACGACGTTGCGATGGTCGCAAATAAGTCGTGAAACAAAAGCAGACATTCAACGGCCACCAGCACATGCAAACGTAATAAAAAACAAAATGTTAAACATTGCACTACACATATTACTATATATATGCTTCTTTAAAAAACATGTTTAGACTCATCTCTAAAACCAATTTTCTGTGTTATTCAGGGCATCGTGACAACTTCGTTATCCGCTACGATCGCACCTTTTCCAAAAAGTGTAAAACACATATATGCTCACATATTACAGTATTTTACACACTAGGGGTTTATTAATGTATTGTCTAAAGTCGTGTTTTTCTAGTGAATTTCTATAAAAACCACCTCTAAGACCTATTTTCTGTGTTCACAGTGATGCCGGAAGTCACATTGACGTTGGTACCCGTGACGATTGTGCTTTTTGCAGACAAAAAAACACATATATGCACACATATAGTATTTTGGGCTCTATTGTGGTATTACTGTAGGCTTCAAACTCATGTTTTTCTAGTGAGTTTCTATAAAAACCATCTCTAAAACTTATTTTCAGTGTTTGCGGGGACGCCAGGAGCCGCTATGATGTTTTTACGGACTGTACAACACATATATGCGCACATATTATTGTATTTATGGCACTAGGGGTTTATTACTGTTTTGTCTAAAGTCATATTTTTCTAGTGAGTTTCTATAAAAACCAACCTTAAGACCTATTTTCCGTTTTCGCGGTGACGCTGGGACTCGTGAGGACGTTGGTACCCGCGATCACCCCAAATACATTGCAAAAACGCAAAGCAAAAGCAGGAATTCAATTGCCATCAACACATTAAAAAATTATAACTAACCATCGCACTAGCCATCACACTAACCATCACCATCACACTAGATAAATCACAATCTAAATAACTCTATAAAATATTTATCAGTCTCTCAATATCTCTATTACAGTGTGTATTAATGATTCACTGGTTTACATGAATGGTTGCATAAGCCTCTAAGTGGATCTGTGACTGGCTGCATGAGTCCCTCAGTGGGTCTATAAGTGGGTGCAGAAGTCTCTGAGTAGGTATATGAGTGGGTGCATGAGTCTTTGAGTAATTTTGGGAGTGGGTGCATAGTCTCTCACTGGGTATGTGAGTGGGTGTGTGAGTGTCTGAGTAGGTATGTGAATGGGTGTATGAGGGTCTGAGTAGGTATGTGAATGGGTACATGAGTCTGTGACTATATGTATAAGTGGGTGCTTAAGTGTCTGAGTGGGTTTATCAGTCTTTGACTGTAACTGTAACTGGGAGCATGAGTCTCTGAGTGGATCTGTGAGTAGGTGCATGAATCTATCAGTGAGTGGTCAAGTGGTAGCATAAGTCTCTCAGTGGGTCTATGAGTGGGTGCATGAGTGTCTGAGTGGGTTTGTGACTGGGTGTATGAGTCTCTGACTGGGTCTGTGCCTGGGTGTATAAGTCTCCGACTATGTATGTAAGTGGGCGCATGAGTCACTGAGTGCATCTGTGAGTGTGTGTGTGAGTGTCTGAATGGGCCTATGAGTGGGTGTTTGAGTCTTTGAGTGGGTCTGTGACTGGCTGTATAAGTCTCTGACTATGTATGTGAGAGAGTGTATGAGTCTCTGACTGAATCTGCAAGTGGGTGCACAAGCCTCTGAATGCTTATGTGAGTACACACATGGATCTCTGAGCGAGTCTCTGAGTTGGTGCATTAGTGTATGAGTGAATATGTGAATGGGTGTTTGAGTGGCTGAGTGGATTTGTGAGTAGGTACATGAGTCTGTGACTATGACCAGCAAGGGTATGTTTATAGATGTAGATACTTTTTGTTTTAAATTTCTACCAATATTTGCGACAATGTCATGATAGACATGCCGTCCCTGTGATGGTACAGGGGGGCCACATTGGCAGTTGCGGCATTACAAATATTGTGCGCAATTAAGAAGATCAATTTTGGACACACAACTTGTGTCAGTAAAACCCCCATTTCTCCAAAATTAGGTCAGAGTACCTCAACTGTGACCCCTTATCTTAAAATTCACAGAACAGCCAATCAGAGCATTCCCGCTGGCATGCGCATTCATGATTTACCATTTTATTGTCAAGAAATATCCGCAACTACCACGAAATAGCCGCAAAATATCTGCAACCAGAGATATCACTATATTGTTCGACTTACATTTCTCAAAAACTACTGAATGGATTTGCAGCAGATAACAAAAAGCACAATCTGCGTAACAACACCTACCTTTCTGCCAAATTAGTAAATCCATTCAGTGGTTCGGGCTGCAGTTGTGTTGACAGGTTCCTATGGGAATTAACATCGCAAATGCACCCTTTTCTCAACCCCATTTTTCTCAGCCTCCGCTTCACGAATATATATATATATATATATATATGGCAAAATAATTCAGGAAGCGGCACACCAGGAGACTGCACAAATATTTTGTTGTGCACCAAAGTTAAGGATGACGCGTTTCGGCGTTTCGCCTTTATCAAGTTACTTCCTGTACATCTAGTTCCTTTAGAAATACGCTTTAGAAATCATAGGCATAGAAAACATACTTCGCGTGTTACGAGTATTTCTCAATCCAGCGATACATAAGGAAAATAAAACATTTTAAAATTCGATGTCATGCCTTTACAATTCATTGCTATGATAATCATGATATATACGTTTTGATACCATTGGATGGCTTGCCATTCTTACGTAATGTTCGTTCTGTGGTACAATAAAGTTACCATTGTTCATATCCCACATTTTGCGGACTGCCAATCCCAGAATGCTTAGTACAGAACTCATATATTACGTCAAAGGAGTAATCGTCTTCATATGAAAAATCTTTACCGAGACAATTTACAGCTAGACAGTAACCTTCTAATGCAGCGGCCAACACAATAACTTAACAACAATTCCTTCAAATTGGCAATACTTAAGAATAAAGCATATTAAATTCAATCTCATTAATTCACAATTCATTGTCGAGATAATCATGTTATGTACATTCTTATGCCACTGAATAAAAATCATTCATGAATAGTGTTGGTTCTTAGCATGGCATTGTACTCAGGTTACCGTTGTTCGCATTTCCATTGTGGAGACACCGGTTCGAAACCCATGTATTTCGCCACAAGAATAGTCATATTCATGTAATAACATCTAACAAAGAACAATCAAGGTCGGACTGTGCCATCTCAGTACGGTTGCCAACACATAATTTGACTGTTATTATTAAATACACAATAGTTTGCACATCAGCGCTTTCAGATCTGTTAATCAACCAATATAGTGGGTACCCCATATTATCACCAGGGATCTTACGAAAATTACGCAATCTAATATTCACTCATAAAGCGCGGCACCCAATTGCGTGCAGTCTAAATAAATGACCTTATTGAGGGTAACTTTACAATATCATGACAAGTGCCATATTGCTCATTGTTATCCTGGGTTGCTACATACTTGTGTAACCTCCTTATATGGTCATTATTCATGTGCGATGATATGAACAACAGTGTGGCATGCTTACCAGGGGAGTGTAATCTATGGAATTTAATCCTAAAATCATAACCTTTTCAGATCCTATGTATTCCAAAACCCATATATTCACATATTCTCCACCAGGAATAGAACTTAACATGGTGCAAAGTGAATGAGACTAATGTGAATAATTGTTCCCTAACACAAGTGATAACGTGACTGGAATTCGATCAGGACAGAGCGCTATCTAAGGATAACCTTGTTATTATAGGAACCCCTGTGGTAAGCCCTGCATCTAGGCTGGAGTGGAGAGGAACTTGCCACCCATATTGGATGTTAGATTCAGGAAGTGAAAAAAATTTTAAGCTACTGCTTTTCTGTGTTTTAAACAATTTATATTTCTTTTATTTTTATTTTTATGTATATAATTTGGCCACTCTTTCACAATTGTAAGGGAGGAACGAGATTTGGGAGCTCACTGTCTTCATTAAGCCAATTTGTGGCGTAAAAGTGGTAATTGTAGCCAAGATGCAGGGCTTACCACAGGGGTTCCTATAATAACAAGGTTATCCTTAGACAGCGCTCTGTCCGATCGAATTCCAGTCACGTTATCACTTGTGTTAGGGAACAATTACTCACATTAGTCTCATTCACTTTGCACCATGTTAAGTTCTATTCCTGGTGGAGAATATGTGAATATATGGGTTTTGGAATACATAGGATCTGAAAAGGTTATGATTTAAGGATTAAATTCCATAGATTAGACTGCCCCCGGTAAGCATGCCACACTGTTGTTCATATCATCGCACATGAATAATGACCATATGAGGAGGTTACACGAGTATGTAGCAACCCAGGATAACAATGAGCAATATGGCACTTGTCATGATATTGTAAAGTTACCCTCAATAAGGTCATTTATTTAGACTGCACGCAATTGGGTGCCGCGCTTTATGAGTGAAGGTTAGATTTCGTAATTTTCGTAAGATCCCTGGTGATAATATGGGGGACCCACTATATTGGTTGATTAACAGATCTGAAAGCGCTGATGTGCAAACTATTGTGTATTGAATAATAACAGTCAAATTATGTGTTGGCAACCGTACTGAGATGGCACAGTCCGACCTTGATTGTTCTTTGTCAGATGTTATTACATGAATATGACTATTCTTGTGGCAAAATACATGGGTTTCGAACCGGTGTCTCCAGAATGGAAATGCGAACAACACTAACCTGAGTACAATGCCATGCTAAGAACCAACACATACGAATGTACATAACATGATTATCTTGACAATGAATTGTGAATTAATGAGATTGAATTTAATATGTTTTATTCTTAAGTATTGCCAATTTGAAGGAATTGTTGTTAAGTTATTGTGTTGGCCGCGCATTAGAAGGTTACTGTCTAGCCGTAAATTGTCTCCATAAAGATTTATCATATGAAGACGATTACTCTTTTGACGTAATATATGAGTTCTGTACTAAGCATTCTGGGATTGGCAGTCTGCAAAATGTGGGATATGAACAATGGTAACTTTATTGTACCACAGAACGAACATTACGTAAGAATGGCAAGCCATCCAATGGTATCAAAACGTATATATCATGATTATCACAGCAATGAATTGTAAAGGCATGACATCGAATTTTAAAATGTTTTATTTTCCTTATGTATCGCCGGATTGAGAAATACTTGTAACACGCGAAGTATGTTTTCTATGCCTATGATTTCTAAAACGTATTTCTAAAGGAACTAGATGTACAGGAAGTAACTTGATAAAGGCGAAACGCCAAAACTCGTCGTCCTTAACTTTGGTGCATAATAAAATATTTGTGCAGTCTCCTGGTGTGCCGCTTCCTGAATTATTTTGCCATTGGGGCGAAATGAAGGACTCCATTTGAATTTACGAACTGCTGTTGCCGCCGTCCAGCAGGCACCAACGCCGTGGGAAGGGAACCACTAAGCGCAACAACTTTGCAGTATATATATATATATATTCACTGAAAAAACCATAGGTTTCAGGGGCGTTATAGTTAGTTGGACATTTCACTCGTACAAAACCATAGAAATTCCCCCGTTATAGTTAGTTCAGCTAACTATAACTCGCGCGCCCATAATGTACTGCTGATGACGTCACATATTACATCACTCATGACATGGTCAGTGACATCACTCATGACATCACTGATGACATCTCAAATGACATCACTGATGACATCACTGATGACATCATCCTTGTGATAGAGTGGCAGACCTCCTCTCACCCTAATATAACCTTTGATACACACACTCAAAAATACAAACTAACATTTTCAAAACAATGGACATACCAATACCAGTTACAACACACCTATTCAGTAATTCCAAGATCTACGCACACATCCACTCATTCACCAACAGTCCCTATACAGTCACTCATACATGTACTCACTCATCATATGTACTCATACACCTATACATCCTGTTACACACCGCCACTCATCCATAGAGTTACTCACACACATAGTCACACATGCAAACAAAGTATCAAACATCCATTTACTTGCATATACAGTTATACACACACTACCACACTTACTTCTACAAAAACTTACACATACTTACTCTCTTAAACAATCACTTATAGAAACACCTACTTATTTGTACAGGAACTCTTCCAATCTCTCACTCTCACATATACTCACTTATATACACCAATACTCACATATACTAGTTTAAAACATATGTAGTTACTCATAAAGACACTATTGAGACAGTCATTCACTCACTAACACACCCATACACATACTCATCCACCTATACAGTCCTGCACACATGCTGTCTTCAACACATACAAACAGTGAGTCACTCATTCATGCATCTATTCACTAAGTAATACCCCCACCGAACCATACAGACACTCAGACACTCATACTGATACTAAAAAACAACTAATAACCCATATAGACACTCATGTAGCTACTCACCAACCCATGCAGCCACTTATACACAAAGTGAGAGACTGATACAGATATTTTCATATTTAAACATTACTCACTAACCCATGTATTCACTAAGATACACTTAGTCAGTTATACAATCAATTTTACAAAACAAAATCATCCATTTAGACACTTATATACCCACTTATTCTTCCTCGACCTTGAGATATACATATATAAAACATATTTAATTTTCAGAAAAACACACATTCACTGGATGATGTCATCAGTGATGTCATGAGTGATGTCATTTGAGATGTCATGAGTGATGTCATGAGTGATGTCACTGACCATGTCATGAGTGATGTAATATGTGACGTCATCAGCAGTGCATTGCGGGCGCGCGAGTTATAGTTAGCTGAACTAACTATAACGGGGAATTTCTATGGTTTTGTACGAGTGAAATGTCCAACTAACTATAACGCCCCTGAAACCTATGGTTTTTTCAGTGAATTTCTAAGGTTTTTAAATGCTAATTTCTAACTATAACGTGCCTGAAACCTATGGTTTTTTCAGTGAATTTCTAAGGTTTTTAAATGCAAATTTCTAACTATAACGTGCCTGAAACCTATGGTTTTTTCAGTGAATATATATATATTTATTATACTATGTATACATGTGAAAATGTCTCGGTCCCCTGTTTGCCTCGGTGGCACGGAAAAATGGGTGGAACTGATGTCAGCACGCCGACGAGGTTCTCTTATTGCTCCGATGACGTCATACGGTGTCGCGAGCGGAGCCGTGCTATTATGACGTCCTCGTTGACGTGGGAGAGCTAGGAAAGAATTTCTGTGGAATGCTGGTGCAGGGGATATTCACCTAAGTGTTCAGGCTAGTCCTTTGGGAGCAACTGTTTATGTTGCCACTCCAGAAACCGAAACCAGTGATCCGAGGGCAGAGGCCCTGCAGATGGCACACGAGGTGGGGTGCCCAGTCGTGTGCACCGGCGGGGCAGCGAAGTGACAAGCACCACAACCCACAAAAAAGGTAACGAGGGCACTGAATAACACAGGATCTTCTCTTTGTATCTGGCAGGAACAACGAAGTTAAAATGCCCTAGTACCAAAATGTAGAATTAGTGCTACAACGGTCTTCAAGAGGACCTGCGATGCCGCTTCTGCCTCCCGTACCCTTGAGGTGGCACATGGGTCACGCGGTACGGTCATACTGCGGTGGGACGCACACTCGTTGACCTCTCATGGCACTGCTCCACACTTCAGGGAGGACGCTTTCCATTAGCTATGTTTTCTGATGACATGTCGCGCCGGCCCCGTCCAACAACAGAACTCCTTTAGATCCAAACAGACTCTTCCACTCTCTCACCGGAAGTGAAACCAGGCCACGCGGACACTTTCACAATACAACAGCCGGGAATGCACTTTTCGGTAAAAACACATTCCTTCCTCCTAATTAATCAAATAAACGTCTTACTGAAGAACAGGGGCCAGCTTCGATCGGTAAACAGCCGTTACAACGACTTTTTTACTTTGCGATACCATTACAACGCATGCATTACCACGCATGCGTTGTACATTGTAGTGTAGCTCCTATTTCCCTTATAGGCTCTGCGCATTGGAATAATATATCCTATAGGTTTGACATAGGACTGAGGTCGGTATGTCCTTATCGAGTATATTAAACTTAATTACTTGTGCCAGCTAGCTCAGAGGCCACTAGAAACTTCTTGACGACAAGAAGGGATTAGTTTCTGGCTGCCGCAAAACATGACCACTGTGTTTCCCTTACAGAATCAGGATGTGTCCCAGAGTTGTAGAAACAATAGATAACTATTTCACTCAGCTCAGTCGTGCATGTTTCAGTTATTCTCAGAGTTACACAGAAATAACAGACGGGCGTTTCAATAAAGGATTTATTGAACAGTCTTGTTTCTGTTGTAAAGTAGATGTGCTGTTATGATCACAAGACAGTATGCGAGATAAATGATGTACAAGGTGAGCAGTAAAAATAAATAATACTGCGTTAGCATTATCTTTTCAGCATATATGCATTTACATAAAATGACACAGCCTAAAAATGCGAGTACTCATACGATGCGTTTCTACCCTAGTTCTACCCCAGTATACCTAACCTATCCTAGGTGTAGGGAGAAGTAGGTGCTGTATCCTTGACTAGAGTATACCAAGAGTCTAGTATGCCAAGAGTCTAGTATACCAAGAGTCTCTCTAGGTTCTAGTCTGCTCCATACCTGAAGAATGAGAGAGGTAGGAATCTCTTTTCCGGACTTGAACTCCAACACCCCGCAAGGGAAGTTAGATCACTGGAAGCTGGACTCTCTTCGAGCAGGAAGGGCAGCGTCTTCTCAGTGCGTCTGGCCGGGAATCGGGCTCCTCTGAAGTCGAGGTCTCCTCTGATTTACAGGGGTTTGGGAAGGTATATTTATACCTGAAAATGGTAGCATTGACGTGAGTTGGGTAGCGAAAGACGTCATGAATGAATCCCTTAGGGAATAAGAGGTTCATGCATAATGTATGAGTCCTTGAAGAAATCAATAGTCCTGGGCAAGGGAAACTCCCGCAGCCTGAGGGTCTGTTTTTTCATGGACTCGTTGAGACGCTAGGGTGGACGGATGTCGGAAGCTATGCCTGTATTTGGTATGCATAGTTTATGCCTAAATAAGGCCTGGGATTCTATGCCTATATAAGGGCAGGTTGGGTTATGTCTATATAAGGACATGATTCTAGAAAGCCCGTTTAAGGACACCCTATGAAGTATACAACACCCACTCCTCTTTCGTGTAAACAACAATACTAAAAATGCCTAAACATTTAGAATGCTATACAATAAAAACCGGAGTACCGCATATTTTAAAACATATCCTAAAAGCTTTAAAAGACACATTTAAAATGCAAAGGTTTCTGTACACCAAGAAGCAGTGTTTTTCATTTCCTGCATAAAGTCTGAAATAAATGCATTTGGAATGAAATATAAAAGCAATATTTACATATGACGAAAATGATCGATAAGGTTGTTCAAAATCAAAGTCATTTCCTGTCATGAAATTTAAATGAACTAATTTAGACACACAAGATGACTAAGTGTCCCTGGAAGTACTGCCAAGTCTGTATTATAAGGCTAGTTTTACTTTAAGCAGATCGGAGTGCCATTTTCATTCGAAAAATGGGAAAAAAGTTCAAATTTGGTATTGTTCCAAGTCTCTGAAAAAATGAAGGCCAAATTGTTGCTGTTTGCACTGGAACACAGTATGCCGAATCAGAGTCATTTCACGAGTCTGGTGTAAACATTAGGTCATCTATGTCAATAGACAAAACATCATCCACTGTCGCTAGTGTAAGTTCGAACACCTCATGCAAGAGATTGACCGCACAAAGATGGGAAGCATTGCCCTCAGCATAGGTCGCTGCAGCAATGTTCGCGTCCATGGTTACCTGTGTGCCTGGAGTTGTTTCTCGTACCTCAGCAGCAGCAGGAGGCGTCTGTGAGATCTCAATGAATGCTGACATCAGTATCGGGAGCCTCTGGGGACAACACGAAGCATGGACCGTTATCGGGACCAGCAAAGTATCGACGTCCTTTGGCGCAGCTGATGGGTATGTTAGACAAGCGTCCAACACGCATTCTTCACCGCATAACAGGCAGCGTAGAACAGGTAAGATGCAATCTTGCCAGATTGGTCGGAATGACAGGAACCATGTGGTATTAAGGTCCCGTAGACGAGTCATGCCAAATAGCTGTACTATTCGCTCACGGCACTTTCTTTCAAGGAGAGCTTTCTCCATTTCGCTCGGAGATATTTCTGCGAAGAGGCTGGCCATAGCGCAATAGCAGACAGATGAAGAGAATTCCCGCAACAAGTGCTAGAATTAATGGTATGCCACCAAACACCGAATGTGCAAAGTTCGGAATAATTCCAAGTATTGCCTGGAACGGTGCTAAGAGACCGGTGCAAATGCTCTTAAATACATGTACAATTCCTGTTGTATCTGACATGTTGAAGATACGTGATAACATTTCTACGAAATGTATGGGGCAGTTTGTACGTATTAAAGTCTGTATCTCAGCCGAAGTCCTTGCAACTTGTAGATCATAGGTTTCTCTGGCCGAGGTCAAAGGCACTGTTTGCTGTAAAAGCATGGCTTTCATTCTGCTTAAAGTATCAAATCTTATAAAAGAGACATTCAGTGAAGGCCATAAAGCCGACTCCCTGACTGTGTCTATCGGGGAAACAATACTTGCATACAGCAAGTGACCCTGGAGTTGACCGTTACTAGATATGGGATGCCGGGCAACATTCCACAGCAGCTCTGATCATTCAACATGAGGTAACTCCCATTCGAAAGTTGTCCAAACGCTGGATTAATCACAGCAGCTGGTGAACCGTGCTGATGACAAGACAAGTTTGCCACAGAACCATTACAAGCACCGTGTAAAATAATGTCCTGACATATGAGTGAACCGGTCAGCGCATGTTTACAGTTAATACCGCTAAGAAACACTTCACGATCCCCACTCCAACATGTATGTGTATACGGTAAATTCCAAGATGTCTTAATGTATTCCTTACCCAACCTTTCATATTTGCCTGCTT
Organism: Calotriton arnoldi; assembly: GCA_963921515.1. Taxonomy (NCBI): domain Eukaryota; kingdom Metazoa; phylum Chordata; class Amphibia; order Caudata; family Salamandridae; genus Calotriton; species Calotriton arnoldi. The sequence goes on from CAWUFW010016088.1 coordinate 55,553, forward strand.
GCATCTGTCTGAGGCAATACTGAAACTGAAAAGTTGTCACAGGTAATGTTATTTTGCCATGAATAAGCCATTCTGTAGCTGGTTTTTCTGCCACTGTGAATGGTAATTTGTCAAATTTTTCAATGCTCAGCACTGTATACCTCGCTCCTCTTTGTGCCAGTTCGATCTGTTTATCAGTTAGATTGTATTCTGCAAACAGAGACGACGTGTTGATGAAACGCCAAGGCACATAGCCCGCTCGCAAAGATTGCAGCGTCCATGTTAATAACACAATAGAACGTAATTGAGACTGACCTTGTTGTAACATAGCCAAATCTTGTTCTAGAATGTCGATAGCAGAGGATACAATGCCATCCAACGAATAAATTCTGGAGGACAAAGTTGTTAACCCATTGTCGACTACAGAGAGTGTTTTCTCTAAATTAATACGATCAAGTTCACGTATTCGTTCTGCAGCCTCTATCTGTGACACTTTCCATGCTTCGTTATAAGCAGCGTAGATGCCGGCATATATGAAACGTTTTTGACGCGGTTTTCTTGGTCCAAGCAAGAATTCCCTAAGATCTGCATCGTGTGCAAGTAAGGTTAAGTGTTGCTTCACATCCTGTAGTGTAGATCTATGCAGCCAATTGAGGCATAATTTTCCTACACTATATGTTGTTACTACCCCCGGATGTTGTCTTTGGACATATCTTGGGTCTGGCCTATGAATAGTAAAGCCCTGAGTTTTGTTCAAGAACCTTTCCTGACAGTTATTTGTGTCTGTGGGCCAGATCAACCATTTTTTCCAATTAGGATGAGTTCTGTTGAGTTGTAGTATATTGTCAACTGTCACCACTGCCTTTGTAATATTGTCACTGGCAGGAGTTGGCACAGAAGGTGTTTTCATCTCTTTGATCTTGGCTAATCCAAGACAAGATGTCTGTTGGACGGTGTCATTCAAAAACAGTATTTGTTCAGGGATAATACAGGCTCTAAATAAAGCTTCTATACCCTGTACTTGCCAATCTTTACTACCCCAGACAGTCTTTGTCTCAATTGTGTCTTTCCATAAGTCGAAACCCTGTGTAGACAGTTGGGCAATAAATGCTTCAGAGTAAATCTGTTTTGTATTTGTTAACATAATTTTCAGTCCTGTTTTGTTTACATTTTTATAGTAAAACGTTTCTGGATCAGATGTATTATAACCTGAAAAATATGGAAATTTACTAGCAAAAGTTTTCGAACTACCTTGTGGTGGTGTAGGACAATGTTCCCATTGATTAAACATAAACACATTTCTTGGATATGCAGTTTTGTGCAAATAATGATGACCATAGTGGTTATAACAATACAGTGTTTCGTAATCAGATGAACCTTCTAAATATTCATTTTTAGAAAATGCAGCAGATTTTTCTAGATCAAACATTATATCTTGAACAGTCTCTAAGTCCCAATCATCTGAATAGGTACTGGACGTTATCAAATCACTTAGTGAAATTTTAAACAAATGTGGAATGTTCAATTGTTCACTGGGGCCGAAGATTTCATAGTCTGTTTTGTCCCACACTATACCATCCTGTATAGGAACAGCTGTGATGTTCACTGATGACAAGTCTCTTGCTTCACGATGGGAAGATTTATGTGGTTTCAAAAGCACGTTTACGTCTTTTCCTTCACTGTTCACATGGATGTATCTGCCACTTATAAGCATGCTTACTGTTGTTACCAAAGCTAGCCAGAGCAGGAAAACAAAAAGTCCAGATGTAATCCAGAGTTCAATCCATGGAGAAACCAGATAAGTCTTTTTCAGAAAGTGAATAAAGTCTTGTACTTGCTGCTTGATTTTTGATGATGCTGGCGTAGTTTCAGGTTCGCTGGGATCTTCTGAAAACGTATCAAAGTCAATGAAATAGCCAGAAGCAGTTCTGTCAATTGTTGGAATTGCATCAGGATTCGATGAAATCACAGGAACCAGTTCTTCACGTGTCACGTTGGTGTAGACAGGTGTATTTGGACGAACTGTTATTTGGTTGTCAAGAGGGATGAGTTCCATAGCTTGGTTACTTAGTCCTTCATTTATTACAGCTGAATTCTCGATCGTGATCAGTCTTTCAGTCTGAACCTCTTGAATAGTAGCGAGAGGAGTGCGTCTGCTACTAGGTCGGAGTCCACGAGGCCTACTGTTTAGTATTGGCCACATGTTGTGGTTTGATGAGGTCGATTGACACAAATCTTTTCTCCTTTCTTCCAGCAAGGGGCGGCAGAAGTACTGTCCTTGTTCCTTGAACAGCTAGAACAGGTACCGGTTGTCTGTAAGAAGGTCCAAATTCCTTCTTGTCCGCGACTTTTTCTCTGACTAGATCCCCAATTTTTGGAATCCAGACAGGCCTTGCTGGGACCGCCGATTTTTCCCCAGTGGTGGTTGGCCGTAAGGATACGTTGCTTTGTTTCGTTCTTAACTTGTTAAGTTCCTGTAAAACAGCCAAACGATCTGTGATATCAAATTCTTTTTTGTCCACCACTGTGCCTACGTGTTCTAAGTCTGGAACCCACATTCTTGTCCCAAACAGGACCTCATATGGAGTGACCCCCCCTAGAGAACTTCTTGGCAAATTATTGAGAGAGCGCTGGACGCTATTTAGGTGTCTGACCCACCCATCACCCGAGCCTAATACCCTAGCTGTTATAGACTGCTTTATGTCTCGGTTTTTCCTTTCCACAACAGAATTTCCCTCAGGATGGAATGGAGAGGAGTACCGCAATGCAACGCCCAGACTGGCCACGGCCTCCTTGTAAGCCCTGGAGCTAAACGCAGGACCCTGGTCAGAATGAAACGTGCCTATTGCGTATGTGCCGATAAAGACTCGCAAATCTTTTATAACAGTTCGAGCGTCAGCCGAGCGCTGAGGCCATAACCATAGGAACCTAGATTTAGTATTTGCGGGAATGCCTTTGTCCAGTAGGACGCTGGCAATTAGATAGCCTAATGCTGTCTAACAGAGGTGTCTGCACTGGGCTGCCGCATTCGCTGCATGGTGTCTGGTGGCTTTCTCACTGTAATTTACAGTCTAAGCAGTTGTTGATGAATATATGAATGTGTGTAGTCATTCCAGGCCACCAGTACATCTCTTTTAATGTCAAAATTGTTTTTGAGATCCCTTGATGTGACAGACCTTCCCCCAAATGTGTTTCATAAATCAAGGCTGCTCTTCGTTCCATGTTTGGAATTACCCTATCCCCCACTCCAGGGATTCGAGCAAAAGGAACGTTATTCGCATCAATTACATAAGAGTACTTGAGTGGAAACTTTTTCGGTAACGCTGCACTGCTGCCTTTGCTCGAAGCATTGACAGCTAACATTATCTCACCGTCTATTTTTGTTTGTGAACGAGTGATCGTAGCTACGGAAGCCATCTGAACAGCCCCCTTCGCGGCTTCGTCAGCCAATGAATTCCCTGCAACGTGAACGCCATCACGCTGATGACTCAGTGTGTGAATCATGTGAGCCTTTGGTAGTTCGTTTTTCAACAGAACTACCTGTTCCCAAAGCAGTTTGTGCTTGATTGTGCCACCCTTTGCATCCTTAAAACCATTTTCAAGCCAGGTTCGTATATAGTCATTATACGACTGAACACAGTAAAAGGAATCGCACACTATCAGTGTGAGGAATTCTCGATCCGTACTTTCAAGTGCCAGTTTGAATGCCTGTAGTTCAGCTCGCTGAGCTGTACAATCACCTAGTGACTGAGTTTTTGTGACCATAGGTCTGAAGATGCCATTTCGCATGCGACCTTTAACGATTGCACACGCTGCACTGTAAGCTTGCTTACTCCCTGTTGCGGGCTGTGCGGATCCGTCAGTGTAAATTACGAATTCATACTGATCGAGAGGCAGAATCTCAGTGGGCAGAGGACATTCTTGTTCATATTGGAGAAATGCCTGAGTTTTTAAATCTGCATCAAATACATATTCAACATCAGTTGCAGCAAGAGAATTAACCCATTGTATCCATCTTGGATGTAAAGCTTTAGCATTTGGAATGCTTGCTTTTGTGACCGCTTCTAAAGCCGGTACTGGGGTAACGACAATTATGCGTTTCCCTTGGGCTAAGGCTCTTTCTTTTGCTACAGCTGTTTGAACTGCTGTCAGAATTTTTTCAGTTGAACTGAAACGCATTTCCGCTTGTGTGTACAAATGTGATTTGTATGCAATTGGTACTTTCTCACCCTCATTAAAGGTTAAGTAAGTGAATCCATATTGACCCGAAATTATTCGAATCACCAAATTTCTTTGACTTACGCGTGTTTGTAAGTGATTTGTTGCTAACATGTTAGCTTGGAGTGAACGCAAAATTTCTGTGTGTTCCTGTGTCCAGTTTTTTATTGAAAAATCAGGTTTTATTAATGCGTAGAGAGGTTTAACCCTTTCTGCGTAGTTTAGAATGTATGTTCTTCCAAAATTTAGGAATCCCAGGATTGATTGTAAATTTTTTAGCGTCTTAGGAGGTTGGATCAGCGCACATTTCTCTAGAAAGTTAGCTGCCAAGCTCTTACCTTCACTTGAAAGCTCATATCCCAAAAATAGGACATTGAGATGGGCAATTCGGGACTTTTTGAAGTTGAACTTGTAGCCCTCAGAGGCGAATCCCAATATAATGGTGCTCACCCTGTTCAAGTGTCGTTCTAAGTCATCGTCTGTCAGATAAATATCATCGACATAGGACAATGCCTCGTTGTCATAAATTTGTAGTAACTCCGTTACTCTCGCTGAGAATAAACCTGGGCTGTTCTTGAACCCTTGTGGGAGTCGACAAAAGTGACGCTGGGTCCCCATTATGGAGAATGCCGTTAAGTACCTACTTTCCGGTGCTATATTTTGACAAAAGAAACCGTTTGAGATGTCTAATGTTGTTTTGTATTTTTACGCACAATGTTATTCATTAATGCTGTGCTGTGTGCATTTTGCACTGCAAAAGTTTTAGAACAAGTGTTTAAATGTCTGTAGTCCAAAACTAAACGATATGTATTGTCTGGTTTGGAGACAGGAAACAAAGGATTGTTCATAGATGAGGTGCAAGTTTCAATCACCCCTTGGTATTCAAGTTGATTTAAAATCTCCCTGACCTGTTTTTTAGCTTCTTGCTTAATAGGATACTGCCTTTGTGCAGTTGGTTCATGTTTCAGATGTATTTTATGGTGAGGTGAGTCCTCATCCCATCCTACATGATTTTTATATAATGCTGGAGCCTGGGCCACTGCCCATTTTCTGGCATATGTATATTTTAAGTGAATTGGTATATGATTGGAGAAGGCAGGCATAATTATGTCCTCGCCGTGTGGGCACTCCCTGACAAACTGTGGTGGCCAGTCTTTTTCTGCTAGAAGTATGTCATAACCCTTTGATAGTTTTTCCCAAAAAAGTGCTTTAACCTGTCTAGGTTTGTCTCCCTCCATCCGGATTGTTATTTCATATAACCTTTGTGGAGTACTAACCCTGGTGTCTACAGTCTCTACTGTAATGTACTCATTCAAGTCCACTATCTCCAGAAGTTCCATCAGGTTCTGGCGAGCTATTGTGACTTCTGCTGCACTGTCCAGCATTGTCTGAGCCCATTCTCCGTTCTTGAGTTGCGATCTCAGTATTCTCGGCATGTCTTACTTTAAGACCTGCTACTTTCTTTTGGAGAATTGAGGTTTTGCTTTAGTTTTTTGAGCGTGTTTGTCGTCTTTCGATTTCACGCGTTCTTCTCTATGTTCTGTACGTCCTCTTCTTTCCGTAGTCTGTGATGAGACCTGAAAGGGACGAGAGGAACGTGTATCAGTATCTTGATACCTATCAGGTTTTCTCAAATTATCCCTATTCCTGAGGTTGTACCTCCTTTCAGAGGGCTCCTTTTGAGGAGACCTACCTCGGGACTGAGAACCTTTCTCGTTTGAATTTTGTTTATTAGTCTCCCACTTCTTTTTAGAAGATGTAGGAGTTTGTTTAATTGAGTCCTTCTCAGGACTTTCAGATAGTTTTGGTTTAACTGGTCTCCCACCCAAACTATCTCTGCCTAATTCTGCATATGATTGCTCTATAATTCTGGGTAGCTCTGTTTGATGTTCTGTAACATCGAATTCCCTTAGTTTTTGTCGGATCGCCACTGCTGCTGCCTCCCCTTTAATATTAGACAATATTATTGTTGAGACCTGTTCAAAATTTTTCAGTAATTTCATACCTAAATTTAAAGCAGGCTCTGCCCCATATTCGTTTTGAATCTGTTTTAGGACATCTGGTATTACCGCAATTGACGGAATGCCGTGTGTTTTAGTGTAGATGGCAGCAAAGACTGAGCCCCAAGTGGTGCAGTCTTCCAGTTGTGGTGTGATCCCCATTGGTAAACTAATGGTTAGGATTCTGTGTTTCTCATGCGGGCTAGTATTTGGAAATACTGCTTCGATTTGAGTAATTTTTTGAGCTATCCAAAACGGAATTTGCTCCCGCTTAGTGGGTATTTTACCCATGACTGCGTATAGAGTCTGTGGTGTAATTTTCAGTGTACTCCCCTGTGGAGGAGCTTGATTTGGAAGTGTTAATGGCTGTTGGACTGTGAAAGTCCGCATGACATATTGAACCAATTGTCTGTAGATTTTTATTAACTCTGTGAGTTGATTAAGTAGTTCCTCGTCTGACATTATTTCGATGTCTGGATGAGGTGTGTAGCCGGCTAGAATCGGCCATGTTGCTCCTGGTCTGCCTAGCGGACCGAGCCTGGTTATATTTCTGTGATGTTTTAGGGCGCCTTTAAACCAGAGCTGGTGCTCCTGGTATGTTAATGGAATTTCAATATCCTCGAAAGGAATGTATTCCTCTGGTTGTTCATCTTCTTTGTAGAAGTTAAACAAGTGAGTTACTGGATTGGATTCAGGAAATATTACCCATGAATAGAATACCTCTGTCTGAAAGGATTCGTGTGCCTCTATCACGAAAACTGCTCTACCTCCTCTCGGAGATAGGCCATGTTTTATAAGTTTTAGAGTAATGGCTCTTCTTAAGTTAGGAGGAATGTCTTTGACACCCTCTTCGGCTTCATTTAAACCTGTGTTGTTAAATAACGCTGCTTGGGCTGGTTCAGCCGCAGCTACACCGTTTTCGGCGTCTACATTCATTTTGTTTTTCGAAGAGAAAAAAAATGTAGAACTAGTTTCAAGGAAACAAAGATAAGATGCACAATATTGTGGAACAGTTTATCCTTCAACGTTGAGCAAACCAAACAGCTAATGTATAGGGTACTGCCCTATATAGCCGTGGCGGATATTAACCCTGCCCACTCCAGACGTCTTTTGGAGTATAAGGGTAGGGGTCTCTGAGAGAAAAATAAAAGTGCACAGCTGAGTTACTCAGTATCTAACGTTGAATTACTGCCTTACCAAACGTTGGGCGCCATGTAGTGTAGCTCCTATTTCCCTTATAGGCTCTGCGCATTGGAATAATATATCCTATAGGTTTGACATAGGACTGAGGTCGGTATGTCCCTATCGAGTATATTAAACTTAATTACTTGTGCCAGCTAGCTCAGAGGCCACTAGAAACTTCTTGACGACAAGAAGGGATTAGTTTCTGGCTGCCGCAAAACATGACCACTGTGTTTCCCTTACAGAATCAGGATGTGTCCCAGAGTCGTAGAAACAATAGATAACTATTTCACTCAGCTCAGTCGTGCATGTTTCAGTTATTCTCAGAGTTACACAGAAATAACAGACGGGCGTTTCAATAAAGGATTTATTGAACAGTCTTGTTTCTGTTGTAAAGTAGATGTGCTGTTATGATCACAAGACAGTATGCGAGATAAATGATGTACAAGGTGAGCAGTAAAAATAAATAATACTGCGTTAGCATTATCTTTTCAGCATATATGCATTTACATAAAATGACACAGCCTAAAAATGCGAGTACTCATACGATGCGTTTCTACCCTAGTTCTACCCCAGTATACCTAACCTATCCTAGGTGTAGGGAGAAGTAGGTGCTGTATCCTTGACTAGAGTATACCAAGAGTCTAGTATGCCAAGAGTCTAGTATGCCAAGAGTCTCTCTAGGTTCTAGTCTGCTCCATACCTGAAGAATGAGAGAGGTAGGAATCTCTTTTCCGGACTTGAACTCCAACACCCCGCAAGGGAAGTTAGATCACTGGAAGCTGGACTCTCTGCGAGCAGGAAGGGCAGCGTCTTCTCAGTGCGTCTGGCCGGGAATCGGGCTCCTCTGAAGTCGAGGTCTCCTCTGATTTACAGGGGTTTGGGAAGGTATATTTATACCTGAAAATGGTAGCATTGACGTGAGTTGGGTAGCGAAAGACGTCATGAATGAATCCCTTAGGGAATAAGAGGTTCATGCATAATGTATGAGTCCTTGAAGAAATCAATAGTCCTGGGCAAGGGAAACTCCCGCAGCCTGAGGGTCTGTTTTTTCATGGACTCGTTGAGACGCTAGGGTGGACGGATGTCGGAAGCTATGCCTGTATTTGGTATGCATAGTTTTTTGCCTAAATAAGGCCTGGGATTCTATGCCTATATAAGGGCAGGTTGGGTTATGTCTATATAAGGACATGATTCTAGAAAGCCCGTTTAAGGACACCCTATGAAGTATACAACAGCATCACAAAGTCATTACTATGCATTTTTTTAGAACGCATGGTCATTTACCACACATGCCTTTACAACGAATTTTGTTGTAAAGGTATGTATGGTAAATGACCATGCGTTCTAAAAAACATGTAGACGATCCATGTCGTTGTAAGGAAACAGAGGCTGTTCCGTTTCCTCACAACGACGTGCACCGCCCCTCAGAGACGACGGGAAGCAGGAACCACGAGGGAGAGAGGAACCACGAGGAGTGAGAGGTAAGGGGATTGGGCATGGGGTGGGGTTTCTTTTCTAGGGTTTAGGGTAGTGCAGTGGTGTTTGGGTGGTGTAGGGGGTCATGCTGGGGGTAGTGTTTTAGGGTTTAGGGTAGTGCAGTGGTGTTTGGGTAGTGTAGGGGGTCGTGCTGGGGGTAGTGTTTTATGGTTTAGGGTAGTGCAGTAGTGTAGGGGGTCGTGCATGGGGGTAGTGTTTTAGGCTTTAGGGTAGTGCAGTGGTGTATGGGTAGTGTAGGGGGTCGTGCTGGGTTAGTGTTTTAGGGTTTAGGCTAGTGCAGTGGTGTTTGAGTAGTGTAGGGGGTCATGCTGGTGGTAGTGTTTTAGGGTTTAGGGTAGTGCAGTGGTGTTTGTGTAGTGTAGGGGGTCATGCTGGGGGTAGTGTTTTATGGTTTAGGGTAGTGCAGTGGTGTTTGGGTAGTGTAGGGGGTCGTGCTGGGGGTAGATTTAGGGTTTAGGGTAGTGCAGTGGTGTTTGGGTAGTGTAGGGAGTCGTGCTGGGGGTAGTGTTTTAGGGTTTAGGGTAGTGCAGTGGTGTTTGTGTAGTGTGGGGGTTGTGCTGGGGGTAGTGTTTTAGGGTTTATGTTAGTGCAGTGGTGTTTGGGTAGTGTAGGGGTAGTGCTGGGGTAGTGTTTTGGGTTTAGGGTAGTGCAGTGGTGTTTGGGTAATGTAGGGGTTCATGCTGGGGGTAGTGTTTTAGGGTTTAGGGTATGGCAGTGGTGTTTGGGTAGTGTAGGGGTTCGTGCTGGGGGTCGATTTAGGGTTTAGGGTAGTGCAGTAGTGTTTGTGTTGTGAGGGGATCGTGCTGGGGGTAGTGTTTTAGGGTTTAGAGTAATGCAGTGGTGTTTGTATAGTGTAGGGGGTTTAGGGTAGTGCAGTGGTGTTTGTGTAGTGTAGAGGGTCATGTTGGGGGTTGTGTTTTAGGGTTTAGGGTAGGGCAGTGGTGTTTGTGTAGTGTAGGGGTCATGTTTTAGGGTATAGGGTAGTGCAGTGGTGTTTGGGTAGTGTAGGGGGTCATGCTGGGGTTAGTGTTTTAGGGTTTAGGGTAGTGCAGTGGTGTTTGGGTAGTGTAGGGGGTCGTGCTGGGGATAGTGTTTTAGGGTTTAGGGTAGTGCAGTGGTGTTTGTGTAGTGTGGGAGGTCATGCTGGGGGTATATTTAGGGTTTAGTGTAGTGCAGTGGTGTTTAGGTAGTGTAGGGAGTCGTGCTGGGGGTAGTGTTTTAGGGTTTAGGGTAGTCCAGTGGTGTTTGTGTAGTGTAGGAGTCATGCTGGGGTAGTGTTTTAGGGTAGTGCAGTGGTGTTTGGGTAGTGTAGGGGTCGTGCTGGGGTAGTGTTTTAGGGTTTAGGGTAGTGCAGTGGTGTTTGTGTAGTGTAGGGGGTCATGCTGGGGTAGTGTTTTAGGGTTTAGGGTAGTGCAATGGTGTTTGTGTAGTGTAGGGGGTAGTGTTTTAGGGTTTAGGGTAGTGCAGTGGTGTTTGTGTAATGTAGGGGGTCGTGCTGGGTTCTAGTGTTTTAGGGTGTAGGGTAGTGCAGTGGTATTTGTGTAGTGTAGGGGGTAGATTTAGGGTTTAGGGTAGTGCAGTGGTGTTTGGGTAGTGTAGGGGTCGTGCTGTGGGTAGTATTTTGAGTTTAGGGTAGTGCAGTTGTGTTTGGGTAGTGAAGGGGTCGTGCTGGGGGTAGTGTTTTAGGGTAGTGCAGTGGTGTTTGGGTAGTGTAGGGGTCAACCAACATGAATTTGTCCTTGTGTGATGTAACCAATGCTCATGTAAAGCACTCCAATACCTGACCAGTCTGCACTATATAAAACTGCAAAAACAAAAATAAAAAGTGTTTTGCACACTTCTGTCATTGGGCTATATGTGGGCTACATCTGGGTGATATTTGTGCTACATTTGGGCTCTTTTTTCTCTGGTGGCCATCTTGGGAGACTTATTTGTTATGAAGTTTCCTAATTTCCTCATTTACTACAGTCTCCTCAGTAGGAAATGCTTTCAGTTTTTACTTTGATTCCATCAAGAAGGCATTCAGATGTTTCACACATTTGCCATAAATTCAGAATGTTAGCACTCTAGTTGTTCATTAGATCACTGTAGTAAAGCTACTGCTCACCAAGGAGTTAACTGGAAGTCTACTGCTGGTATTGAAAGTGATTGTTTCAGTCTGCATGTCAGAATTTTCTAATGAAATAGAAGAAGATTTGAGATCTCACTTAAAACATGCCCTAAATTTTCTTTTGCAGCACTAACCATAATTTCTATGGCAAAATGAACCCCTCATTTTGTTCCTTTTTAAATTAAATGTTTTAAGTGTTACCAGTTTATTCCAATCAAGATGGCTTCAGGTGTGCCATACTTTTGTCATAAGTAAGGCTGTTAGCACTCTAGTTGTTCTTTAGAACACTCTGGGAAGCTACAGTAGAACACAAAGGCATCAACTGACAGGCTGCTCCTGTTGAAATATAACAGGAAGATATTTGAGATCTCACTTAAAACATGTCCTAATTTTTCTTTCTACAGCACTAACCATAATTTCTATGGCAAAATGAACCCCCTCATTTTGTTCCTTTTTAAATTAAATGTTTTAAGTGTTACCAGTTTATTCCAATCAAGATGGCTTCAGGTGTGCCATACTTTTGTCATAAGTAAGACTGTTAGTGCTCTAGTTGTTCTTTAGAACACTCTGGGAAGCTGCAGAGAACACAAAGGCATCAACTGACAGGCTGCTCCTGTTGAAATATAACAGGAAGATATTTGAGATCACACTTGAAACATGTCCTAATTTTTCTTTCTACAGCACTAACTATAATTTCTATGACAAAATGAACCCCATCATTTTGTTCCTTTTTAAATTAAATGTTTTAAGTGTTACCAGTTTATTCCAATCAAGATGGCTTCAGGTGTGCCAAACTTTTGTCATAAGTAAGTCTGTTAGCACTCTAGTTGTTCTTTAGAACACTCTGGGAAGCTGCAGTAGAACACAAAGGAATCAACTGACAGTCTCTGCCATTGTTGGATGTACATGTTTTACTGAGAATGTCAGACTTCATTCTCACATGACTGAGAAAGATAATGTGAATTTACAGAAAATATGCTCTCATTTTAGCTTCTGGAGCACCTTCCAAAACTGTATGGGACAAGCATGTGAAAATAGTTTTCTCTCAAACATGATTCATGATATCCCAGCAGAAGGTTTTTCACAGGGTAAAATCACCTTAGAACACACCACAATTCCTGAAATTAGTATGGTACCATCAACAAATGAATTCTAATGTAACTAAAGTCTGTTATCACCCTTTATAGTTCTCCTTTTGGTAACCCTCAAAATCTTCGATTCACTACAATGCATTTCAATGGGGTACTATCATTTATATTGGTCACAAGATGGCTGCCAGCAATTCCAGGATGAAGTGCTGACAGCCAATCAGATCTCACGATGACATGTGTGGTTAGGCTCCGCCCAGATATATATGTGTTTTTACTTTTGATTTTCTCAGCAACTACTGAACAGATTTACACCATTTAACAAAAGGGTTCTTTCTGAACCAAGAACTACCTCTTTGCCAAATTTGGTGTAATTCCGTTCAGCAGTTCGGGCTGTAGCCTTGCATAAAGTTTCCTATGGGAAATTGATTTTTGACTCTTATTTTTTTAATTTCTCCGCAACTATTGAACGGATTTACACCATTTAACAAAAAGGGTTCTTTCTGAACCAAGAACTACCTCTTTGCCAAATTTTGTGTAATTCCGTTCTGCAGTTCGGGCTGTAGCCGTGGCTAAACTTTCCTATGGGAAAATGAATGGGGAAAACACGTTTTGGGACCCCCCTTTTTTCTCGGCCCCCGCTTGGCGAATCACCCCGAAACTTTCAGGGTAGGAGCGGACCGGAGCGGGTCATAAAGTTTGAAAATTTCGCGAAGATTCGTCAACCGACGCAAGAGTTATTTCAAATAGAATGTTGCGGATTTCCTATGGAAAATAGGTCCTAACTATAACTATCTACTGGCGACCGCCAGTAGATAATATATATACATATATATATATATATATATATATATATATATATATATATATGCATATATATATATATATATAAACACCACTTCCGATTCCCCTGATTGAGGTCAGACACCGACACAGGGACTCGACTTTCACGATGTTCTGCTGTGTTTTATTATATAGCTGTTACATGTTTCGGCATTACTGCCTTGCTCACACAACGAGCGTCACTAAATTGTTACTTTTAAAATACCGGAACTACGAGTCACATGGTATCATGTTTCAAAAGCAACTGAAAACAGACTCAATACCCGCTGGTATTATGGGGAGATTCTTCTGATTGTTGAATCTCACCACGATCAAAATGAATAACACTTGTATGAATTCATACTTAATTTTGGTCTGTCTATCATAAATTACAATCTCTGGGTATAAATACATTTTTCTAATTGCTTGACATTCATATAAGATGACACAACAGTGAGGTTGTAACATGAAAAGACGCACCTGGGCTAGGTGATTAACAACTTGTGCAGGCAAGACAGTTCCAAGGCAAATACAATAATGGTCACAATATCATTTATGATGAATTATCAAAAATATTTATTATTGATATATTTTTTGTATTTTTTGTTTGATATCATAAAATATATAGCTTTCTTTTAGTAAGGATACATATAGTTACGGATGTATATAAATATAAATATCTTTTAAAACAAAGTCATTCTAACATTCCTTCAGTGATTGCATACATATATTGATACAGGATTATGGCAGTACATATCATAATTTAACAATATCTTTATGTTTTGTTCTTTTCTGTTTTTTTAAATTCTTGACAGAGTCAATTAACATTTAAGACCGCAGTATCATGATGTGCAAAAACTGGCGGTGTGTTGACAAGTTACGCGCGTTTCGGCATTGCCTTCATCAGGACTCCGTCCTAGTAATCACTGAATGAAATGTAAAACATTGTTAAGCAATGGAAATCTATCTACCTGCATGTTTCCTTTGATAAGTAAGTTATATTAGAAGAAAACAGGTAACTGAAAGGATAATTTAAAATGGCACGGTACTGTCTCTTGTTGGACGTTTTAGTGTGGAAATGAAAGTGAAAGTCCTCCATACCAGTGATGTCTATAATGATGTGAACACAGCGTGGAACCCGTAATGAATAGGTGCTCAGCATGCAAGGAAATGTGGTGAAAAATAGATAGTAAACAGCAGCCACATCCATACTTGCTTCTGATGCTACTTAAATCCATTCATCTTAAGGAAATTAATGACTGGTAATAATGTATATCATACCTGTAATTTCATAGGTTGTCAAGAGAGATGACCAATCTTAAACCAATGGGAAAGGGGAGGAGCAAGTAGGTCTCTGTCCTAAATGTATGGAGACAGAAGGACACATGAGCAATAGGCTATGACTTTCACTTCACGTTGGCAGAGGCCTATATGTCTGTAGATGATGTATTCAAATACCTCTTAGAGATTCCATAAAGGGTGTTTACGAACCTACATGAACACGTTCTTCCATGTGGTAAGAGGAAGACGATCAATGCTTCCTAATAGCTAAACAGGGAAAATATAAGGCACAGTTATCAGTGGCCTATATGTAGAATATAACTCTTAAAGAATTTATTACTGAACTAAAAAATACCTCTTATGGCTAAAATAGCTCACTGTTGTAGGGGAAGTCTCTTTGATTAGGTGGAATGGCCGTCTATCATTAGGCGCAAGGAGGATATTGACTGCAACTGAAAGAGTAGGACACAATGATCAGTCAAGGGGGCATATGAGCTTACTGTCGGTCCTATTCCTTATTATGCGTGCAGGCTACTTGGCACAAATATAGTTGGAAAGGGTCCCTGGCATTACCTTGTTCGATTAATGTAGAATGCTGTTATATCCTGCATAGATGCCCTAATGTAGACCCGTTCGTACATGCCCTAAGATGGACGTATTCATATTTACCCTAATATGGTCATATTCGTACTTGCCCTATTATGGTCATGGCCGCATATGCCCAATTATGGTCACAACTGTACATGTCCTATTATAGTATGATTCCTTATATAGGCATGATCTTTCACCTACATTGGTCCCAGCTTGTACACAACAAGCTCTGAGGGCTGAACGTTGTCTATCCTGTGGTTTTTAATACAGCAGGGTTCTTCCAAAAACAGGCCCACACTGTACTCATTAATTATGCATGGCTTTCTAAGAATACACCACCGGCATAATATGTATGTACAAAGTTCACCCCTGACGTCTTCCTCATGTCCAATACAAACCATACTGAGGACCGAGACTCTTTAGGGTATAAATACACCACATCTTGCCCCGGTAAGATAGAGGGAACCGAGACTTCCATGCTGACACACTGACCAGAGACACTGAGGCTCATGCATGCCGTCGCTCCAGCTGACAGTGGTCTGACACCGCCCTGATGGGGTGTCCAACTCGAGACCAGGACAGGGTCCCACACTCTCTCTATTCAGGTATGGGGGGTTGACTAAATCCTAGGAGGATTCTTGGCTCTTAGCTTCTAAGACCTACACACATATGCTAGGTACACACAGGTACATCTAGGTAGGCAACGTAGGAGTACGCACACTTGCATAATGCTTTTATATTCATGTATGTACTCATGATTATCGCAATATGGTAGAACTGTTCTATCCCTTTGCTTTTATCGTACTGCTGATAATATATCTCTGCTATTGTCTGCTGGTTACCGCAGCACATATATTTTACACTAGAATAACAACTGTTCAATAAATACTTATTGAAACGCCCGACTGTTTATTCTGTGTAACTCTCTAAGACAAACCGAATAAGTGAGCACGAGTGACTGAGCGAAAGGTAGTATATTGTTTACACGATTCTGAGGGTTCAGGGTTGTCATGATCTAAGGTTGCCAGAAACTAATCTCTCCCCGATAAGAGGAGACACTAGTGGCACTGCAAGCTAGCTAATGCAAAACCAGGCTAACATATACGGTGGGGGTGCACGGAGTCAGTCTGCCACCAAGCCCGCAGTATATGTTATCCAAACGCGCAGGTCCTGCAGGGGTAATATAGGAGCTACACAACATGGCGCCCAACGTTGGTTTGGTACTTATTTAACAGTAGAATCTGAGTAGTTCAGTCGTGCTATTCTCAGAGAACCTACTCACAAAAGCCCAGAGACGACTGGAGTGGGTGGGCACAAAGTCCGCCGCAGCTGAGTAGTACGAGAATACTATTTATTGGCTGTTGGTTACTCAAGCTTGAAGGACATTTAGTTCCTACAATTGTGCACTTACACCTTATTTTAAGAACTCTTTAACCTCCCTTCTTCCAATTGAAAATGGTGGAAGAAACAAACGCAACAGGGAGAGTTACAACAAACCTCTTTGGTTTAGAAGAAGACCCTGAAGATGCAATACAAATTGCACCAAATTTCAGAAGGGCAGTCACCATAAAACTTCTAGAACATGGCTTAAGAGCCAGGGGTGGTACAGTAATTTTCGTGATTGAGGCACATGAATCCAATAAAACAGAGGTGTTCTATTCATGGGTTACATTCCCAGCAGTGAATGCAATTACAAATGTATTTCACTACTACCTAGAAGGTGATACACCAGCGGACTATACTCCTTTTGAGGAAGTAGAGGTTCCGCTCACTTACCAAGAGCATAATTACTGGTTTAAAGGCGCCCTACCCCACGTACATGGAAGAGCAAGATTAGGCCCGCTCGGAGGAGCAGGAGCCACATGGCCCATATTAGCAGCATACACACCGCATCCTGACATTGACACAATGCCACAGCCAGACTTAGTCGTACAACACAAAGATTTAATTAAAATCTACAGAAACCTCATACAATTTGTGATGAGGACTTTAACAGTTCAGCCTGCACCGGCTGCAGCACAAGACACTCCAGTCCAAAGTACAGTTAATAAAATAACTACACAAGCATTACACGCGATAATGGGCAAAATGCCAGCAAAACGCGAACAAATCCCATTCTGGATAGCACAGAAAATAACTCAGCTTGAACCAGTATTTCCGAATACTACAACCAGTGATAAACACAGAATTCTAACAATCTGCTTGCCCATGGGTCTTACACCACACGTATAGGACTGCACCTCTTGGGGTTCAGTTTTTGCTGCCATATATACCAGAACACATGGTATCCCGTCAATAGCTGTAGTACCTGAAGTATTGAAACAGATACAAAATGAGTACGGAGCAGAGCCTTCCCTTAACTTAGGGATGAAGTTGCTAAACAACTTTGAACAGGTCTCAGTCATAATACTATCTAACATAAAGGGGGAAGCAGCTTCTGTGACAATCTGCCAACACCTGAGGGAGTTCGGTCCAGAGGATCAACAACACGAACTACCCAAAATAATTGAAACTGCATATGCAGAACTAGGCAGAGACAGCCGAGGTGGGAAAGCATTAAAACCACAACTGTTGGGCAGTCCTGAAAAGGACACTACAAAGCAGACACCTACTTCTCCTAAAAAGAAGTGGGAAAATAAAAAACAACAAAAATCTAAAGACACCAGATCTCAATCCAGAGGTAGGTCTCCTCAACAGGAGCCCTCTGAATGGAGGTATAACCTCAGGAATAGGGATAATATTAAAAAACCTGACAGGCATCAGGATACTGATACTCGTTCCTCTTGTTCCTTTCAGGGTTCATAACGAAACCCCGAGAGGGAAGGACAGTCAAAGGAGCGTACAAATTCCAGAGACACACAACACGCTGCGGACTACGCACCTAAAAAAGAGGATAACAAAAAATCTAAACCTCAGTTCAAAAAGACGAAGGTAAAAGGTCTCAAGATCAGACATGCCCAGAATTCTGAGGACACAGCTTCTGAACGGGGAATGGGCTCTGACAATGCTAGACAGCGCGGCAGAAGTAACGATAGCTCGCCAGTACCTGAAGGAATTTCTGGTGACAGCAGAGTTCAGTGAGTATATCACGGTGGAAACACCTGATACTCGGGTAAGTGTCCCACATAAGTTACATGAGATAACACTCCGGATGGAGGGGGACAAACCTAGGAAAGTTCAAGGTCTCTTTTGGGAAAATCTGTCATCTGGTTATGACATTCTATTAGCAGAACAAGACTGCCACCTGCATTCGTCATGGAGTGCCCTAGGGGAGAAACTGTAATTTTTCCAGCCTTTTCCATCCTCGTTCCCATTCACCTAAAACATGAATATGCGCAGGAGTGGGCGGATGCCCTAGCTCCAGCATTGTACAATAATCATGCTGGTTGGGATGAGGAGTCAACCCACCACGTGATCCCGTTAAAAGTTTCCCCAAATGCTCAAAGGCAATACCCTATAAAGCAGGAAGCTAAAAAACAAGTCAGGGAGATTCTAGATCAACTTGACTATCAGGGGGTGATAGAAAATTGCACTTCACCTATGAACAATCCTTTGTTCCCCGTTGCCAAACCTGACAATACATATCGTCTAGTTTTAGATTACAGACATTTAAACACCTGCACAAAGATATTTGCAGTTCAAAATGCACACAGTGCCGCATTAATGAATAACATTGTGCGCAAAAAATACAAAACAACACTTGATATCTCAAATGGATTTTTCTGCCAAAATATAGTGCCTGAAAGCAGGTATCTGACTGCATTCAGTGCGTTAGGGTCCAAACGGCAATTTTGCCGACTCCCCCAAGGGTATAATAATAGCCCAGGGTTGTTTTCAGCAAGGGTAACAGAGTTACTCCAAAATTTGGATGAAGAAGCATTGTCCTATGTGGATGATATTTATCTGACGGACGATGAATTAAAGAGGCCCTTGACCAGGGTGAGCACCATTGTTATGGGATTCGCCTCTGAGGGCTATAAATTTAATTTAAAAAAATCAAAAATTGCCCACCTCAATGTCCTGTTTTTAGGATACGAGCTGTCAAGTGAGGGGAAAAGCCTAGCAGCTAACTTTTTAGAAAAGTGTGTGCTGCTCCAACCTCCAAAATCATTAAAGAATTTACAATCAATTCTGGGATTCCTAAATTTTGGTCGAACATACATTTTGGATTACGCAACAGGATAACCGCAACAGTATAACCTCAGGAATTAGGATAATATTAAAAAACCTGACAGGTATCAGGATACTGATACTCGTTCCTTTCAGGGTTCATCACGAAACCCCGAGAGGGAAGGACGGTCAAAGGAGCGTACAAATTCCAGAGACACACAACACGCTGCGGACTACGCACCTAAAAAAGAGGATAAAAAAAATCTAAACCTCAATTCAAAAAGACGAAGGTAGAAGGTCTCAATATCAGACATGCCCAGAATTCTGAGGACACAGCTTCTGAACGGGGAATGGGCTCTGACAATGCTAGACAGCGCGGCAGAAGTAACGATAGCTCGCCAGAACCTGAAGGAATTTTTGGTGACAGCGGAGTTCAGTGAGTATATCACGGTGGAAACACCTGATACTCGGGTAAGTGTCCCACATAAGTTACATGAGATAACACTCCGGATGGAGGGGGACAAACCCAGAAAAGTTAAAGGTCTCTTTGGGAAAATCTGTCATCTGGTTATGACATTCTATTAGCCGAACAAGACTGGCCACCTGCATTCGTCATGGAGTGCCCTAGGGGAGAAACTGTAATTTTTCCAGCCTTTTCCAACCTCGTTCCCATTCACCTAAAACATGCATATGCGCAGGAGTGGGCGGATGCCCTAGCTCCAGCATTGTACAATAATCATGCTGGTTGGGATGAGGAGTCAACCCACCACGTGATCCCGTTAAAAGTTTCCCCAAATGCTCAAAGGCAATACCCTATAAAGCAGGAAGCTAAAAAACAAGTCAGGGAGATTCTAGATCAACTTGACTATCAGGGGTGATAGAAAATTGCACTTCACCTATGAACAATCCTTTGTTCCCCGTTGCCAAACCTGACAATACATATCGTCTAGTTTTAGATTACAGACATTTAAACACCTGCACAAAGATATTTGCAGTTCAAAATGCACACAGTGCTGCATTAATGAATAACATTGTGCGCAAAAATACAAAACAACACTTGATATCTCAAATGGATTTTTCTGCCAAAATATAGTGCCTGAAAGCA
Source organism: Calotriton arnoldi (assembly GCA_963921515.1). NCBI lineage: Eukaryota > Metazoa > Chordata > Amphibia > Caudata > Salamandridae > Calotriton > Calotriton arnoldi. Next base: position 75,539 of record CAWUFW010016088.1, read on the forward strand.
GGTATCTGACTGCATTCAGTGCGTTAGGGTCCAAACGGCAATTTTGCCGACTCCCCCAAGGGTATAATAATAGCCCAGGGTTGTTTTCAGCAAGGGTAACAGAGTTACTCCAAAATTTGGATGAAGAAGCATTGTCCTATGTGGATGATATTTATCTGATGGACGATGAATTAAAGAGGCCCTTGACCAGGGTGAGCACCATTGTTATGGGATTCGCCTCTGAGGGCTATAAATTTAATTTAAAAAATTAAAAATTGCCCCCTCAATGTCCTGTTTTTAGGATACGAGCTGTCAAGTGAGGGGAAAAGCCTAGCAGCTAACTTTTTAGAAAAGTATGCGCTGCTCCAACCTCCAAAATCATTAAAGAATTTACAATCAATTCTGGGATTCCTACATTTTGGTCGAACATACATTTTGGATTACGCAGAAAGAGTAAAACCTTTCTACGACTTAATAAAACCTGACTTTTCAGTTAGACAATGGACACAGGAACACACAAATATCCTGCGTTCCCTACAGGTAGACATGATAGCTTCTAAACATTTATAGACACGCGTAAACGCACAGAACTTAGTGATCCGAGTAATAGCGGGTCAATGCGGGTACACTTATTTAACTTTTAATGAAGGTGAAACAGTACCAATCACATACAAATCACACCTATACACAAACGCAGAGATGCGTTTCACTTCAACAGAAAAAATTCTGACAGCAGTGCAGACCGCTGTAGCAAGAGAAAGAGCTCTGGCTCAGGGAAAGCGCATAATTGTCGTGACGCCAGTACCAGCTTTAGAAGCTGTTACAAAAGCTAGCATTCCAAATGCTAAAGCCTTACATCCAAGATGGATACAATGGGCTAATTCTCTTACTGCAATGGATGTTGAAATCAGATTTGATCCAAGTTTAAAAACACAGGCATTCCTGCAATATGAACAACAATATCCTCTACCAAATGAAATGTTGCCTCTAGATCAGTATGAATACATTATTTACACTGACAGATCTGCTCAACCAGCCACAGGAAGCAAGCAAGCTTACAGCGCGGCGTGTGCGATTGTTAAAGGTCGCATGCACGATAGAAAGTTCCATCCGAGTAGCACAAAAACGCGATCTCTAGGAGACTACACGGCTCAGTTGGCAGAACTCACAGCACTTATACTGGCACTTAATACGGATCATGAATTCCCCACACTTATAGTGTGTGATTCCTTTTACTGTGTACAGTCGTACAATGAATATCTACAACATTGGGAACAAAACGGGTTCAAAGATGCAAAAGGTGGCACAATTAAGCATAAAATGCTATGGGAGCAGGTAGTGGAGTTGAGAAACGAACTACCAAGGGCTCACGTGATACATACACTGAGTCATCAGCGTGCTGGCGTTCACGTTGAAGGGAATTCATTGGCTGATGAAGCCGCAAAGGGGGCTGTTCGCACAGCCGCCATAGCTGCAGTTACTCGTTCAAAGACGAGGGTAGACGGCGAGATAATGGTAGCTGTCAATGCTTCACGCAAAGGCAGCACAGCAGTACCTAAAAAATTACCACTCAAGTACTCCTACAAGTTAGATGCACAAAACATTCCATATGCTCAGATTCCCGGAGTGGGGGATAGAGTAATACCAAATATGGATCGTAGGCTAGGCTTAATTGTGGCAGCATACGAAGGGACAGGTTCTGTACATAACGGACTTAGGGAGACTGTTGCTTTGTTGAAAGAACGCTACTGGTGGCCCGTGATGAGAAGGCTGATTAGAGACTATGTCTGGAACTGCAACATCTGCAAGCAGATGAATAGGTCCACCACAAAACGTCCAGTACAGATATCATTGTTAGACAGCATTAGGTTGTCCGTTCGTGCGCGTCCAGCTCAAGTTTCCTCAAGGTTTGGCCTCAGCGCTTGGCTGACGCTCGAACTGTTATAAAAGATTTGCGCGTCTTTATCGTCACATACGCAGTTGGCACGTTACATTCTGACCGTGGTCCGGCATTTAGCTCTCGGGCTTACAAAGAGGCCATGGAAGGAAAGGGCGTAGCATTGCAGAACTCCTCTCCGTATCATCCCGAGGGAAATTCTGTTGTGGAGAGGAAAAACCGAGACTTAAAGCAATCTTTAACAGCTAGGGTATTAGGCAAGGGCGGTAGATGGGTTGATCACCTTTATGGGGTACAGCGCACGCTCAATAATCAGCCAAGAAGCTCTCTAGGAGGTGTCACTCCTTACAAAGGCCTATTTGGGACAAGAATGTGGGTACCTGATCTTGATTGTGAAGGCACAGTGGCGGATGAAAAACCATTTGATATCCATGATCGTTTGGCTGTTTTACAGGATCTAAATGAATCCAGGACACAACAAAGTAAAGTGCTCCAGAAACAGTCTGCCACTGAGGAAGTCAAGGCAGTAACAGCAAGACCTGTCTGGATCCCAAAAATTGGGTATCTGGTCAGAGAGAAGATTCCTGACAAGAAAGAATTTGGGCCATCTTACAGAAAGCCTGTACCGTCCTTGCAATCCACGGCACAAGAACTGTACTTCTGCCACCTCTTGCCAGAAAAAAGGAGAACAGATTCGTCTCAATTGACTTAATCAAACCACACTATGTGGCCGATACTAAACAGTAGGCCTCATGGACTCCACAGTAGCAGACGCCCTCCTCTCGCTACAATCCAAGAAGTCCAAACAGAAAGACTCATCACGTTTGAAGAGCCACCTGTACGGAATGAAGGACTAAGCAACAATGCTATGGAACTCGTTCCACTTCGACAAGAAGATAATCAACTTAACAACCAAGTTGCAATTAGACCTAATACAGACATCTATGTCAACATGCCTCGTCAAGAGCAAAATCCAATTTCAACTAATCCCGATGCAATTCCAACAATTGATCGAACTGCTTCTGGCTATTTCATGAACTTTGATACATTTTCACTGGATCCAAGTGAGCCGGAAACGACGCCAGCCAAAAATCACTTCAGCAGAAACTCAATGACTTTTTGCACTTTTTTAGAAAGACTTACCTGGTGTCACCTTGGATAAAACTATGGTATATCACTGGGATTTTATTTTTCATTTTCTGGCTAGGTTTATTAATAATAACTTTTAGTATGCTTATTAATGGACGATACCTCCAACCAAGCTCTACAGCCCAAAGAGTCAATTTGATTTTAAAACCACACCAATCTTCACATCATGAACCAAGAGACTTGTCTTCAGTGAACATTACAGCAGTTCCTATACCGGACGGTATAGTATGGGACAAGATTGATTATGATGTATTCGGTCCGACTGAACTTTTAAAGCTAAAACATGTATTTAAAATTTCTTTAAGTGATTTCATTACCTCCAGTACATTTTCTGATGATTGGGACACTGAAACTGTAAATGCTATGATGTCTGATTTAGAAAAAACTGCTGCAATTCCGAACAATGAAATGTTAGAAGGTACTTCAGACTATGATACATTGTACTGTTACCAGCAATATGGTCATCATTTCTTACACAAATCTATAACACCTAGAAATGTATTTGAGTACCACCAGTGGGAACACTGACCAACACCACCGAAAGGTAGTTCACAAGCATTTGCACAGAAATTCACATACTACTCAGGGTTTAACACATCCGACCCGAAATCATTTTATTATAAAGTGGCGAAAAATTCAGCTCAGAAAATTATGTTGACAAACACCAAACATATTTACTCTGCATCCTTTCTGAACCAGTTGTCTAAACAGGGTTTCGATCTATGGAAAGACACAATAGATTCCAAATCGATCTGGGGATCTAGGGACTGGCAAGTCCAGGGAATAGAAGCACTTTTTAGAGCATGCATCATTCCGCAGCAGATTTTATTTCTGAATGAAACTGTGCAACAAACAACCTGTCTTGGTTTAGCCAAAGGCAAGGAAATGAACACACCGGGGTTTCCAACACCATCGCAGATGGGTGGGGGGCAGAATTCAACTACACAAGGGGTAGGATTAGATGACATCTTCCAGTACAACAGATCAGATCCTGATTGGACAGAATGGCTTGTTTGGCCCATTGACACAAACAAGTGTCAGCAGACCTTTATGAATACAACCGAAGGGTTTAGTATCCATAGGCCAGATCCACGCTATGTACAAAGACAACATCCAGGGGTTGTGACATCCTATAGTGTTGGGAAGTTGTGCCTTGATTGGCTAGAGACCTCAACACTGACAGAAGTAAAACACCACTTGACCTTACTCACACCTCACATAGATCTTAGAGATTTTCTACTAGGTCCAAGGAAACAACGTCAGAAACGTTTCATATATGCAGGCCTTTATGCCTACTATAATGAAAACTGGAACATATCCCAACAAGAGGCCGCAGAAAGGATACAGGAAATAGAACGTATTAACTTAGAAAAGGCATTAGCTGTGGTGGATAATGGGTTAACTACTTTGACCTCCAGGATTTACTCCTTAGGCAACATTGTGTCTTCGGCAATCGACATATTAGAACAAGATCTGGCCTTGTTACAACACGGGCAATCTCAGCTACGTTCTATTATGATGTTAAGCTGGATGCTGCAATCTTTGTGTGCAGGCTATGTGCTATGGCGTTTTATAAACACCACGTCTCTGTTCTCAGAATACAATCTAACTGATAAACAGACAGAAATGGCACAAAGGGGAGCCAAATATACAATGCTGCATATTGAGAAACTGGAAAGGTTACCATTCACTGTAGCCGAGTCACCATCAACAGAATGGCTAATTCATGGCCAAATCACTCTGCCGGTCACTACGTTTCAGTTTCAATATTGCCTTGAGCGAAGGCAGGCAGGCAAATATGTGAAAATAGGTAAGGGATACATCAAGGAAACTTGGGAGTTACCATATAGATACCGATGCCGGAACGGGGATCGAGAAGTGTATCTGAGTGGTACAAACTGCAAGAACGCTTTGAGCGGTTCTCTCATGTGTCAGGATATTTCTCTACACGGAGCCTGCAGTGGTTCAGTAGCGAACTTGTCACATGTCAGGGACCCCAGCTGCCATGATCACGCCGGTTTTCCAGCTCCTCTCAAATGGGAGTTGCTGTATGCAAGTATTGTTTCTGCCACTGAACACATCCAGGGAGGCGCAACTATGGCCTTCGCTGAACGTTTCTTTCATACAATTTGATACTCTGAGCAGATTGAAAGCCATGCTTTTACAGCAACCCGTGCCATTAACCTCCGCTCGAGAAACCTATGAACTTCAAGTTGCAAGGACCTCGACCGAGATACAGGCACTCATACGTACAAACTGCCCCATTCATTTCACAGAAATGGTGGGACGTTTCTTCAATATGTCTGATACGAGAGGAATTGTACACCTATTTAAGACCATTAGGTCAGGACAGTTAAGCACCTTTCAGACAGTCCTCGGAGTAATCCCAAATTTTATACACTCCGTATTGGGAAGCGTATTTGGAGGATTCCCGCTCATCTTGTTCCTAGTTGCAGGAATCCTGATTGTAATACTGCTGCTACGCAATGGACGGCCCACTTCCCGAGGGAATGGTGAACACGCTCCCGGAGCGGAAATACCGTGAACGCATGGTACACCTTCTGGGCATTTCTTGCCTGCGAGAACTCAATGCCTCCTGGTTTCTATCATTTAGACCAGTCTGGGCAGACTGCATCTTACCTGTTCTTCGATGCCTGTTCTGCAGAGAGGAATGCACGTTGGATCTTTGTCTAACATTCCCATCAGATGCGCCTCCGGACATGGATGCAATGCTGGACCCCATAAAGGCCCACACTCTGCGTTGTCCTCAGCGGCTTCCGATTCTGATGAATGCATTCCTGGAGAATCCACAGGTGTCGTTCGCTCCTGCTGGGTTAGGTGACTCCTCCACAGGCACCCAGGTAACAGCTGCCGCACAAGCTGCCGCAGCACCGACTGTTGGCAATGCTACATTCCTTCTATGTGCGATTGACGTTCTCTGTGAGGCGTTGGATTTGTCATCTACAGCAGCTGACACCAATAATATTGAGCTTCCCAGCCAGGACGCGTAATCTTGAATTGGCTCATCGTGTCCTGGGAAAGAATTCGGCTTCTTCACTCGTTTCAAAATAAACGATCTAAATTTGGAACATTTTTCTTACATTGACACTTTCGCTTGAGATAAGCATGGCCTTCTCCTGCTTATAGTAATACGACTTCTATAGAGAGACGATATTGAATTTTTAAGTGGCAAATAGAAAAAGCTGGATTTAAGTATTTTTTGTTTTATTATCACCAAAAATGTTTAAAGTTTTTTTAGAACCATGTTTTTACTTGCTTTTAAAATTGTTTTTAAATTGTCCAGATTTTAAGTATGGTCATTTTTATCCAGTTCGGAAGAGGAGTGCGTGTTATATCCCGCATAGATGCCCTAATGTAGACCCGTTCGTAAATGCCTAAAATGGACGTATTCATATTTAACCTAATATGGTCATATTCGTACTTGCCCTATTATGGTCATGGGCGCATATGCCCAATTATGGTCACAACTGTACATGTCCTATTATAGTATGATTCCTTATATAGGCATGATCTTTCACCTATATTGGTCCCAGCTAGTACACAACGAGCTCTGAGGGCTGAACGTTATCTATCCTGTGGTTTTGAATACAGCAGGGTTCTTCCAAACACAGGCCCAAACTGTACTCATTAATTATGCATGGCTTTCTAAGAATACACCACCAGCATAATATGTATGTACAAAGTTCACCCCTGACGTCTTCCTCATGTCCAATACAAACCATACTGAGGACGGAGACTCTTTAGGGTATAAATACACCACATCTTGCCCCGGTAAGACAGAGGGAACCGAGACTTCCATGCTGACACACTGACCAGAGACGGTGAGGCTCCTGCATGCAGTCGCTCCAGCTGACAGTGGTCTGACACCGCCCTGACGGGGTGTCCAACTCGAGACCAGGACGGGGTCCCACACTCTCTCTATTCAGGTATGGAGGTTTGACTAAATCCTAGGAGGATTCTTGGCTCTTAGCTTCTAAGACCTACACACATATGCTAGGTACACACAGGTACATCTAGGTAGGCATCGTAGGAGTACGCACACTTGCATAGTGCTTTTATATTCATGTGTGTACTCATGATTATCGCAATATGGTAGAACTGTTCTATCCCTTTGCTTTTATCGTACTGCTGATAATATATCTCTGCTATTTTCTGCTGGTTACCGCAGCACATATATTTTACACTAGAATAACAACTGTTCAACAAATACTTATTGAAACGCCCGACTGTTTATTCTGTGTAACTCTCTGAGACAAACCGAATAAGTGAGCACGAGTGACTGAGCAAAAGGTAGTATATTGTTTCCACGATTCTGAGGGACCAGGGTTGTCATGATCCTAGGTTGGCAGAAACTAATCTCTCCCCGATAAGAGGAGACACTAGTGGCACTGCGAGCTAGCTAATGCAAAACCAGGCTAACATATACAGTGGGGGTGCACAGAGTCAGTCTACCACCAAGCCCGCAGTATATGTTATCCAAACGTGCAGGTCCTGCAGGGGTACTATAGGAGCTACACGACAATGCAGGCATCAATGGATATATGTAGGTAGGTGTTAGTCTCTGTGGTGTATTTATATTGAGGTATACTTCTTTTGCGAATACCTGAAGATAAAAGTAAAGGAATATATATGACTATATAGAGGATCCGGAGCGCCCTAGGCCCATTCCCGAAATCTATCTCTCTATGAGGGCATACCCGGAATGGATACCAACCTGAGGTCGCAAGATTGTCATTTTATCAGTTGGGTGGTGAACACCAGAATGTTGGGCCACCGTGGCACCTATCTCAGAGATATTGGGAAGCGGCGTTTGGCTGGAATTGACAAATATGGGATCTTATCAGGTCACAAGGCAGATTAAGGCAGACGTCGTATTACAAGGGTATAGCTTCTACCTAGAAACGCTTGCTGCGCCTATACGTAATCAAACATTAGCGATCCTAAGCCCTATTCAATAAAGGCAAGTCCTCACTATGGAGAAAGGGCTGAGGAAAATTACTGGCGCGTCCCATGACTCGGAGGTGGATATAATCATGGCGTGGTGCAGGGAGGTCGCAAGCGCCCCACCCAGGGGGAACAGAACTACAACAGAGTGTGTCCTTACCTCCAGCCGCATTATGTGTCGGTCCCTTCGTGCTACTTGGAGTTACTTGCTTCTAACTCGGCTTTTAAATACACGCCTTCCTGGGGTTACCTGAGCTGGGAAGCTATTTCCGATTCCGGGGCAAAGAGTCTCGCATAGATGACGGACTATGTTTCATGGGCGCCATGTTGGAAAGGGAAAGAGGTGACACCTATCAACTACCTTTTGTTGGTCAAGCTCAAAATGAAAGAGCTTTATAAGAATTTTGATGACCAACCATGTGTAGTCCCTCCCTCGCCCCATGTGGAGAGTGTGTAAACACACTCCCCATGGGAAGATGGACATGACTTTAGGGAAAACCAGGAGGGGGAAAATAAGGAAAACTGAGATAAGCCAAAAAAGGATTCTCGGATTCACGATATTAATAGCAATATATATTATCAGTAGTTATATTTAATGGCCTGATCCCAAGAGATTTCCTGATTGAGGCCTGTTGTGGCTGTGTCCAAGGTAAACATCCAATATACCTCCCTGTGCTTCCTTATTGCTTCACTGGATCTCCCTGGTTTGCTCTGGATTTTTTCCAGGATAAACCAGCGTATATCATCAGCAGTGTGATTTTCATCAATAAAATGTTGTACCATAGGGGCTGCAATCTTTCTTGTTTGTATTGATGACCTATGTTCCGTGAGGCGTGTGTTCAATTTTCTAGCTGTTTCGCCTACATATCCTTTGTTACAAGGGCATGTGAGTAGGTATACTACATCCTTCATTTTGCAATTCGTGAGGCATGTAGTACAGTGAGGTTGTCAATCCTTCGCAACATAAAGTGCAAGTGCATTATGTTTCAAAATTTATGGTTCGAACTACTTGAATTACTCAACTCCGTGAAATAACCCGGGTAGTTCTTAATATTATCAGGTTTCCCCATAACAACAGACAATTGACCAAAGTGCATTAGTGCGTAGTGCCAGAGAATCATAATGATTACAGAGCTCGTCCGTGGGTTGCAGTCCTTTAGCAGCATATAGTACAAGTGCATTATGTTGCAAAATTCATAGTTTGGACTTCTTCAGTTACTTAATTCAATGATAGAGGGTAAAGTGCAAGTGCTATTAAATATAGTTAAACCGTTCCCTCAGATAACATACAGTACAACATTGTCTCTGGTTAATGGGTTGATTAGAAGTTTCAATCACTTCAATACTTTACATTCCTCCATTATTCCTATTCACCTAGAATTTGACACAAGTTAATTACAATTCATTATTTCCAGAAAGTCTACCTTACTACCTCCTCCATTCATATGTCATGTAGTTCCCGCCTGAAGTTAAAAACAGGGAGAGTGGATACCTTTGAGATCATAAATGTACATACAGTTCTACTTCCGAGTTAAGTCCATATGGAATTTTGGTGTTAAATAAGAGTATGTACCTTGACTCCAACTGTTGCAGTCTTTGCTCACGATTGGCACACTTCTCATTTTGGCAACCTGATCAATTGCAAAGTATGTGAGATCATTGACATTACCCCCATGTGTTTCATTTATGTGTCTAGCTACAGAGTAGCTCCTGTTGTTATTTTTAACTGCCCTCAGGTGTTGCAATATTCTCATGTGTACCATATGTATGGTGCTGCCCACGTAAGATTTCGGACAAGTGCATTTCAGCATGTATACCACATGATCACTTTTACAAATTAGGAAGCTTCTAATGTTCCATGGGCTTTTCATTAGAGGAGACATGACTTGTTTCATATTACGCCCAATCTTGCATGCCTTACATTTTGAACATTTGTAAAACCCAGGATTGGCTTTCAGCCATCCCTCAACAGACCCACCCTCTGGGCTGCTGCTCACTAGGTCCTGTCTCATAGACCTGGCCTTTCTAAAAGTGATTAGTGGCCTATGGGGAGTTAACATATTTAATATGGGGTCCCATTTCACTAGATGCCAATGCTTGCTCAGGCAGTCTCTCACCCTTCTATGGTAAGCATTGTACCCGGTGATCATGCGAGTCTCATTCTTATTGCTCTTGTTGTCCACTCTAGTTTTCTCATTAGGGTAGAGCAATGTTGTCCTTCTAATCTTGCTCACTTTGGTCAATGCTTGATCCAATACTTGAGGATTATAGCCTGAATATAATATGTATGTATGTGTATATATATATATATATATATATATATATATATATAATAAAGAACTCCATCTACCATAAAGCAACGCACAGTCTCATAAAGAGCTGCCCAATCGGCGTGTGATAGTGCTTAATAAGGAAGGCGGAGCTCAGCTCGCACTCGTTGACTGCTTGTGCTCTGAAGAAGGGAATATCTCGAAACGCGTCGGCGTTTGCAGTCAGATGCCATATGGACTGAAGGATGTTGTTTTCCATACCTAAATAAAGAGCTTTGGGGAAAGCTGACCCGCGTTCGAGTGCGGTTTGTGAAACGGACACCCCACTGAGCAGAACATATATATATATATATATATATCCATCAAAGGTTGCCCTGCTGTGAGAGCTCGCCGTCAGCGGGATGGAAAACACCATTAATAAAATGCCACCAAATTTGCACAGTCCAAAGTTCATTTTTAATCACCTTCCTAACGCGTTTCAAGGCCTCACGGCCTCTTCATCAGAGGAAAAGCGGCAGACAACAGACAAATGCTGCAAAGGTACTTTTAAGCGCATGCGCTGCTTATTCACAGGTGTGCTTAATTCTCCTGGCATGCTGGTACCTGTAGTCCTAATAACCAGCGCTGTATTTCCCAAGTGGGTTCTGTCGATCTGCCACTCATTAAAAGTCAATAAAACACCCCAGTGGGCCTTCGGACAGGGAAAGCAGGTTATTTGCATAAGAGTCTGTGCCTGCTAATCCGACGTGAAAAACATCCTTCGTCGTCAGGCCCTGCAATACACAAAAGCAGTGGCAAGCTCTCTGCGGCCAGGCTGCCGCAAAATAAATCCATCAAAGGTTGCCCTGCTGTGAGAGCTCCCTGTCAGCGGGATGGCAAACACCATTAATAAATGCCACCAAACTTGCACAGTCCAAAGTTCATTTTTAATCACCTTCCTAACGCGTTTCAAGGCCTCACGGCCTCTTCATCAGAGGAAAAGCGGCAGACAACAGACAAATGCTGCAAAGGTACTTTTAAGCGCATGGGCTGCTTATTCACAGGTGTGCTTAATTCTCCTGGCATGCTGGTACCTGTAGTCCTAATAACCAGCGCTGTATTTCCCAAGTGGGTTCTGTCGATCTGCCACTCATTAAAAGTCAATAAAACACCCCAGTGGGCCTTCGAACAGGAAAGCAGGTTATTTGCATAAGAGTCCCGCTGTGCCTGCTAATCCGACGTGAAAAACATCCTTCGTCGTCAGGCCCTGCACTACACAAAAGCAGTGGCAAGCTCTCTGCGGCCAGGCTGCCGCAAAATAAATCCATCAAAGTTTGCCCTGCTGTGAGTGCTCGCCGTCAGCGGGATGGTAAACACCATTAATAAAATGCCACCAAACTTGCACAGTCCAAAGTTCATTTTTAATCACCTTCCTAACGCATTTCAAGGCCTCACGGCCTCTTCATCAGAGGAAAAGCGGCAGACAACAGACAAATGCTGCAAAGGAACTTTTAAGCGCATGCGCTGCTTATTCACAGGTGTGCTTAATTCTCCTGGCATGCTGGTACCTGTAGTCCTAATAATTAGCGCTGTATTTCCCAAGTGGGTATTGTCGATCTGCCACTCATTAAAAGTCAATAAAACACCCCAGTGGGCCTTCGGACAGGGAAAGCAGGTTATTTGCATAAGAGTCCCGCTGTGCCTGCCAATCCGAAGTGAAAAACATCCTTCGTCGTCAGGCCCTGCAATACACAAAAGCAGTGGCAAGCTCTCTGCGGCCAGGCTGCCGCAAAATAAATCCATCAAAGTTTGCCCTGCTGTGAGAGCTCGCCGTCAGCGGGATGGTAAACACCATTAATAAAATGCCACCAAACTTGCACAGTCCAAAGTTCATTTTTAATCACCTTCCTAACGCGTTTCAAGGCCTCACGGCCTCTTCATCAGAGGAAAAGCGGCAGACAACAGACAAATGCTGCAAAGGTACTTTTAAGCGCATGCGCTGCTTATTCACAGGTGTGCTTAATTCTCCTGGCATGCTGGTACCTGTAGTCCTAATAACCAGCGCTGTATTTCCCAAGTGGGTATTGTCGATCTGCCACTCATTAAAAGTCAATAAAACACCCCAGTGGCCCTTCGGACAGGGAAAGCAGGTTATTTGCATAAGAGTCCCGCTGTGCCTGCTAATCCAACGTGAAAAACATCCTTCGTCGTCAGGCCCTGCAATACACAAAAGCAGTGGCAAGCTCTCTGCGGCCAGGCTGCCGCAAAATAAATCCATCAAAGGTTGCCCTGCTGTGAGAGCTCCCTGTCAGCGGGATGGCAAACACCATTAATAAAATGCCACCAAACTTGCACAGTCCAAAGTTCATTTTTAATCACCTTCCTAACGCATTTCAAGGCCTCACGGCCTCTTCATCAGAGGAAAAGCGGCAGACAACAGACAAATGCTGCAAAGGTACTTTTAAGCGCATGCGCTGCTTATTCACAGGTGTGCTTAATTCTCCTGGCATGCTGGTACCTGTAGTCCTAATAACCAGCGCTGTATTTCCCAAGTGGGTATTGTCGATCTGCCACTCATTAAAAGTCAATAAAACACCCCAGTGGGCCTTCGGACAGGGAAAGCAGGTTATTTGCATAAGAGTCTGTGCCTGCTAATCCGACGTGAAAAACATCCTTCGTCGTCAGGCCCTGCAATACACAAAAGCAGTGGCAAGCTCTCTGTGGCCAGGCTGCCGCAAAATAAATCCATCAAAGGTTGCCCTGCTGTGAGAGCTCGCCGTCAGCGGGATGGTAAACACCATTAATAAAATGCCACCAAACTTGCACAGTCCAAAGTTCATTTTTAATCACCTTCCTAACGCGTTTCAAGGCCTCACGGCCTCTTCATCAGAGGAAAAGCGGCAGACAACAGACAAATGCTGCAAAGGTACTTTTAAGCGCATGCGCTGCTTATTCACAGGTGTGCTTAATTCTCCTGGCATGCTGGTACCTGTAGTCCTAATAACCAGCGCTGTATTTCCCAAGTGGGTTCTGTCGATCTGCCACTCATTAAAAGTCAATAAAACACCCCAGTGGGCCTTCGAACAGGGAAAGCAGGTTATTTGCATAAGAGTCCCGCTGTGCCTGCTAATCCGACGTGAAAAACATCCTTCGTCGTCAGGCCCTGCAATACACAAAAGCAGTGGCAAGCTCTCTGCGGCCAGGCTGCCGCAAAATAAATCCATCAAAGTTTGCCCTGCTGTGAGTGCTCGCCATCAGCGGGATGGTAAACACCATTAATAAAATGCCACCAAACTTGCACAGTCCAAAGTTCATTTTTAATCACCTTCCTAACGCGTTTCAAGGCCTCACGGCCTCTTCATCAGAGGAAAAGCGGCAGACAACAGACAAATGCTGCAAAGGTACTTTTAAGCGCATGCGCTGCTTATTCACAGGTGTGCTTAATTCTCCTGGCATGCTGGTACCTGTAGTCCTAATAACCAGCGCTGTATTTCCCAAGTGGGTTCTGTCGATCTGCCACTCATTAAAAGTCAATAAAACACTCCAGTGGTCCTTCGGAAAGGGTAAGCAGGTTATTTGCTTAAGAGACCCGCTGTGCCTGCTAATCCGACGTGAAAAACATCCTTCGTCGTCAGGCCCTGCAATACACAAATGCAGTGGCAAGCTCTCTGCGGCCAGGCTGCCGCAAAATAAATCCATCAAAGGTTGCCCTGCTGTGAGAGCTCGCCGTCAGCAGGATGGTAAACACCATTAATAAAATGCCACCAAACTTGCACAGTCCAAAGTTCATTTTTAATCACCTTCCTAACGCGTTTCAAGGCCTCACGGCCTCTTCATCAGAGGAAAAGCGGCAGACAACAGACAAATGCTGCAAAGGTACTTTTAAGCGCATGCGCTGCTTATTCACAGGTGTGCTTAATTCTCCTGGCATGCTGGTACCTGTAGTCCTAATAACTAGCGCCGATTTCCCAAGTGGGTATTGTCGATCTGCCACTCATTTAAAGTCAATAAAACACCCCAGTGGCCCTTCGGACAGGGAAAGCAGGTTATTTGCATAAGAGTCCCGCTGTGCCTGCTAATCCGACGTGAAAAACATCCTTCGTCGTCAGGCCCTGCAATACACAAAAGCAGTGGCAAGCTCTCTGCGGCCAGGCTGCCGCAAAATAAATCCATCAAAGGTTGCCCTGCTGTGAGAGCTCCCTGTCAGCGGGATGGCAAACACCATTAATAAAATGCCACCAAACTTGCACAGTCCAAAGTTCATTTTTAATCACCTTCCTAACGCGTTTCAAGGCCTCACGGCCTCTTCATCAGAGGAAAAGCGGCAGACAACAGACAAATGCTGCAAAGGTACTTTTAAGCGCATGCGCTGCTTATTCACAGGTGTGCTTAATTCTCCTGGCATGCTGGTACCTGTAGTCCTAATAACCAGCGCTGTATTTCCCAAGTGGGTTCTGTCGATCTGCCACTCATTAAAAGTCAATAAAACACCCCAGTGGGCCTTCGAACAGGGAAAGCAGGTTATTTGCATAAGAGTCCCGGTGTGCCTGCTAATCAGACGTGAAAAACATCCTTCGTCGTCAGGCCCTGCACTACACAAAAGCAGTGACAAGCTCTCTGCGGCCAGGCTGCCGCAAAATAAATCCATCAAAGTTTGCCCTGCTGTGAGTGCTCGCCGTCAGCGGGATGGTAAACACCATTAATAAAATGCCACCAAACTTGCACAGTCCAAAGTTCATTTTTAATCACCTTCCTAACGCATTTCAAGGCCTCACGGCCTCTACATCAGAGGAAAAGCGGCAGACAACAGACAAATGCTGCAAAGGTACTTTTAAGCGCATGCGCTGCTTATTCACAGGTGTGCTTAATTCTCCTGGCATGCTGGTACCTGTAGTCCTAATAACCAGCGCTGTATTTCCCAAGTGGGTTCTGTCGATCTGCCACTCATTAAAAGTCAATAAAACACCCCAGTGGGCCTTCGGACAGGGAAAGCAGGTTATTTGCATAAGAGTCCCGCTGTGCCTGCTAATCTGACGTGAAAAACATCCTTCGTCGTCAGGCCCTGCAATACACAAAAGCAGTGGCAAGCTCTCTGCGGCCAGGCTGCCTCAAAATAAATCCATCAAAGGTTGCCCTGCTGTGAGAGCTCGCCGTCAGCGGGATGGTAAACACCATTAATAAAATGCCACCAAACTTGCACAGTCCAAAGTTCATTTTTAATCACCTTCCTAACGCGTTTCAAGGCCTCACGGCCTCTTCATCAGAGGAAAAGCGGCAGACAACAGACAAATGCTGCAAAGGTACTTTTAAGCGCATGCGCTGCTTATATTTGTTTTCTTTTATTCTTGTCTCTACTGCAGCACTTTGTAGGTACCTGCAATGTAAATGTTTTAAAAAATATATAGAAATATTTAAGTAGATTCCACTACCTAATACCACTTTAATAAAGTTGTGATTGGTAGGGAAAAACAATAAAACCTACTACTTACCTATATCTAAAGCATAACCCAGAACACAGCCGAACTGGTCAAAAAACTAAATTGCTGCCTTTTACATTTTGTAGACACAGCCATTAGCCTATCATATACTGCTTTGTCATCATCATGTACTGCGGTATACCGCTAAATTACCGTGATATACCATGGCATAATATATAACTAAGGGGCATATTAGCAAGAAGCTCGTTAAAATTATCGCAGTTTTAGCGGCAGGAAACTGCCGCTAAAGCGGCGATAATGGACTTGCTAATATGCGCTATAGAATTCCAATAGAAGCCCAGGTTAGATGTCCTGCACATCTAACCTGGGCTTCTATTGGAAATCTATAGCGCATATTAGCATGCCCATTATCGCCGCTTTGCGGCAGTTTCCTGCCGCTAAAACAGCGATAATTTTAACGAGCTTCTTGCTAATATGCCCCTAAGTGTTTTCACACTTATAGATAAAACACTACTCAAACTACTTACAACTACTGCCTAAACTTACCATTTACACTCTATATTTTCCTGCCACATTACATCTCCATCCACTCACTCACTTTCACGCTAGGTCTATTTAAACTACCACACTCCAATCTATGACTCTCCACTTTATACCACTCCACTATACACCACTCCATTGCACGCTATTACAGTCTACTCCACTCAACTTTACATCACTCCAATTTATGCCACTCCACTTTACTCCACTCCAATTTATGCCACTCCACTTTACTCCACTCTGATCCCCTCCACTATGTTTAGCTTCAGGTCTAAAATCAGATTTTCTGTCTATTCGGTTAGACTTCAGGGAACACCCACCGTAATACCCATGACATTCCTCCCCATTGTAGTGTGAGGCAACAAAGCGACTTGCGCTGCTCTGCCTCACACCATGTTATGTTAAGTAAGTATTTATAAAGCGCGCAGCTACTCAATAGAGTGTCCCGGCGCTGAGAACCTTGTGACAGAGCTGGCCATGTGCTGTCAGAACCAGGACGAGTACTATTGCTGGAATAACCTTGTTTTCAATCACTTCCTAAAAGCAAGGAGGTCCTGCATCTGTCTCAGTTCCAGTGGCAGAGTATTCCAGAGTTGAGCCTCCTGCACCTGGAAGGAGCGTCCCCCTATCCGCGCTCGGTGATATTTAGGAGTGCGTGCCAACTGTAGAGTTGAGGACCTCAGTGTTCGGTGCGGGCAATAGAACTGGACTCTCTTCCTGATGTACACGGCGCCTGTGCCATGGAGAGCCTTAAAAGCCAGGACCATTGCTCTAAAACGGATCCTCTTGCGGACTGGCAGCCAATGTAGGGATTTCAGATGGGGGGACATCCGTGATCTCGGGCCGAGCATGAGTATTGCTCTGGCTGTTGCGTTCTGAGCCACCTGTAGCCGTGCCAATAGATATTCCAGTAGCCCTAGGTATAGGATATTTACGTAGTACAACCTGGAGACAATCAGTGCCTGGACCATGGTTTTTCTGTATGTAACAGGCAGAAGGGGCAAAAACTGCTTTAGCATTTTCAACATGCCAAAACATGATCCTACAACTGCCTGAATCTGGGCCTGCATGGAAAGATTATCATCCAGCTTCACTCCTTTAACTGTTTTTACAGAGGTTGTGGGAGGAGACATGTCCACTGGCCCCCAGTTTTGCCACACGCTGCTCGGCGGGAGGCCAAAAAAGATGATCTCCGATTTTTCCGAGTTACATTTAAGTTGATTTGATTGGAGCCAGGAGAACACCTCTGATGAACAGGAATTAATCACATCTCCTTTAAAATCCGAGTCTTTGTCGCAGGTAAAGAGCAGCTGCGTATCGTCCACATACGTTACCATTTTTGCTCCATGGGCCTCTGCCAGATTCTCTAAGGGAGTCATATATATATTAAAAAGTGTAGGGCTCAGAATTGAACCCTGAGGAACTCCCTCCTCCAGAGAGGGGATAGGGGCGGCAAAAGGCGGGGACCAGACTGTTTGCTGGCGATCTTTTAGAAAGGAGGCAAACCACTTGAGTACCGTGCCCCTAAAACCGCACTCCTGGAGTCTCAACAGGAGTCGGTCGTGGGGGACGGTATCAAAGGCCGCAGATAAGTCCAGTAATATCAATAAGGCCTTGCCTCCCTTGTCCAAAGCATCCTTTATGGATTCCGAAACTTCCAAGAGCGCCGTTTCAGTGCTAAAATTTGCCCTGAAACCAGACTGGCTCTGGTGAAGTACTTGATTAGATTCAACAAATGAAGTGGTAGCAAGATTCACAAATTTGTCCAGGGCCTTGGAAAAAAAGGGAAGCAGAGATATTGGCCTATAATTTGAAACTATCTCTGGAGCCGATGAAGGCTTTTCTTGAGGCCATATCTATGAGGCCATGATAAGCCACGCAGGGTGGCTTTATGTTGCCTCATAGATATGATTGAGAGGCCTGCGCAACCAGTGTATCATTAAAAGTGACACTCCAGAGAGGTACTTAGACTTTAGGTCTAAACTTAGACTTCAGGTATAATGATTACCTTTGTGAATCGGGCCTGAAGTGTTTTATTCATGGGAATTTTTTCCAGCAGCTGATGCAGTCTCAACTCATGTTCATGAGTATAATCCAGCAGCAATACCAGTGGCTTATAGAGCCTATGAGTACTTTGAAATGCCATTAACTTACCAGGAACTTGAAAAATGGTTTGGTGGTCTTCTTCAACGCAGGCATAGATGTGTCAGGATGAGTCCCTTAGGCAGTGACAGGCCTACATGGTTGTTAGAGCTGTCAACTAAACATTTTGCCTGCTTTGCCTCACTTTTTGCTGTTCTGTTTTGTTGGCCTTAGGACTCTATGCACTTTACCACTGCTAACCAGTGCTTAAGTCCATGTGCTCACTCCCCTAAAATATGATAACATTCGTATACAGAATTGGCATATTTAATTTACCTATATGTCCCTAGTAAAGTGTGCTACATGTGCCCAGAGCCTGTAAATGAAATGCTACTAGTGGGCCTGAAGCACGCATTGTGCCACCCACGTAAGAAGTCCTTCAAACATGTCTCAGGCCTGCCAGGGCAGATATGTGCAGTTTCACTTCCATGTTGACTTGGGATTTAAAACCCCTTGCCAAGCCTTAAGCTCCCCGTTTATTTTATATAAGTCACCCCTAAGGTAGGCCCTGGGTAGCTCATAGGGTAGGGTGCTGTGTAAGTGAAAGGCAGGACATATACGTTTCAATTTTATATATCCAGGTAGTGAAAAACTCCCAAATTAGTTGCCTATCCCTCTCATAGGCTAACATTGGGGATTACTTAATATATCTATTAGCATAATTCCTGATTGAGAATGAGTAGCATAGTAGTGTTTGATACCTATGGACTTGTAATTATAAATCCTCTTTAATGGAAAAGTTGGATTTATAATTACAACTTTGAAAATGCCACTTTTAAAAATTTAAATTTTTCTGCTCTTAAACACTGTGGGGCCGATTCCGATTTGGGCAGGAAATCTCTCCGACCGAGCCGGACCCGGAGAGATTTCCGACCGAATCGGACCCTAGCAGTCCGACCGAACGAGTACGATGCGTTCGCATGCTATCGGACTCGATTCGGTCGGACTCCCATTGAAGTCAATGGGAGCCGTTCAGACAACGCGTACGCGGGCTCCCATTGACTCAATGGGTGCGAGGCAAACAAGGGCGCCCCCTATAGCGGGTACACCTCGAAGCGGGTCGCGCCGTACATGCACAGGTAGGGGGGACCCATGGGTCCCCCCTGTGTGCGACTCGCGCGACTAGGCGTATAGGGGGGTCCGACACGGACCCCCAAAGTGCGGCTCCGACTGCACTTTTGAGCCGGACGGCGCAAGTTGGTCGGACTGTTTGCGGCGCGCATCGTACTTACCCGGCCGGGGAACGTCTCCAATGCGCGGTGCGAGTCGTGTCCGTGCGAGTCGGTCGGAGCGGTTGGGTCCCGCGAACAAGTCGGTCAGCGATTTCGCGTACGTTCGCATCGTACTCGTTCACCCGGACTCGGTCGGAAACAGGGCGTCCGAATCGGATCCGGTAAAGCCAAATCCGATTCGGAGCCCTACCGGCCGAGATCGGAATCGGCCCCTATGTGTCTCTGCCTGCCTCCAATACATGTCTGGGTTGAGTGACAGCTGGCCTTTTTGCATTCCCTCTAGACAGTCACACACAAAGGCAGCCGAGGTGTGTCATTCACGTCCTGATTGCCCATCACCAGGTTGATGGGCCCTCCTGAGCGAGATGGGTTGGAGGAGCTGACACTTGTACCTGAATAGGGCTGTGCCCATCCCCACACAAATACCTTTAAACCACTCTGTACTGTGTCTGGAGCCTGGGCAGTAAAGGGAGGACCTGTGTGCACTTCAGAGGTTCATTCCATAATTTTCTCCCACCTCCAGAACCAGGGCACCAAAGTATAAATACTGAACTTCAAAATCCACCATTCTAGTATTCTGCTGGACCTGTGGATACTCTGCCAAGAAGAAGGACTGCTCTGCTGCTGAAGGGCTGCTACTCTGTGGGACTTCTGCTCTGAGAGAACTGCTTTTCTGCTGCACTGCCCTGCTTGCTGCTTTCTGCCTGGGTGAGAAGGACTGGAATTGCACCACTTGAACCCTAAGTGAATCCAAGGGCTTAAATGCTTGCCTCCTGTTTTTGAAGTCTCAGGGACATCAAACACCACCTCTCCATCCGGCACCTGAACTCTTCCAGCTGTGAGTCCTACCCTTGGCTGAAGTGCCATCTCCAGTCCAGGGCTTCAGAACTGGGGTTCTGTGCTGTTCTGCTGAAAAACCCACGCAGTCCTGACATTGCACTGGTAGGAACTAATAGATTTGCCATGAACGCTGACACAGTGCTGATTCGACGACGAAGCGGATCCCGTCTGCAAGGTTCAACAACGACGCAGCGCCGACCCTTTGACACCGACTATGAGGCCCAACTCTGACTCATCGACCTGACTGCATGAATCAGAACCAATGCAGGGAGTCCTTGACGTCAACCCTTGCTCCATACAAAGATACTGTTTCAGCGGAGCTTGCATGGCATTTGAATCCGACCTGCAGTCCATTACGGTCAGTCTGACTTTTCAGATTTGACCCAGTCCATCGTGATCTCAAGTAACCTTTTAGCGCTATTGACTTTTAAGCACTGGATTTCAAGATAATCTTCACCTCTGGTTCTATTTAATAGATTTTGGTCGTTTTGGTCTTGTTTTTTTCAATAAATCAAGCCCTATTTTTCTAACCTGGAGTGGTTTATTTTTGTGTGGTGGTTTTGACTGTTTTACTGTAATAAGTGTTCCTTACACATTAATTCTTAAGTTAAGCTTGCCTGCTCTGTGCCAAGCTACCAGAGGGTGAGAACAGATTAATTTAGTCAGTGTATCTGACTTACCCTGACTAGGATTTTGGTCCCTACTCGGACAGGGTGCATACCTCTGCCACCTAGAGACCCAATTTCTAACATTGGTGATCAGCGTTGAGGATAGGACTTGTGTTTGTGCAGTTCCTCACAGTACCATCCCCATTTTTTCAAGAAAATTACAGTTTTTACTTTTTCCTGCCTTAGTTTTCTATTGGGCGCCCTGTTTCTAAATGTAACTGCCTTAAACCTTCACTTGTTGCATGATGGATTCTTGCAATCTGGATACCCTCAGCAGGTCTGAGCTGCTGAAGTTTTGCACACAGATGGGGCATAAGGCAAACAAGAAGGTTACCAAAGTGGATCTGCAGGTAGCCCTCAGGGCCTTTGACGAGGCACAAAGATGGCAGGCCACCTCAGGATAGGAGGAGGTGGATGACAATAAGGTAGGAGGAGCACGGTCTGAGGATGAGGAGGGGAGGGAGGACCCAGACCAGGGTCATGAGTTCCCAGGAGAGTCTGACTCTACCCCAGCAGAGGATATGGATGTCCCTGATGTTCGGGATGGATGGAGCAGGGAGCAGTGTTTCTGTGTGAGGACTGTCCTCAAAAGGAGTTGGAGGATAGGAGGGAGGAGAAGAAGGAATTGGAGCTGGCTAAATTGAGACTGGAGGAAAAATAGTAGGAGCATGAGCTCAAGTTTAAGGAGCTGGATATCCAAGCCAAACAGGTGGAGTGTTGCTTTTTCTGAATAAATCCATGCAGAAGACATCATGCCTAGGGCTTGCTTGCATAAAGAACATGAGAACACAATCAATTCTTGTGGCAGCAGAGCTGACTAACTTTAAATTTAAATTAAATGTTTCAAATGAAGTTATACCTGACATGATGGTGAATGGTACATACAATATGTCACAATTTGCTTCTG
The DNA here is from genome assembly GCA_963921515.1 of Calotriton arnoldi. Lineage (NCBI taxonomy): Eukaryota > Metazoa > Chordata > Amphibia > Caudata > Salamandridae > Calotriton > Calotriton arnoldi. Next base: position 97,545 of record CAWUFW010016088.1, read on the forward strand.
AGGGGTGGGCACTCTGGCCAACTGATACTAATATTTGTGTGAACTGTTTCCTGTTAAATGGCACTGGTTTTAAAGCTAATAAACCAGGCCTGTGCTACAAAATGGGAGACACAACTGTGTTTGTTACAATTTATAGTGTGGGTAAATTGTGTCAGAATTGGTTGCAGTCTTACTCCTTGGAATCTGTGAAACAGCATCGATTCACAAGGACATGAATTCAGTGACTTTGTTTTGGGGCCTCATGTTTCTAGACCAAAGAGATTTCTCTATGAAGTATATAATGACATTTGGAAGGTATCCCAGCAGGAAGCTGCAGCTAGGCTTAGACAGATTGACAAAGAGAATTTATAAAAGACCTTTCAAGATGTTAAAAATGGCATGAGTAAACTGTCAGAAAGAATTTACACATTGAATCATGTTGTTTCTTCTGCTTTGGATTTGATCAAGTTATAAATAAAGGGTAGACCCAAATAAGTCACTGGGACCTGGGTATGAAATAGTACAGTGGGAAAATAGTCCCAGTGCGCCAGTTCCCAGGAACACTCACGATTTAAAACAATTTAAACAAAATAACACTAATACAGTAAAGGAATATGTGTTCAATGTTATTTAATCACATTGAACGTTTTGAGTGCTGGTCAATCAGCATACAATCCAGGAAGCTTTACACAGCAAGTGCCCCACAGCAGTGGGAGAAATGAAGGGGAAGGTTAAGTGCATCGAGTGAGGGTTGTAAAAGTGTAAGGGAAAGGTGGTGACATCATAATCATCACAAAATTAATTTCAGTGGAAATGGCTTATTTCAGCCGCAAGATAGAATGATCATTGTTAACATTGCCATGATAGAAAATACAGTATCACAGTTACAAATCACTGTTGATAGAGACTGGCATGTCTCTATCAACAGTGATTTGTAACTGTGATACTGTATTAGTGTTATTTTGTTTAAATTGTTTTAAATCGTGAGTGTTCCTAGGAACTGGCGCACTGGGACTATTTTCTCACTGTACTGTTGGATTTGATCAACACTGACATGAGAATTCTACAGCATGGTTAGGCACAGCTGAAAGCAATCCTGTATTTGGATTGGTCTTTAAAATCAATTAGGAGTGGATGGGTACCCTAGCGGTTATTACATTTGGGTGCAATTTCAGGTCTTATAATCTGTCTCAAACACAAGAATACTAGCAAAGAAAGAAGGTACATACACTCTGCTGAGTATAGAAAAACTGAAACACATCCCATTTTCTGTGCACAATTTAGCTGATATCACCTGGTTGTTTCATGGTGTTATAGCTCTTCCAGTAACAACTTTTCACTATATTGAATGTTTGAAATATACATCTGTCATCTGGTATGAGGAAATTAATTAACAGTATTTGAAACATGAGTGGTCATTTCCGTTCCCATATCGGTGCTTTAGTGAAGACAAGAAGGTCTATATTTGTGTGTATACTTGTTATTCTCTCCTATCCATAGCCTTTGTATGCAGTTCAGTCATGGTACATGGTCTTTGTAGTGCATCTGTTTCTGGGCTTCAGTGTTATCTAAGTGCTAGGCCTTCATTGCACATTACCACAGAATACACAGTATTAGCTAATAGTTCTGTATTCCACTTGTTGTGGTTTGAGAACCGGAGTGGGCCACCAATTAACCATTTCCAGGTCAGTGCAATGTTGTGACATATCAATTTTCCCAGGGCCAACCGATATCTTACAAGCTCTGCCTTGGCCTGGAATGAAAAGTGATGCTTTTTTAAAATAAAATGAGTAAGCTGGTTACACTATTATTATCAGACAGCAGCTGTGTTAACTTCCGCAACTAAAAATGTTAAATTGCAAGTGGCAAGGTCATCAGCTGAAGTTCAAGCACTTCTGAGACCATAATTTCCAGTCCACTTTGTAGAACTGGTGAAAAGGATATTTAATAGCTCCGTTAAAACAGGAGTCATTCATTTCAATAAGATTGTTGCTTCCATGTTGGTGAGTGGGCTTCAGAAGTTTGCAGGCATCTTACCATCGATCTTCCACTCACTGGTTGCAAGTGCATTTGGCATTCACGTAGTCTTTGTGATCATCGCTATTGCTCTAATGCTGTGGTGCTTTATCTATTTTCTGCAATGGATGCATAGTTCCTGGACGATGATGTGATGTCCCACAATGATCAACTTTGCAGAGAGTGGCTGTTGATGTGTTTGGGAGGAGATTGTCTCATCGAACTCTCTGACTTCTGGTTGCTGAATGTTTGCAAACTGCAGGTTGAAGCGTGTGCCCTGTATTTTGGTTCCTCAACTGTCCTTTAAACTTGTGCCTGGAAATCCATCTTGAAGATCCAATGGCCGACCAGAATGTTGCTGGTCTTATGAGAATAAGAGCACATCACAAACACTGTTAGGTACTTTTTCTCCCAATTCTGATTGATGCTAACTTTGAGGGTCCAATTTTAATGACCATTGAATCAGTCTCAGACTATTGGCTAGCCCAGCAGCTGAAACATATGGACTCTGTGATGTGGCCATTGATGTCTCCTTCCTCAGCAACTGGTGAAATGTAACTTGAAACGTTCTTCTTTGAGTTCATGGAGGTTAAGGATGTGGCCTATGCTGCCTGCATGCCGTGTCAGATGGTACCGCTCTCACTGTGTCCATTCCTCTGTGAAATACAGGCTAAAGAACAAATGTCTATGCTTTTTGACATTCCTGGAGTACCAGTCTCAGCCGAGAAGAGTATGTGATCTGGGCGCTGAATGGCATAGAAATACTGAAGAAATTAGGACTAGTTTTTAATCATGAACTTTTAGGCAAATCACAAGGAGAACTTTATTTTTGGGACTGACAAAGGATATTATTTTTCACTGTTTATCATGCCACATCATTTTTCCTAATTGGCTTTGAAAAATATCAGTGCCCGATTTACTTTGGTTATCAAGCAAAGGTTTCTCTTCCAAATAATGGTGATGAGTTTGTGTTATGAATGCACATATGTTTCTAGACTTTTGGGCATTACATTATATATATTTGATCTCTGACTTCTTCTGAAATGCAAGGTTTTTTGAATATCTGTGACATGTATATTGTCAGTCAATGCTTTGCTTGGTTTTATTTCATGCTCCATGTTTTTATTGATGCTTCTTGGTTTGCAGGGTTCAAACAATGTAGTACTGCAATATCTGCCACTTTTCTATGTACTTGGAATAATCCATTTAAGTTTGCAGGTACAAACGATGTTGGAATGCAATATTTATACATTTTGTATCTATATGAACATTTATCACCTTTTGAACTGTGCATATAATGCAGTTTTTGTAATTTTCCAGAGACGTTCTGAACACAGCGGGGGTGTTACATGATCTATTTAATTCCTCCATTTTGTATGCATGAGTTTTGCATCTTGAACATAATTCTTCAAAGATGCCGTCTCATTAGGATTATTTTGGTGCATATTTCTGTGCGTAGGTGATGCAATGTCAACAAATTCTTTTCAGGTACCACTGGAATGTTGCCATGGGGATTGCCTATTATAATTTGAATTATGTCCACAGTTAAATTCCAAGATGAGGATTTGCACAATATAGATAAGCAAAATGCATAGATTATTATGAGTTTAAGATGTACAAACAAGATGTATGACAAGGTGTCAAAACAATTTTGAGGATGTCCAGATAATGTGACAGTAAATTCCATGATTAGTCCAGTTCATGCATCAAGGCAGTGCACTCTGGGTTGATACAATGAGAAGAATTCTGGTCAGATTCTCTATATAAGTCTGGTCAGAACCTAAGGTAGAAGAGAGAGAACTTTGTCAATCAGAGAAGAGGTGTGGAACTGAGAAACTCAGGCGCAGGTGATTTATTCAACCAGACTGCCAGGCTGAGAGTAGCTGATCCCTCACTTTACAGGAGCTGGAGATAAGTACTCAGCACAGAATAGAGCAGTTCAAGCCCTCCTTTCACATTTGTAGAGTGCTTGTAGATGCTAGTGTGAATCCCAAGCCTGGCAAAACTTGGCAAGAGGTATGAATTGCGACACCCCCAATGAGTCAGAAATGCCAATATGCTTTTAGAATGGCAGACAATAACAAACAGGCCTAATAAGTAGTAAATGGGAATTAGAAAGCAGAGCAGGATTGCCTGGGCTACTGATCTGAGGAGTCTAGGGTAGTCTATGGTAGACGCAGAGAGGGAGAAATTCCCAATATTGTTGAAGCTTTCATTTGTTATACATTCCTCATTGCCTCAATAATATTTGTAGGCATAATCTGTTTATTGATCATAGCACACACCCTTTTATCAATCTTGTTAAATAAATAAATTGTGCTTGTAAAATACAATCTCTGTCTTAGTTGGTATTAGGGTCTTTTCTTGAATGTAAGCATTTCCTTGCCAATAAAAGGGATCCTTCGGATCACCACATTTACACCGTGGTACTACCATTGGTCTAGGAAACTGTCAGTATACCTGAAACATCTTATGTCTGTGGTTTTGGGAGATAAAGTGGGTAGCAATATTCACCTGGAACCATTTTACCTCATAAATAAAGATTGCGACTGAGTCTTATGTCTAACAAGTTAGGAAGTTCAGACACTTGCACAAATTAAGCAAAACTTATTTTTGATACGTGACAACTCCACTCTATGCCACTCCAGTCTACGCCACTCCACTGTATGCTATTCTGCTGTAAGCCACTCCACTCTATGCCAATCCTCTGTATGCCACTCCATCATTTGCCATGCAGCTGTACAACATTCTACTGTATGCTATTACACTGTACTCCACTCCATTCTATGTTACTCAAGTCTACGCCACTCCAATGTATGCCCCTCCACTGTATGTTATTCCACTGCACATCACTCCACTGTACTCCACTCCACTCTACGCTATTCCAAAGTATGCCACTCCATTCTATACCACTCCACTGTATGGCACTCTCCTCCACTCTACTCTCGGACACTCTACCTAACCACACTCCATGCAATGACACAAAACTCTCCGATTTGAAACACATTTTTATAAAAATAAAAAGAATGAAATTCAAAGTAAAAAAACAAAGGTTAAACCTTTGTTATTGTTAGGAAAATTGTATCTATACAAAGCAAACTTATACTAAAGTTCTAGTTATATCTTAAATTTATAATTTACGCACTCCTTTAAATTACTATAAATTTATATTTTCTTTAGATTCCACCAAACGTATGCTACACTACACTCTTTGCCACTCCATTGTATGATATTCCAGCCTACGTCACATACTCTAAGTCACACTATTATAATACACCACTGCAGTCTATACTAATCCACTGTACACCACACCACTTTACACAACTCAACTCCATGCCACTCCACTCTACTCCACTCCGCTGTATGCTGTTAAACTCTGCCCCAATCACTTCTATGACACTCCAGTCGATTCAGCTCCACTCTAAGCCCCTTCACTCTACGCCACTCCACTATACTCAACTCCACTTTATGCTACTACACTCTACGCTATTCCACTCTATGCCACTTCAAACTACACCACTCCAGTCTATGCCACACCACTGTATGCTATTCAATTGCATGATACTCCACTCTACTCCACTCCACTGTACATCACTATATTCAATGCTTCACTCTACTCCACTCTACTCTACACTACTCTACTGTATGCCACTCCACTCAACACCACAAATCTCTATGCTGTTCTACTCTATGCAACTCCACACTATGCCACTCCATTTACAGAACATCTTTAAATTGCTATACCTTTATTTATTCTTTAGCTACAAATGAAACTTAAACTACACATATATTAGAAATTCTAAAGTTATACTTATACCTTTAATTTATCATATGCGTAACACCTTCAAATTATTATAACTCACGCACCTCCATACACAGTGTATTGAACTTGATAGCCACACTACATTAACTATAACTCACCTCTGTACATGTGATTTGCGATGTCATACGTTTTTTGTAAATGCTGATATTTTAGATGGTATAAGTGAGAGAATATACAATGGTATAAGCAGTGCATGGAGAATGTGCAAGTTATAGTTAATATAGCGTGGCTACCGAGGTTTATACACTGTGTATGGAGGTGTGGAAGTTATTATAATTTGAAGGTGTTGCAGAGATTATAAATTAAGCTTTAGAAATTTTAATGTTTGTGTAGTTTAATTTTTAGTCTGTAGAGAAAGAATGCATAAAGATTCCCTAACTGTAACAAAGGTTTAACCTTTGCTTTTTTCATTGATATAGATATAGCAATATATGTAGAAGTCAATATAGATAGACATTTCCAATAAACTCAATTAGATTGAATACAAGCTCATAGCAGCTGGGTTTCCAGATTTCATGAAGAAGGCAAGGTCTCTGTATTCATTGTGGCCTTTAAAAACGTTAGCCCCATAATTGACACCATATGATATTGAACAGAGAGATGTTTTGGGTGTAGAATTCTAAAACAATATAGATATATAGTTGTCCTTAGCACAGGATGATGTTCCATATCCTACCTGTGGATGTCTGTACAATCCCAGCACTCGTGCCATGGGGATGGAGCACAAGGAACCAGCATCTCCAACAATTCCAGCAAGAAGACCAGCCCTTAGACAGCTGTAGTTCAGAATGTGCTTTCTCTGCCCTGTCAGCATCCACAGTGTGCCCTGAAGAGCAAGAAGTGGATTGCCGCATGAGTCATAGATCTGGAAGCCCAGTGTGATGTTGGGTAAGAGGTCAGGGTTTCTGTTTATCTCCTCAATCGCAAATACCATGGCTTGGACCCATTGATAGTTTTGAAAGACAAACCTAAGACATGCATGTTAAATAAACATCAAAAAAGGTTAACAAATATCACCCATGACTCCTGTGTATTCCTAACAACAGTTTTTAAACAATTATATTAATATGTGTGGCTGTGATTATAAGCCACCAGTTAAACCAATACTAATGAAGTGAAACCTTTGTCCAGATATTGTTTTTACCATATGTAAAAAGTTCAAAATAATGATGAAATACTATCATAAAATAAGCCACATTACACCACATAATGTCCCTATGTTTGACACATAGTTTAGGCATGATGTTGTCTCTTCTGGAGCAAAATGCCAGTGATCTTGATATAGAGGCAGAATGCTGAAGATTAAGAAACTTTGTCAAATCATAGAATAACACTGACATCTGCAGTATAATTTTTAGGTCTGGCATGGAAACAGCTGTATCTGTCTTGCTAGCCTCTATTTTCACCAAAATATATATTACATACTATTACGACATAATATAACAAACAAAAGTGCTGCACTGTTTTGCATGAAAGGGAGACAGCAGGACACTGCCATACATATTAAGTCTACTGAGATACGATGCAGCTACTGCCAGTCGCTGCACTGGTGCACTTTAGGCTGATTTGCGCCATGCACATACCATTGAAGCATAGTGCAAGGGTGTGTGCATAATGTCTAGGATAGGTTTGTTCTGGAAGGGCATCATGCCTATACAAATGCAATGCTTAGGCATAGCTTAAATCTTTTCTAACTTTACATATGTGTACCTGACAGCAAACACGCAAAGTTAGAAACTTTTTGAGAAAAGAAACTTTTGCAAAATGCTACACCTACCTTGAGGAGGTGTACATGTTTGGACCAAACCTTTGTCTTCCTTTTTTAGTAGATATGCCTTCAAAATCAATGGATGGATGCATGGGAGCACCCATATACCACCCTATTGGTGTAAAGTAGAGTAAAGTACCACTTTTACTTTAGTGCTACTATAGCTCGAAAGTCAAGATTTGTGCTGGAATAAAATCCCAATTTGTGCCAGTTTGGGTTGCTTTTTGTGACCCTTTAGCAGTGCATAACTCTTGTGCATAGTCTGTAGACCCACACCATGCCATTCCCAGATTTGCCTTTCAAGCTTCAATTTCTCTCCCCACTCACAAAAATCAGAGCAATTTACCTCTTTCATGATGCGAACTGTTTTTCAAACTACAATCCCCCTCTCGCTACGCAATATGCATAGATATACATACATCTATAGCACACTAAACTCAGCATCATCTACAGCCAAGCACTCAGAAAAGACACATGTACAGTAATGAGGAGAATTGTCAAGAACATCTATGGGAACTTGCTAGATTAATTCAAATGCAAGGCTGTCCTCTGCATACCATGCAGCAACAAATTGGTGTGATTCTAAAAGATGCATCACATGTGAATTCCTTTACAAACATCATCATTAACAAGTTCTGTGACAAGAAGAACCTACGGCAAAAGGCATCATCTTACATGTTGATCAACATGCATTATTTATGTGATTTAGTAATCAAAAAACAGCAACAATTATTAGGAAACGTGACAGGACTGCAGCCAATTATTTTAACCTTGTGTATCATTTACTGTCAGATTTGAAGATTTTCTCTGTGAAATAATGTCATAAAGGAATAACTACTGGACTCCAAAGAAAACCTCTGGATATACCCTTTAAAATCATTGCATCCATAGGGCCTGAACATCACTGACAATACCACCTGATTACTGCATATTTCAAGAGATGTCAGGACAGCATTGATTCCAAATGGAATCTTCACTCCTGATGCTTTTTGAAAATCCATCAGTGAGAGGTGTGCAGATACTGAGAAAACAATACTGTACTACCTGAGGAAGGCAGGAGCCGGAACATGGTAGTGGGAATATATTTTGACATTTATTTTTGACTCAATCTATCCTTAAGGATAAGGATCTTTGTCCTGGATATATATGTGTATATATATATCTATATATATCTATATATATCTATATATATATATATATATGTATTATCTACTGGCGGTCGCCAGTAGATAGTTATAGTTAGGACCTAGTTTCCATAGGAAACTCGTTTTTTGTTTTCTCAATATCGTTGGCGCCGGTTGTTGAATTTTTGCGAAATTTTCAAAACTCGCAGCTTGCTCCGGTCAGCTCCTGTCCTGAAAGTTTCGGGGTGATTCGGCAAGCGGGGCCGAGAAAAAAGGGGGGTCCCAAAACGTGTTTTCTCCATGTTATTTTCCATAGGAAACTTTAGACACGACTACAGCCCAAACTGCTGAACGGAATTACACCAAATTTGGCAAAAAGGTAGCCCTTGGTTCAGAAAGAGACCTTTTTGTTAAATGGTGTAAATCCGTTCAGTAATTCCTGAGAAATTCAAAAAATTGTGGTAAAAAAATCAATTTCCCATAGGAAAGTTTAGAAACGGTTACAGCTTGAACTGCTGAACGGAATTACACCAAATTTGGCAAAAAGGTAGTGCTTGGTTCAGAAAGCGTCCTTTTTTTTAAATGGTGTAAATCCGTTCAGTAGTTGCTGAGAAAATAAAAAAATAAACGTTTCGATATATAGAGGCACGGAGGATCCGCGCACCCTCCCAACCACGAGTTTTATTCTAATTGGCTGTCAACACTCCAAACCAGGAAGTGTTGGCAGCCATCTTGTGACTCGGTAGAACCAAGTCACAAGAAATCTGAATAAAAAACGCGAAAAAAAAGAAAAGGGGGCAGGGTAGAAACACCCTGACCCCCTAGGCCTGCTTAGGGGGTCCCACAAGGACCCCCAGGACCCAAAAAAGCATTTAAAAAAAAAAATCGGCAAAATGCACGCTGGATCCGCGGATCCGGCCGCAAAATTAAAAAAAACGAAGCGCGGCCTCCCGCGCTTCGTTATTATTTAGCCCCCGGGTGGACCAAGTCCCGGGGGGCATGACACATTATAATTGCGGGGGCCAGGGGGGCCCCCGCAGCCCCGGGGACTGCCACCCCCCGGGGCTTTCCTAAAATATTTGTGGGGGCACACGCCCCCCCCGCAGCCCCGGGGACTGCCACCCCCCAGGGCTTTCCTAAAATGTTTGTGGGGGGGCACACTGCCCCCCCACAGCCCCGGGGACCGCCACCACCCGGGGCTTTTCTTAAATATTTGTGGGGTGCACTTGGCCCCCCTGCAGCCCCGGGGACCGCCACCCCCCGGGGCTTGTTTTTAAAAAAAATAAAGAACCTGTGTGGGGGGGCTCGAGCCCCCCCACACGCCCCGGGGACCGCCACCTCCCCGGGGCACTAAGTATTTAAAATTCTGGGGTCCGTAACGGACCCTCACCCCGGGGACCACCACTTCCCCGGGGCTTTGCCAATGTTGGGAGGGGGGCCGCGCGGCCCCCCTCCAGGAGCCCTTGTTGGCCCTGGGGACCGCCACCCCCCAGGGCCGGCTCCTGCAGTATCCCGGGGTACCCACCCCCGGGACACTGCTGTTTGCAATGACAGGGCGGGAGCCTCGCGGCTCCCGCCCTGTCATTGCAAACTGCTTGCTTCATTGAAGCGAGAGCAGGGAAACCTGCTCTCGCTTCAATGAAGCAAAGCAGATTGCTTTTCCACAAGGGGAGCTGCATGTCAGCAGCTCCCCATGTGGAAAAGCAATGCCAGCTCCCGCAGGACGCGGGGAGCCGGCCGGACCGTGCGGGCATTGGGGCTCCCCCCATGGTCCCCAACGGAGAGGGCCAGCCCCGGGGGATGGGGTCCCCGGTGCTAGCAGTGGCCCGGGAGGGGGGCCACGCGCCCCCTCCCCCCAAAAAAAGAATAAAAAATAAATAAATAAAGGCCGGCCCCGGGAGATGGGGTCCCCGGGGCCAATAGAGGCCTCAGGAGGGGGGCCACGCAGCCCCCCTCCATAAAAAAATAATAATATTTATGTGGCCATGCCCCGGGGGATGGGGTCCCCGGGGCTGGAATTGGCGACGGGAGGGGGGCCCACGCGGCCCCCTTCCCGTTCAAATTTATTTATTTATTTTAAAATGGGGGTAAGGCCCTGGGGAATGGGGTCCCCAGGGCCCAAAGAAAATAAAAAGAAGGGGGGCCACACAGCCCCTCTTCTAAAAAAAATAATTAAAAAAATAACCGCGATCGTGCCGGAGGCCCCGCCCCCTCCCAGCAACACTCTGCAAAAACGCCCTGTGGTGCGTTTTAAATTGGGGAATTAATTCCCCTTCAATACTGGGGGTCCCTGGGGGCCAACTAGCCCACCAGGTACCTTCAGTAAGCGCCACAGGGCTGCGTTGCAGAGAGGTGGTTCAGGCCACGCCCCTTTTTATACCTCTCTGCAACGCAGCTCTGTGGCGCTTACTGGAGGTACCTGGTGGGCTAGTTGGACCCCAGGGACCCTCAGGATTTAAGGGGACTTAATCCCCCAACTTAAAACGCGCCACGGGGCACGTTTGCACAGTGGTGAAGGGAGGGGGCGGGGCCTGAGGTAACATGTGTGCAAACATGCCCTGTGGCGCGTTTCAAGTTGGGGAATTAATTCTTCTTCAATCCTGAGGGTCCCTGGGGGCCAACTAGCCCACCAGCTACCTCCAGTAAGCGCCACAGGCCTGCGTTGCAGAGAGGTGGTCCAGGCCACACACCTTTTTACACCTCTCTGCAACGCAGCTCTGTGGCGCTTACTGGAGGTTCCTGGTGGGCTAATTGGACCCCAGGGACCCTCAGGATTCAAGGGGACTTAATCCCCCAACTTAAAACGCGCCAGGGGGCGCGTTTGCAGAGTGATGGAGAAAGGGGGCATGGTCTTTGTCTACCTCTCACCAATCCCACTGCGTGGGGCTTACTGGAGGTAAAAGGTAGGCTAGTTGGCCCCTAAAAGACCCCCAGCAGTGAAGGGGACTTCAATCCCCATCCAAGAGCATGCCAGGGAGCGCGTTTGTGGCCTGGTACGACTACTTACCAATGCTGCTGTGTGGGACTGACTGGAGGTAATAGTTTGGGAGTTGGCCCCCAAGGATGTCCTTGGGGGCCAACTACCCCTCTTGTTACCTCCAGTAAGTCCCACACAGTGCGATTGCTAAGACGTCTTCGGAGGCCATGGCCCCCTTTCTCTACCAATCTGCAAACGTGCCTCGTGGCAGACTACGGGATGGGGGATGAAGTCCAATTTAGTCCTGAGGGAGTTTGGGGGCCAAGAATCCCTCCTGGTACCTCATGTAAGTCCTACGCAGCGGAATTCCTGAGCGTTCGTTGGACGCCCAGCACCCTTTCGCCACCACTCTGCAAACACGACTACTAGTTAAAGGAGCATATTTCTGCACCTCTGACTTAGAGGTAGTTTTAATCCCCCTGCCCTATTATGTACTAGGGCCTTACAGAGGAGGTCATGCTAATCACAGGGGTACCCCAACGCATAGTGTTCACTAGTGTATGTAGGTGTTTTCACTGTATTCTAAGTGTCTTTTAGCATAGCACTGGCTCTAGGCCTGGTTAGTCAGAGTCAGTTACCACCAGTACCCGTCTGAAAAAGTTGTGGGCACAGGATGATTTTGCCACAAGGCCTCTTTCTGCTCCTCTGTTGGTTCTTTCTGCACATGTCTTGCTTCTTCCTGCACTTTACTTCGTCTTTGTGGACTTCTGTTGCTTCTTTCTGCATTTCTTTTGCTTCTTTCTGTGCATTTTTTCTTCTTTCTTCACATGTCCTACCTCTGTAGGCATAGTTAGAAACTAGCATTTAAAAAACCTTTGAAATTCACTTAAAAAACCATAGGTTTTAGGCACGTTATAGTTAGAAATTAGCATTTAAAAACCTTTGAAATTCACTGAAAAAACCATAGGTTTCAGCCACGTTATAGTTAGAAATTAGCATTTAAAAAACCTTAGACATTCACTGAAAAAACCATAGGTTTCAGGGGCGTTATAGTTAGTTGGACATTTCACTCGTACAAAACCAGTGAAATTCCCACGTTATAGTTAGTTCAGCTAACTATAACTCGCGCCCCCGCAATGCACTGCTGATGACGTCACATATTACATCACTGATGACATCTCAAATGACTTCAGTAAAAAAAAATATGAAAAACCAGAAAAGGGGGCAGGGTAGAAACACCCTGACCCACTAGGCCTGCTCCAGGGGTCCCACAAGGATCCTCGGGCCAAAAAAAGATTTAAAAAAAAAAAAAAATCACCTGAATTCGCGCTGGGTGCGCATCCGGCCGAGAAAATAAAAAAAACAAAGCGCGGACTCCCGCGCTTCGTTTTCTATAAGCCCCCGGGTGGGCCAGGTCCTGGGGGCAATGCCCAATTATGTAGTGGGGGCCCACGGGGCCCCCGCAGTCCCGGGAACCACCACCTCCCCGGGGCTTCATTTATGATGTGCGGGGGGTACGCAGCCCCCCGCAGCACCAGGGATCGGCACCTCCCTGGGGCTTATTTATCAAATAAAATGCATGGGGGGGCTCCAGCCCCCCGCAAGCTGCCCCAGGGACCACCACCTCCCCGGGGCTTTGATAATTAAATGCGGGGGCATGCAGCCCCCCTGCAGGCCCGGGAACCTCCATCTCCCCGGGGCTCTGATTTAAAAAAAAAATGGTGTGGGGGGGCACGTGGACCCCCTCCAAAAAAGAAAAAGAAATTAAGTATGGCCAGGCCCCGGGGGATGGGGTCCCCTGGGCCAGAAGTGGCCTAGGGAAGGGCCACACAGCCCCCCTCCCGTAATTAAATAAAAAAGGAGGCCAGGCCCTGGGGATGGGGTCCCCGGGGCCTATAGTGGCCCAGGGAAGGGGGGCCACACGGCCCCCCTTCTGTATTAATAAAAAAAAAAACGAGGCCATGCCTCTGGGGATGGGGTCCCTGGTGCCGAAATCGGCCTCGGTAGGGGGGCCGCGCTGCCCCCTTCCCATTTTTTTATTTTTAAAAAAAATAAGGGTCAGGCCCTGGGGTATGGGTTCCCAGGGCCCTCAAAATATTAAGTGAAGGGGGGCCATACTGCCCCCCTTCTAACAAAAAAAGAAAAGCCACATCTCCCTGGAGGCCCCACCCCCTCCCTGTACCACTCTGCAAACACGCCTTCTGGTATGTTCTAAGTTGGGGGATTAAGTCCCCCTGAATCCTGAGGGTCCCTGGGGGCCAACTAGCCCACCAGGTACCTCCAGTAAGCCCCACACAGTGGGATTGCTTAGAGGTGGTCCGAGGCAATGCCCCTTTTGACACCACTCTGCAAACGCGCCTCTTGGCGCATTGCTTGTGGGGCGATGAGGTCCTCTTGTGTCCTGAGGACCTCAGGACTAAAGTGGACTTCATCCCCCAAGCAGCAGTGCACCAGGAGTCGCGTTTGCAGAGTCGTGTAAAAAGGGGGCGTGGCCTTTGAGCACTCTCACCAATCTAGCTGTATGTCCTTGGGGGCCAACTACCCCTCTTGCTACCTGCAGTAAGTCCCACAGAGTGGGATTGCTAAAACTTCTTCGGAGGCCATGCCCCCCTTTCTCCACCACTCTGCAAACGCGCCTCCTGGCAGACTACGGGATGGGGGATGAAGTCCAATTTACTCCTGAGGGACTTTGGGGGCCAAGAAGCCCTCCTGGTACCTCCTGTAAGTCCTACACAGTGAAATTCATGAGCGCTAGTCGGAGGCCCAGCACCCTTTCTCCACCACTCTGCAAATGCGACTACTAGTTAAAGAAGTGTTTGCAATGTAATAGGTTTCACATTTGCGAGAGTTAGAGCTATTGGCGTTGTAAATGTAAAAGTTTTTTACTAATGTTTTTTGGAGTGGAGTGGATGTACATTGTGTGTAGTGGAATTATGTGGTATGTTGTGCAGTGAAATTATGTGGATAGAAAGTATGTGGTATTTAGTGTATAGGAATTATGTAGAGTGGGATTATGTGTTATGGAGAGTAATTATGTGGTATGGTAGTCTGTGTTGTGCAGTGGTAACATCAGGTTTAGTCTTCCTCGTTTCCATAGAAGCTGAGCTATGAACTCAGTGAGACAAAAAAAGAAGGAATCACTGAGGAGCACTTGTGGACCTAGTCAGAGGTATGAGCAGGGCCACTGGAATTATGCGACTGATTGGCTGCACCGACTTTTGCACAATTATACATTTTCCACATTAGCCACATAATTCATCATCTGCTCCCTAATCTGCAGATTTGAACAAAAAAAGCCTTGTTTCTAGTTCAAACGGCTCAAACGTTACCAAAAATGCAGCGACAAGTGTTACAGCGTGGTGGAAGGACCTTTGCAAACCTAGAATGGTCTCTTGTTACTTACTGCTAAATGTGGGTGTTAAATTGGTACTAATGGTGTGCAAGCCACTCTTGCTTCTTTCTGCGCCTCCCTTGCCTCTTTCTGCATTTCTGTTGCCTCTTTCTGCACATTTCTTTCTTTTTCTGCACTTCTCTTGCCTCTTTGTGCAACCCTCCTACCTTTTTCTGCACCCCTCTTGCCTCTTTTTGCACCTCTGTTGGTTCTTTCTGCACTGCTCTTGCTTATTTCTGCACCTCTCTTGCCTCTTTCTGTACGTCTCTTGCCACTTTCTGCACTTCTCTTGCTCTTTCTGTACCCTTCGAACCTCTTTCAGCACCTCTGTTGGATGTTGCTGCACTGCTCTTGCTTTTTTCTGCACCTCACTTGCCTTTTTCTGCACTTCTCTTGCTCTTTTCTACACCTCTGTTGGTTCTTTCAGCAATTCTCTTGCTTCTTTCTGTATCTCTCTTGCCTCTTTGTGCACCCCTCATACCTTTTTCTGCACCCCTCTTGCCTCTTTTTGCTTTCCTGTTGGTTCTTTCTGCACTGCTAATGCTTCTTTCTGCACCTCATTTGCCTCTTTCTGCACTTCTCTTGCTTCTTTCTAATCCTCTGTTGCTTCTTTCAGCAATTCTCTTGCCTCTCTCTGAACTACTCTTGCTTGTTTCTACACCTCTCTTGCATCTTTCTGCACCTCTGTTGCCTCTTTCTGCACTTCACTTGCTTCTTTCTGCACCTCTCTTGCCTCTTTTGGCACCTCTGTTGCTTCTTTCTGCACCCCTCATGCCTCTATCTGCACCCCTCTTCCCTCTTTGTGCAACTCTCTTGCCTCTTTCTACATCTCTCTTCCCTCTTTGTGCACCACGCTTGCCTCTTTCTGTACCTCTAGTGCAGAAAGAGGCAACAGAGGTACAGAAAGAGGCAAGAGAGGTACAGAAACAGGCAGGAAAGGTGCAGAAACAGGGAACATGGGTGCAGAAAGAGGCAAGTGAGGTGCAGAAAGAAGAAAGAGCAGTGCAGAAAGAACCAACAGAGGTGCAAAAAGAGGCAAGAGGGGTGCAGAAAAAGGTAGGAGGGGTGCACAAAGAGGCAAGAGAAGTACAGAAAAAGGCAAGAGAATTGTTGAAAGAAGCAACAGAGGTATAGAAAGAAGCAAGAGAAGTGCAGAAAGAGGCAAGTGAGGTGCAGAAAAAAGCAGGAGCAGTGCAGAAAGAACCACTAGAGGTGCAGAAAGAGGGGCGAAGGGTGTAGAAAGAGCAAGAGAAGTGCAGAAAGAGGCAAGAGAGGTACAGAAAGAGGCAAGAGAGGTGCAGAAACAGGCAGGAAAGGTGCAGAAACAGGGAACAGGGGTGCAGAAAGAGGCAAGAGAGGTGCAGAAAGAGAACAGAGGGGTGCAGAAAGAGGCAAGAGATCTGCATAAAAAAGCAACAGAGTTGCTGAAAGAGGCAAGTGAGGTGCAGAAAGAGGCAAGAGATCTGCAGAAAAAAGCAACAGAGGTGCTGAAAGAGGCAAGTGAGGTACAGAAAGAAGCAAGAGTTGCAGAAAGAGGCAATAAAAGTGCAGAAAGAAGCAACAGAGGTGCAGAAAGAGGCAAGAGGGGTGCAAAAAGAGGAAAGAGAAGTGCAGAAAGAAGCAAAAGATGTGCTGAAAGAGGCAAGAGGGATGCAGAAAGAGGCAAGAGCAGTGCAGAAAGAACCAAGAGAAGTGCAGAAAGAAGCAACAGAGGTGCTGAAAGAGGCACGAAGGGTGCAGATAGAGGCAAGAGAAGTGCAGAAAGAAGCAATAGATGTACAGAAAGAGGCAAGAGTGGTGCAGAATGAGGGAAGAGAGGTGCAGAAAGATGCAAGAGAGTTGCACAAAGAGGGAAGAGGGGTGCAGATAGAGGCAGGAGGGGTGCAGAAAGAAGCAACAGAGGTGCCGAAAGAGACGTTATAGTTAGAAATTAGCATTTAAAATACCTTTGAAATTCACTGAAAAAACCATAGGTTTCAGCGACGTTAAAGTTAGAAATTAGCATTTAAAAAACCTTTGAAATTCACTGTAAAAAACCATAGGTTTCAGGGACGTTATAGTTAGAAATTAGCATTTAAAAAACCTTAGAAATTCACTGAAAAAACCATAGGTTTCAGGAATGTTATGGTTAGAAATTATCATTTACAAAACCTTTGAAATTCACAGAAAAAACCATAGGTTTCACGGACGATATAGTTAGAAATTAGCATTTAAAAAACCATAGAAATTCACTGAAAATACCACAGGTTTCAGGGACGTTATAGTTTGTTGGACATTTCACTCGTACAAAACCAGAGAAATTCGGCCGTTATAGTTAGTTGAGCTAAGTATAACTCGCGTCCCCGCAATGCACTGCCGATGAAATCACATATTAAATCACTCACGACATGGTCAGTGACATCACTGATGACATCACTGATGACATCTCAAATGACATCACTGATTACATCATCCACGTGATCCACTGATGCACCTCCTCACAGCCTAATATAACCTTTGATACACCCACTCTAAAATACAGACTGACATTCTCGTAACCAAAGACACATCAATACCAGTTACTACATACCCACTCACTGATTCCTAGGTCTACACATACATCCACTCACTCACCCATACAGTCACTCATACATGCAGTCACTCATCAATACAGCCACTTTCATATGCACTCATACACCTATACAGGCACTCACACACCGCCACTCACCCATAGAGTTACTTACATAGCTAGTTAGTCATGCAAAGTATCAATCACACTCCTATTTACTCACCTATACAGTTATACACCCACCACCTCACTTATTCACACAGATACTAACACATACTTACTCTGCTATAAAATCACTGACAAAAGCACACACTCATCCATACATCCACTCTCACAATCACTCACTCTCACATACATTCACTTATATACTCCAACATTCACATATACTGCCATTCTCATATGCAGATACCACTGAGACATCCATTCACTCAGCAACACAGCCATACGCACACTCACTCACCCATACAGTCCCTGGCAGATGCACTCATGAACCCATATACCCAGTGAATCACCCACTCACACAGCCATGCAGGTAGTCACACAACACACCGACACTCATCCACCCATACAGGTACTCAGACAACCAATCAATAACCCATATAGACACTCATGTACCTATTCACCTACCCATGCAGCCACTTATACAACAACTAATAGACTGATACAGACATTCACACAGATTAGTCACTCACCCATACATTCACTGAGACACGTATAATCACTCACTTATACTCACAGTCACTGGATGATGTCATCAGTGATATCATCAGTGATGTCATTTGAGATGTTGTCAGTGATGTCATCAGTGATGTCACTGACCATGTCATGAGTGATGTAATATGTGACGTCATCAGCAGTGCATTGCAGGGGCATGAGTTATAGTTAGCTCAGCTAACTATAACGGCTGAATTTCTCTGGTTTTGTGCGAGTGAAATGTCAGACTAACTATAACGTCCCTGAAACCTGTGGTTTTTTCAGTGAATATATATATATATATATACATGTAAACATATATATAAACATATTTATATATGTTTGATAGCAGTCAAAATTAGTTATAAATATACCTGAATTGTTATAGAACCAGGAAGGGTTGATCACTGGTCAAGGGTAAAGATCAGTCGGTGTTATAGAACTACCAGCCGGAGTTTCAATAGTGGAGCACTATTGACTGTCCTTAAGTATTCTCCCATCCACTACGGTATACTTTGTATTCTCTTCCCACACTCCTTTCCTTACACTTTTCTTGTTACTTTTCATTGTACAGCACCTACAAAACGCTAACCTGGTCCTGAAGATGACTCTGATTTCCTAAGGGTCGAAACACCATTAACACTCCAGCGCAAAACTTGGCGCTTGTTCTCTGGGTCACAAATTGTTTAAATTTCTGTAATACTCTTGTAAATAATGTATTGTGATTTAAAAAGTTCCATGTAATATTTTTTCACAATTGATCACTCTGCGCCTTTTACCGCTGTGTCACTTGTCACTTGGGCCGTCCACCTTGTGTGTTACAAGCACTTATGTGCACAAAGTGTTTTCAGGTTATGACTACATTTGTTGTAAACAGTGCTGATACAACTGTTCTTCGATTTGCTTTACATACATAGTGCCTCTAGCATGCTCTTTAATCTTGGAGTCTCCCTTGTCTGTCCTTTTGCAACTCTATGTGCATGCTTATTAATTAGCCTATTTGAATATTGCCTGTTGAGACATTGTTCTTGTTATAAACGTTCATCACCCAGGTCTCAACTGGGTTAAAAGGGTGCACTCCTGTCGTATGGTCTCTCTCTCTGAACAAGGATTGGGCACTGACTCTGCTAGATAGTGCAACAGAGTTCACAATAGTTCACCAGACTCTTCAAGAGTTTCTTTTGGCAAGAGCAACTGATGAGTTTGTTCAGGTGGAAACAATTGATCTGAGAGTTAGTGCTCCATGCAGATTGTATAATTTGCAACTCCAAATTGAGGGTGCTATACCCCGTACTAATAAATTTATCTTCTAGGAGAACCTAACATTTGGTTATGACATTCTCTTGGCTGAAATGAATGGTCACCTGAGTCTGTACGAAAAGTCCCACCAGCGGAAAGTGTGATAGTATCATCCTTCTCGGCCTTGTTCCCAAAGCAGTTAGACAGGCATATGCCAAGGAGTTGGCCCTTGCACAAGCCCCGGTATTATATCACAACCATGTGGGTTGGGATGAAGATTCACCTTACCATATAATACCCATGAAGTCCAGTCCACAAGTGCAACCACAATACCCCATAAAACACAAAGCTAAAAGTCCAATTAGAGAAATGTTAACACAACTTGAATATCAAGGCATAATTGAGCCTTGCATCTCACCAATGAACAATGAACAATCCTTTCTTTCTGGTAGCAAAACTGGACTATTCTTACGGATTAGTCTTAGACCACAGACAATTAAACAGTCACAGTCACACTCACACGTTTGCACACAGCGCAGCTCAAATGAGCAATATTGTGCGTAAAAAATATAAAACAACATTAGAAATTGCAAATGGCTTTTTCTGCTAAAACATAGCACCTGAAAGCAGGTATCTGACAGCATTTACTGTGCTTGGGTCACAAAAATAATTTTGACGATTGTCCCAGGGTTATAAGAACGGCCAGAGTAGATTACATTGTTGTGGGGTTTGCTCGAATAGGCTACAAATTCAATTTCCAGAAATTAAAAATTGTCTATCTCAGTGTCCTGTTCTTGGGAGACCAGCTATCTAATGAAGGCAAGAGCTTAGTGCCACACTTCCTAGGGAAATGCGCAGTCTTAAAACCACCCAACACATTCAAAAAGCTACAATCACTTTTGTGCTTTCTAAATTTTGGAAGAACATACATATCAGACTATGCACAACGGTTAGAACTGTTTTAGGAAGTAATATGTCCAGGCTTTTCAAGCATACATTTGACACCAGAACATACACAGATCTTGTGTTCTGTACAAACTGACATGCTAGCTTCAAAACACTTACACTCACACATTAACACCACACATTTGGTGATCTGTGTAATCACAGAGACCACAGGGTGCACATATGTCACTTTCAGTGAGGGTGACACTGTACCTATTGCATATAAACCACACTTATATTCCAATGCAGAGATATGTTTTGCTCTTAGAAAAAAAACAACTGACTGCAGTTCAGACAGCCGCTGTGAAGGAACGATCACTGGTCCAAGGGAAATGCATTGTTGTTGTAACTCCAAACCCAGTCTTAGAGGCTGTCACAAAGTCCAGTTTCCAGAATACGAAAGCCTATTGTCCTAAATGTATACAGTGGGTCACTTCACTAACAGCATCTGATGTAGACTGTGGGCCATATTACAACTCTTGCAGTGTAAGAGCAGGCCCCCACGCCAGTGCCCTGCTCCCACACTGCCAAAGCCATACCGACACCCCCGTCAGATTACGGGTTTCCTCATGTCTGGCGGGTGGTGCTTTGGCGGTCCTACTGGGATGCTCATCAACAAGGCACTGCAATGGCAGCACCAAAGGCCGTTCCTGCACAGCATTGACTGTGCAGTCCATGCCGTGCAGGAAAGGGGGTGAATGCACACCATGTGCCCCTCTACAGGCACCCCATGGCCCTGTGGAAACAGGATGCCCTGTAGGGCCTCATTTGTTTACTCACCGCCACAGTTTTCATGGCGGTGAGGAAACTCCTAATATGCTCAGCTGTGCCGCAGCGGCACTGCCAGCATATTAGGGCCTCTCAGCACCGCAGGATCCATGATCCCCAGCGGTTCCTGAGGGCCTGTGGTGGTCCCACCGCTGCAATCGTAATACGGCGGGTGGATCGGGGGTCTGACGGTCCAGGGACACAGGTGTTTTCTGTAAGCAAAACTCTTTATATGTACACTATTGCATTCAAGCTCACAATCAAACTGTTCTAGAAGACATCATCTAAAAAGATGTAAACTTTAAACGTGAACGTTTAAAAAATGGGAACGTTTGTGTTCAGGCCCTATTAACCTCACAACAACAGAAAAAATACAAAATGACCGTGGACATTTCCAATTGTTTTTTCTGTCAAAATGAAGCGAGTACTTAATCACTTTCTTATCAAACAGATTTAATTTAATTTTTAAAGATTTGCCTGGCTATAAGAATAGTCCTAGCTTATTTAAAGTATTTATCATGTAGTACTTACAGGAAGATCCAGAGATGCTCTTCTATAGTGAAGATATTTGCTTTTCAGATGAGAACTTGAATCAACATCTGGCTAAGGTGGATCAGATAGTGACAGTACTGAGCACATACAGATATAAAATTATTTTAAAAAAAATGTATATATCATTACCTGGATGCGGCCTTTCTCGAGTATAAACTATAATGATCTGGCACCAGACTTCCTGCAAAAGAGTGCCACCTTAGAACCTCCAAATACATCAAAAACCTTACAAGAACCAGCAGAACATTACAACCACAAGAGTAGCCTATAAGAAATGTGGGAGTAACCACCTGCAACACCAGTGACGCTAAGGGTTTTTGGGAAATAGTTAATGTGAAGCAGCCCTGCTCTACCCTACCTGATGACATAGAATGATATAGGTTCAAGCAATCCTCCCATCCCATGGATGGCACACTTTAAAAAAATGTATGCATTAGGTGTGGACAGGCTCTCAGTTTCCACTGAGGAGACTTCATTGTTCCTAATAGGTATTACATTTGAAATGGAGGATGAACACTTTGCCATCTTAGCAAGCTCCTCTAATAAAGCACCCGGGTAGGATGGGGTCCCCAAAGATCTTTATAAAGCTAATATTTCACTTTGGGCCCCCTTATCAACTAACACCTTAAATGCTGCTAATTCATCTAATATTCCTAACTCATGGAAAAAAGCAATCATTGTACCTGTTTTTAAAAAGGGTAATAGGCATGATCCTGCTTGCTATATACCCATTTCTCTTTTAGATTCTGTTGTTAAAATTGTGAGTCAGATAATTCTACAACGTATTGAAGACTGGCCCAATTTAACAACATTCTTTGCCCAGCCCAATATGGTTTTAGAGCAGGTAGGAGAACTATAAAACAATGCCTGAATCTAAACCTGATAATTGGGAATTATGCTGTAGCTAAAGGAGCCATCTTTCTAACATTCATGGACCTGAGAAGTGCTTTTGATCACATCAACAGATCAAAGTTATGGAGTATTTTAGGTGATCTTGGGTTGTCCCAGCCATTGATTGACTTCCTACATGCCCTCCATACAGATGTCACCACATTGGTTAGATATGGTTGGGAGGGGATCGTATCGATTCCATTAGCCTTCCTCGGGGGTTAGGCAAGAATGTGTTTTAGCGCTTCTTTTATTTTTATTTTATATCAACAGTTTAAACTCTTTTTTGGCAGCCAATAGGAAGGACATTCCTAAGGTGAATTTAACAGCTGTGCCATCTCTTTTATATACAGATGACTCCGTGCTACTCTCTCGCACCCCGAATGGCCTTAAGTGTTTTGTTGAATTATTTGTTAAGTTTATGGACAATGTGTAGCTGGATATCAATATTGCCAAAACACATTATATGGCTTGTGGGAGGCAGACAAGCAAATCAAGACCTAAAACCATTAAGGGGAAGGTTATTTCTAGGGTGACCGTCTTTCACCATTTAGGGGTTACCTTTGACCAACATAATAGTTGGATACCCTGTCTTGTGAACCAATGTTCGCATTTAAATCAAGCTTGTGGAACCCTTTTTAGGTTTGTATCTACGGTGGATAGTAAACCCATTCAGGCGTTGTTGCCAATATATAGAATGAAATGCCTCCCGGTGTTGTTAGATGGTGCCACTATTTGGGGGTATTGCAATTGGTTGAGAATTCAGCAAGAGGAGAAATGCTTTGCAGGAGACTCCTAGGCCTTCGGTCCTACCAGCTCAAGCTTTTTTATGCAAAATGAGCTGTATCTTGATCATGCTGAAAACTTTGCTAAAATTGCCCAGTTGATCTTGTGGATTGCAGTGTGGAGTTTTGAGCATACTGCTCTAAACAGGGATGTAATAGAGGATTGTCTTGGTGTGAGTATGGTCATAAAATACCATGGCTTAACTATATTAAGTGTGTTGTCAAGTCCTTGGGAAGATAATCAAGGATTTGTTTCTAGATGTGCTAGGGAGGATAGAGACAATGTGGCCCTGGAGAAACCACCTCTGAGAGCCATTCTGTGTCTTTGAAAACTATTGCTGGCCCTGAACCCCGTCCCCCCAGATCCCTTCTTATGAAGTATCTCTGAGGGGCAATTTGATCTCACCTTTGTTTTCCTCCAGGACAATATGATCTGAACATCATTGAAAACTTTCGTGTGAAAGTAGCTCATTCCAGTCTTTGGAACATGTGGTATTGTTCTGTAGGAATTATGATCTCCTTCGTTGAAGGTTCCTTTTGCCTTTTCTCAAGTCCAGGGGCTTTAACCATTCTCATTTTTATCTGCAATTGTTCACTGATCATGATCAAGCTGTTGCTTAAACATAAAATACCTTTAAAAAACAAGAGACAAGAGGCATTTGGCAAAACAGGAACAGTTCATTTAATTAAGCATTGCAGCCAGGAGATCAGTTGCAGGCAGAGGGTTTGAGGACTGTCTCAATTTACAATTGATCTGAGACGTTCTTACATACAGTTCATTGTATGCCATAAACTGTTCTGGTGATCCTTATATGGTGAACAATATAAGTTGCTGCCTGTGAAGTCATAAATTAATTGTTTGAAGGATAATACAGGTGGACCTCGACCTTGCATGGAAACAACATGACCAGTGGGTAAGGTGTCCAAATGTCTGGCATGGGGAGTGCATGATGACTGTGCGCGCTGGGTGTGCTGTGTTCTGATAGGCTATATGTTCCCAACTTATGTGGCATCTGACTTTATGGTGTTTTAGCAGTGCGCATACCCCTCTAGCCATGTGTGCTTGGGGCCAATCTCGCTTGACCATTGTAATGTCACTGCACTTATCTGTGGGATTGATCTAAGTTTCCTGTTCATGCTTTTGTCTGCCAGCTACGTGCCACCCCACCTGTGACCTGTCAATCAATAACCTCTGGCATAGGTCTCAGTGCTTGCCAGACAATGCATTTGCGAGCGCGGGTTGATGTGGAGTTCACAACGGGCAAATTCTTTAATAAGGATACAATTTCATTTACATAAATGAATGTATCGTTCTCATATCAGCATCTACTTTTTCCATATTAAAACAGTGTCTTTTGTGGTTTGTTCCTTTATGAAAAATGCTCTGTATTGGAACAAAGTGATGAATTCTTAAACTGTTAACTGGTTTTTAAGCTTCAGGGTTAATGTGATCCATGTTAGACTTATTTTTTGTGTGTTTTTATATTTCTTTTGTATTTATATTGTAGATTGAGTATGCTATTTTTATGCTGTCTTTATTCTTTTATGATTATAAATTTTATAATCGAACAAAGATTTTTTAACAACTATCAAAAACAACTAATACCATGCAGACATGTTAGAGACTAAACATTTAAAGACTAGGAGGAACAACATGAACTTAGTTATCAGAATTCTTCCCAGTTCCTCAAACTACACTTACATAGTTTACAATGAGAGGCAGACAGTTCCCATTTCTTGCAAATAACATTTGTAGCACACAGCCGGAGCACATTTCACTCCCATAGAGAAAATCCTTACTGTGGAAACAGCATCCATTTTGAAAGATTGACCATTGGTGTAAGGGAAATTGATCATTAAAGTCTCTCCTATTCCTGCAAGAGAAGTGGCTACAAAAACAAGCATTCCTAATGCTCATGCTCTACATCTACAATGGGTGCAGTGGGCCACCTTATTAAATGCAGTTGATGTAAAATGTGAGTACAATATTACTCTCTGCATGCAAAAATTTCTACCATATCACAAAACATACCATAAACTCCTATCATTTTACCCATTGATGAATACAGATGGCTCTGCACAGCCTGTAGTTAGTTCTAAACAGAATTACTCTGTGGCTTGTATGGAACGCAGGGAATTTTTGAAGATGGTGAATTTAAATCACTAGATACACACACTAAAACACTAGATGATTGCACTACACAGATCACAAAAATTCATACCTTGTTACTTGCACTACAGAAGACTGATCCATCAGTTACCACACTAATAGTGTTGGATTCCTCCTTCTGCGTGCACGGATACAATGTATATTTAGTCCATTGGCACTTGAATGGATTCAGAGATTCAAAAGGAAACAAATAACAGATCAGGGGGAACCAACCATGGACCATAAATGTGAAGGAATTGACGCTAAATGGAACTATGCAGCTGATCAGCCTATTTAGCCGCAAAGGCAGTAGTTCATACTTTCAAGGTATCAGTGGTAACTGGACCTCAAACCAAGATAGACACAGGCATTTTGGTAGCCATTCAAGCAACATCTAAGAATGAAAATTCTCCTGATGAATTTTACTACAAATACTCTTGCACCCTCACTCAAAATATTTTTTCAATAGTGCCTTTATCCAGAGTGGTAGATAGACATATTTCTAATGAGCAGTTTAGATTAGACCTAATTAAAGCAGCTCATGAGCGTTTAACGTCTGTCCATGCTGGCATGAGTGCCACAGTAGCCATATTCCATCAAAGATACTGGGGGCCATATCTACCTAATCAAACTAAATATTTGTTTGCCAGTGTGTAACATTTACCAAAAAATAAAATATTTTACTGTTCCACCATCAGTGTAGACTCTCACTACTATCACCAATTGCCCATTTGGGATACTTTTCGTGAATCATATTGGGCCAATCACATCAGTTAACTGATATATATTTAAATTAGTTGCAGTAGATTCATGCTTCACATTCCTGTGGGTTTGGGCACAAAGAACCACTGATGCTTGAGTGTTCATAAAAGACTTGCTCCAAGTTTAAACTTGGAGTACGTCATATATATATGTTTACTATGAGGATCAATTCCTACTTTTCGCAGTGCGACTGTTTGGCGCGAAAAATGTGTGCCTTTTTGGATTGCTTAATCTGCATTCCGTGATTTCGGGACGGATCACGGCAACAGTTCGCACGCAATTATTAAATCAGAATATGAAACGATTAAGGAAAGGAGTGCATTCTGCTTTTCTATAACTCTTGCACTTTCAGAAAGTTGGCATTTTCCTGAGTTAGTTATTTAGTGCCTGTAGCCTGCCACTGGGGCACATGCCTGGGTTTAGTTGGAAGTTGGGCTTTGTGTATTCCTCCTGGACAACCACACACAAAAGAGGGCTTAGGTGTACATGGATGGCCATAAGTGTCAGGATGGGAGGGTGGAGGTGGGCATCGCCCTACTTACACTTGAACAGGCTGTGTCCTGCCTCCACAGAAAGGGGCGCATACCCATGTAGTTAGTTTGGAGCCAGGGCAGGGGAGTCAGGAAACCTGTGCACTTTAAAGGGAAACTTTTATAAGTTTCACCCAATTCATAGGAGGCACCTGGTATAAATATTGGACCTCAGATACCAACTCTTTAGTGCACTTCTGGGCTGTGGATACTCTGACAGGAAGAAGGACTGCTGTGCTGCTGAATGGACTGCTACTCTGCTGGGCAATTTGCCCTGCAGGACTACTGCTTTGTTGGCCTGCTCCTTTGCTGGAATGCTGCCTTGCTGCCCTCCTGCCTGAGTCAGAGGGATTGGGCATGCACATACACCCAGGACTCCCAACGCATCTCCAAGGGCTAGTCTGCTGGCCTCCTATTTAGAGCCACAGTAACTTAACCAGCTCTCATCCACCTGAACTAGCACCCAGATCCAGCTAGAGCCAGCCCCTGAACCCCGAATGGTGTCCCTCGGGTCCTTGGGGTGGCTTCAGTGGAGCTGAATTGAAGATTTTGGGCTCCATGCGACCACAAATGGGCCTGTTGGTGCCAAAACCTTGTAGCTCGCACAGCTCGCACAGCTCACAAATGTGAAGTTCCATCAACCCAACTCTACTCACTACAACAGGAACATCTCTTGGGGAGCACCACTGTGAAACTCTGGCCCGATCGTTGGTGATGACAATAGAGTCTTCATGCTACAACGATGACCATCTGTATTGCCAGGTCTGCTTTACGTATTACGATGTCCATCCGCAACGAATATGCCACGTTATAACACATGCGTTTAGAACGCATGCCATAACAACGCAGTCATTACAACGACCGCGTTGTTACATTGCATACCATTACAGCGTAAGTCATTACATCAACTTGCTGTAGGGGGAGCGCTGGATGTTGGAATAGTATAATTTACTATTCCAACTCCAGTCTGTGCAACAGTAGGGAAGGTGTTGGATTTAAAATCCAACACCTTCTGCCCCCTACAGCAAGCTGTTGTAACGGCCTGCGTTGTAATGGCATGCGATGTAACAACACGGTCGTTGTAATGACCACGTTGTTTCGCATGAGGGGTAAACAATGGTTACCATCTGCAACACTTCCCTGCTCCTCGCAGCCCCCTCCACCATGAACAGGACTCTTTGTGCTGGACTGAGCAGATAACTTTTCAGCAGCGATAACCTGGTCCCTGTATCCGACCTGCGCTCTATTGCGGTCGGCTTGAGTGGGCCTGAAATTCTGACTTTCTTCCAGTCTAGCACGACTAGATAGCCGAGAGTGGCGCTTTGGGCTTTTTGGCACTATTTTTACCTAAACCCTGAAAACTTCATATCTCTGGTTCTGCTGATTGGATTTTGTAGTTTTGCCCTTGTTATCTTCATTAAAATCTACTCTATTTGTCTAATCTGTGGGACCCTTTTTGTGTAGTGTTTTGGTTTTGTTAGTGTTTGAAGTGTTGCACAAATATCTTACACATTGCCTCTCAGTTAAGCCTGACTGCTCTGTGCCAAGCTAACAGAAGGATGAGCACAGGTTTATTTGGGGTTTGCTTGTGAGTGCACCCGGACAAGGATTGTAATTGCTGCTTGAGCAGGGTTTCTCCTCCCTCAACCAATAACCCAATTTCTGACAATTATAAAAAGCGAAATTCATTAGAATCAAGGGAATTACCATAATACCAAACATTATAAATGCAAATTGTCATGTGTCTTTAAGGAATTAAACAAGCACAGTTATATAATAGAGAAAGGATCACAAGCAAATAGTCTAGTAAATAAAAACTGACTAGTCTAAGAAGAAAATAATAATCTGTCTCTTCCCCAAAAAACACGTATTATATAGTGTTCTGAACAAAGAAAACACACAAATTTAAAGTATGATTTCAAGTAAAAGGGCAGCACCAGCTCTAAAAATGTTGCTTGCACTGTAACAACGCAGTCTATTTAAAACAATAAGAACTTGCTTATTATTTTTATTGGCTTGCTGAATTGGTGCAGACATCGGGTGTGTGGAGAATGTTCTAAAACAATTTAATTCAGACTAAGTTTAAAGAAGTGTTGAATCGGGATGGGCGTTGCCTGAGCAGCCCCATGGAGTGAAATTGATTCCCCTGGCAGTGAGGCGCCAATTACTGACTACAGTCAAGCCGTCAGGACAACTTTGAAAAGTCTCTGTGGCAACTGGGATTTCTAACTAAAGATTTTTCGTTACATCATATGGCAAATTGAACTGTCAGGCAAGAGGTTTCAATTATTACTCTACACACAGGGCGGACGCACATCGCGCCGCTTTTAAGATTTCAACCTTGTCCAAGTCCTGAGGAGAATCCGTGAATTGGGTGGATTCGAAACGCGTTGGCTCTTGTGAGCTCGGGGGATTGTGTATATATTGTGCCTTAAGGAATGTAGTAATAATTTTTTCCTCTTGTGTAGGCAACATTGGTTTGAAGACATAACCCCCGGCCTCTTGGCCTAGGCAGGACAATTAACAATGTCTAGTTCAGAATCTAACGTCCGCTTGGTGCCTTATGTAAAAACTAGGACTGGTGTTGTACTTTCAATGTAAATGTTATTTCACACGATTGACTAAGCTTGTTTCACCTGTCATTTTTGTCTCTGAATTTTTTCGTTTTTAAGTGGAATATAACACTGTGTATAAATGTGTTTTTGTAAGTGTGGTGTTCTGTAAATGGAAGGTTTCTTTTCTGAGACATGAAAAATATTTATTTGCTTTGTTATTCAAAATAATTTTAAATAAGCTAAATAAAGCAATAAGAACCCTAGAATTGATGGTCTAGGGCATTCTTTTTAAAGTATGCAAACTAGTCCTTCTGGACAGACTTTTTTCTCTTGTATTTACAGTGGTCCAGTCCAGGAGGTTTTAGGACCCGAGCCTTCTTTGTTCTCAAACCTTGAAAAGCATTATATAAGATGGTAATTAGGTGTCTATTAGAGGTCGCGGTCAAAAGGCTCTCCAGAGGTGCCACCAACTTTGGTTCCAATGGGAACCACAGAAGCAATATTTTACAAATGCTGCATAACCTGAAATAAAGAAATGCATCAAGCGGGTTTACGTTGAGAGTCTCCACTGTACTGAGCTTTCTGGCTGGGAGAGAAGCAAGATGGCAGCCGTTTATGAGGCCGGTAGCAGCACTATCGACCAACGGGCTGTAATCTGAAAACCTGTGGATTTACTGATTGCCACAGTATCCCCCGGCACAATTTGATGTTGAAAACCGTGGTCTGATGCCCCTAGTGAATAGAGCCCACATCTGTTGCTGTTGTGCATGTGCAGATTGGATCAGGCTTGGTCTGTGCATTCTAAGGCAAACTACGGCGGGACACTCACCTTGCAGTGGACTGACTCGCCGCTTCGAGGAGATGGGACCAAAGGTTGCGGGGACCAGCGGAGCCTCCAAGGCTGGGGGAAACCGACAGACGCGTGGTGGACACATAGTGGAACACGACCCATTGAGCCCGGCAGAACAGGCGTCCGGGCGCGGTCGATGAGCGCAACCACAGAATCAAAGCAACAAACTGCCCCCGGAGAAGAAGGGAAGAGGTGGGGCGATAGGGGAAACTGTGTCCTGCCGACCCTTCGGTGGCTGAACTGTTCCAGCGTACCCGGGAAACCCAACGGGTGTAAACAGCGGAGGAGCTGGCAAGCAAGGACCAGAGCAGAGTTTGAGCGATTCTCTGGGTCCGGACGTTCCTCTAACTCAGCCAGCAGGAGAGGATTCAGCAATGCCGCTCGACAAAGGTAGGCTAACGGAGGCAAATATAATACTATTACAAACACTAACTATGTGTGATCCTAAGCAGGCATGGGTCCCTAATGAGAATGACAAAGAGGGTGCAAGCGCTGAACCCCTAAAAAATACGAGGCAGTAGACCTCCAGGAGAAAAAAAATCCAACCCAGCTCCAATATGTAATACACCTGTGCAAATAAGCAACATCACTGCTAAACAGGAATGCATAAAAAGTATGGCCCACACTTTGGAGGTATCTATATTGGAGTCCCAGCAAGGTATGGAAGAGACTGATAAAAGCAATAAAGGAGAGCTGGAAAAAGAGCCAAGTGATTGTTTCTTTTCAGTCTCAGAGGGGGATGAATGGTCCGAAGACGGCTTGAGCGCCTCTTCAGAGTTAAGTAATATAGAGACGGACCCAGAAGAAAATGACTGGGTACAAGCCCTAACTGCTAAAAAATTAAGACATAGATCAACTATACAACGCTTGGATGGCAAAGATCTCAAGTGGGACTATGCATCTGCGACTCAACTGGCAGGCTCATCAACAGGGGTGATCTCCACCTTCGCTAATTCGGACCCTCCAATGTTAGAAGCTATCTACCAGGCGATATCGATGCATAGAAAAGAGACCCGTCAGGATAGCCGGAAAGCCCAGTCTGCAATGCGCAAGATGCAAGGGGTAGTTAGAAACTGACCAAGTCATGTAACATCATTGGGGAAAAGATGACAGATCTTGAGACAAGAATTGTTACAGCCGAGATAGATCTTACAGGTGTAATAGCACAGACCGAAGCACACGAATCCCAATTAAAAGATATTCAATGGAAGCTGGAAGATCACGAAAATCGACAGAGGAGGAACAATGTACGGGTGCTCGGGATCCCGGAAGGTACGGAGGGGTCTGATCCCCGGACCTACATAGTGGAGTTGCTAAGGACTGCTTTTCCAGAACTGTCTCAATGGAATTGGGCACTCGAAATACAGAGGGCTCATCGCACCCCCTTTAAACCAAGATATCCGATGAAAGAAGGCGCAAAGCCCCGAGCTATACTTGTATATTTTGGAAATTTTCTGCCCCAAGCGGTCTCGGAAAAAGCCAGGCCTGAATCTAAAAGATCAAGTGGAGGGGTGTCCTTCTTTGTGCGCCCCGACTTCTGCCATACCACGGTGGAAAGATGGTGGAGATTGATACTGATGATAAAGCCCTTTCAGGATAAAAATATTGATATTTATCTGATCAACCCAGCGCAACTGAAAGTGATTCACGAGGGACAGACGCGTTTTTTCACGTCTGAAATTAAAGCAAAAGAATATCTAGATGGCCTGGACAAATAAAGTCAGAATGAACAAGGTGTAAGAATCTGTTAAGAAGTAGGATTAATGGGCTTATACTGACACCTTATAGGAATAGATAAATGGAATGTTTGAACTAGAAGGCTTAAAAATAAGGGGGGAACATGACGGGGATTGATCATGCAACTCTTAGAATGGGATTGGGGGGATGTAGCTAAAAGTATTTTTTCTTTTTTGTGAGGGGTAAAAAAAATATATATATATACAAGCTGCGTGTAATGAAGGAATTACAAAGGGAACTAGCAAGTTATTTATAATATATGTTAATTTATGTCAATACGATACCACAGGGAAAGTATAACGTAATCACAGTAATTTAAACGGCCTGGTCGCAGGTGCTGCGTTTATCTCACGCACAGACTTCGGTCTGAGCGCTTCACATGGGTGTTGGCGGGGTAGGGTAGCGGGGTGGGGGAGGGTTGGCATCAGGGAGGTGGGGAGGTAAGGTCAAGGTGGGAGGGGAAGGTGGGGGTAAGGGGAGGAAAAAAGGGGAAAAAATATATACCCAGAACTGAATCAAATGTTATTGAAGAGTTTTTGTGTTACGAACCGCTTAAGATAGTAAAGGGCAATGAAGGTACATTACTTGGGCTTAAAAAAAAAAAATATGAATGGGTAAGATGAATATATGCACAATAAATGTGGGTGGATTAAATGATTGGAATAAGAGACAACGGATGGCCGAATTTGTTAGGATGAACACTTTGGACGTTGTTTGTGTACAAGAAACACATATTCCATGGGGGAAGAGAAATCTGTTGAGTATAAGAGGGTATAATTTGCTGGCTTGCACATCCCAGACCTCCAGCATTCAGGGTATCGCGATTTTTGCAAAAACCGCTTTGGGGGGAGCCAAGCGCAAAGCAACAGATGCATTAGGGCGTTGGGCAGTGGTGGAGCTTGAGTTAGGATATACTATATGCACAATCTGGAGATCTTCGAGCATCTTGATGTTGAACTTGCAACTTGGCCTTGCCCCTTAATTATATGCAGTGATTTTAATATATCAGCCGAATTGAGTCGTAATACCAGATATATGGGGAGGAAGCCCAGAGTATATAGAGCACTGATCTCCCTTATTAGCAGCCATGGATTGGTTGACATGTGGGGAAACAAGGAACCTAATAAACCAGGATATACGTATTATTCCTGCCCTCACAAAAATATACTAAACTTGATTATTTCCTCATCTCAATAAATCTGATTAATAAAGTGGGGATCAAAAAAATTCCAAAAGTGATCTCTGATAACAATTTGTTAATATTGAATATCGATGTTGACACCCCCAATAAGATACATAATAATTGGACACTAGATAGAAAGCTCCTGGTTAATAAACTATATATAGAACACATTAAGAAATGGACTCAGGATTTTCTAGATATCAACAGATATAGTGCTAGTCGCAACACGGTATGGGATACATTTAAATCTGCCCTTAGGGGGGAAACGATTAGCTTCGTAGCACGGCAAAGAAAAGAGACCCGGCTTGAAAATGAACGGCTATTAGGAGAACTTGCCAGGGCAGAAGAAGTGCACATAGCCTCAATAACTCAGGGGCATGAGGCAACAGATTTACAATTCCGGATTTTGTCCATAAAAGCCGAATTAAATAAATGGCTTACACAGAAATCAGCGGAAGAATACCAAACGCAACAGGGCAAAATATATGAGACCGGAGAGCAAGCTGGGAAACTATTAGCGCTTCGTACTAGGCAGAAAAATGTTAAGAATCAAATAGCTGCCATACGAAAGGACGATCAAACCTATACAGAGACTAGCGATATACTTAGAGTATTTCAGGAGTATTATCTGCTTCTCTATAAGGAAGAGGAAGGGGCATCGCACGAAGATATGCCTAGATTAGCGGAAACTGAACTGGGGCCCCAACTAGATAGTCAGGCAAAGGAGGTAGGGACTTCTCACTAGAGGAAGTAGTAGCAGCATTAGAGGAAATACCATCAGGAAAAGCAGCTGCCCCCGATAGCATCCCTCTAGAAATCTACAAACAAATACATACCGTGATTGCTCCCCTACTATTAGATCTATTTGTAGGGATACAACATAGTGGGCAAGTTCCTGAATCATGAAAAGAGACGAACATCATAGTCTTTCACAAAAAAGGTAAACCATCGGATAACCCATTATCATATGGACCTATATCCCTGATTAATTCTGATACAAAATTATACTCCAAACTATTAGCCACGAGACTGGGGAGGGTTATGGGCCGTCTGGTCTCGCTGTGGCAGCATGGGTTCATCCCTGGAAGAGGGACGACCGAACATATTAGGCGGACCATCACGTTATTTGGTATCCAGGCTGCGACGGGGGGGCGAATGGCCATGATCCTCCTCGACGTAGAAAAAGCGTTCGATCGGGTGGCCTGGAGCTTTCTTTGGGGAATTTTAGAGCAGAAAGGTTTTGGTCCAAGAATTATTAGAGCAATCAAGGCAATGTATTCGGACCCAAAGGCCCGACTACAATTAATTGGGGAAACATCGGATAATATTCTTATCGCAAGGGGGACTAGACAGGGGTGTCCCTGCTCCCCCATACTGTTTGCCCTATACATAAACCCCCTGATAGAAAAATTGCTGGGGTGTCAGGCTATCAAACCTATTATTACCAGAGGCTTTGAAACTAAAATACTCGCCTATGCAGACGATATAGCCATTTTAACTACTGATCCGGCCAATGCAATTAAGGAGGCCACCGCTATAGCAAAAGAATTTGGGCTGACATCAGGATACCTGCTGAATGAAGGCAAGACTCTTACAGTATGTATGGATAACATCAGTTTTAATGACCCACGGTGTACAGAGAATGCCATCTACCTGGGGGTATGTATTAGTCCAGCAGTTAATACATTAGCCAATATCAATTTTAATCCAGTGGTAAAAAAAATCTCCACAGATCTCAAGAGGATCAATGGTTTGCATCTTTCTATTATTGGAAGAGGAAACGTTCTTAAAATGACTATGCTGCCAAAAATTCTTTATCTGTTTCGGTCTATACCATTTATGATAGATGAAGATATTATCAAGGCGCTGGAAGCCATGTTCTCAAACTTTACCTGGCAATACGGAAAAGTTAGGCGCTCTTTAAAATATATGACACTCCCGCAGGCATGTGGCCGGTTGGCATTCCCTAATATTATATTTTATCACTGGGCGTGCCTTCTGTGTCAGATGTTGATATTAATCTACTCAGCTATAAGCGAAGATATAGAGGAGTGACGAAATGATAGACCCCCATCGATATATGAACTTATCTCAGGGACGGAGGTTTGTGGGCTGCTATTGCGTCAGGTAGATGGGAGTTATTATAAGAAGTGGCTTTTGAAGGTCATGTGCAGCGCATGGGAATTATGGAATAAAGTGCAGAAAGCTATGATAATTCCAAATATTAATTACTATACACACTATGGCACTCACATGCATTACCGTACTCCTTTTATGGTACGATGGGAAGGTACTGGGAACGACTCGCTTTAATAACGGTAGGAGATATATTTGAATCAGGTCAGTTACTCCCCTTTGGTGCTTTACAACAGAAGTATGGGATTCCGATTAAACAATATTTTAAATATGTTCAAATCCAAAAATCTCTTGCTGGTCGTAGACCAATGGTATCCCCCGGGGGAAGAATTCCACTAATCGAGCTAATAGCAGGGAGTGGTAGAAGAATCAAGAATACTTATAACATATTGCTACAAAGTGTTCAGGATGATCTGGAGAAAACCAAAACCATGTGGGTTGGGAAATTAAACGATCCAGAGGTCGATTTGTATAAGACTCTGCTATTAGCGGGTAAAACTTTTCGCTCAACTAGCCTTAAGGCACAACATTATAAAACTTTGCTTAACTTATATTTTACCCCTGGTAAACTTTTTAGCTGGGGCAAAAGAGAGGATGACAAATGCCCTAGGTGTGGGGAAGGGCCAGCTACTCTGGTGCATATGTTTTATGATTGTGCTAGGCTACTCTCAGTAAAAAATTAGATGGTAAGGTTTTGGGAGGGGCTGCTAGGGCAGAGAATTAACCTATCCCCTACCCTGATGATAATGGGCCATGATAGCAGTTTGGACATAGATACTACGGAGGAATATTTTATATTCATCTGCGTAGCTGTTTTTAGGATACTTATAGCTTCAAGATGGAAGGATGTGGACCCCCCCCCACCTTTCAAATGTGGCTAGCACGCCTCTTGGGGGTTTATAATCAAGAGATTGCACTTTACTCATGCCGGGGCAGGGAGGCAAGGAAGTTGGGGCAGGCAATTTGGGCACCCATAGTTAGATGGAGAGAGAACATGAATCGCCTTGACTTTAGCAATAGTGGTGGAAGCGGGGTTGTGACATAAACTACGCTGTATTGTATCCTACAACTATATGCTTTAAGTCATTGCTGCTATTGAGATTTTATCACTCTTATGCTTATGTATCCTCCACCCTTGGTATTTTATGTGCTATATTTATTATGTCCTTAATGGATCCAATACTTTAATATTTACGATATGTTCTACTTTATAATCTATCTTTAGGTATTAATCATCTCAAATGCTACTTTTGTACATAGACATTTTAAATATAATGTATTGCCCTACTATGCATGAAATGCTGAAACATACTATAACTGGTTTTATGGGTATATTAAAAATAAAAAAATAAAAAGAAAGAGAGTCTCCACTGTACTCCTCCAACATGAGGAAGGAGCCATTCCGGTACACGTTGACAACCTTCTGACACAGACTCAAATATAGGCTGGGCAGCAGGGAGTGAAGTACCAATGGCAGTCTTTGCGAGTACATATAACCAGGTCCAACATTTTTACTTAGCCTGCCCCATGCCCAAATTGTGCATTCCACTATGGAGACATCTTTCCCAGTGTGAGGCACCAGAACACCCCAAAAAGGAGGGC
The DNA here is from genome assembly GCA_963921515.1 of Calotriton arnoldi. Lineage (NCBI taxonomy): Eukaryota > Metazoa > Chordata > Amphibia > Caudata > Salamandridae > Calotriton > Calotriton arnoldi. Next base: position 134,485 of record CAWUFW010016088.1, read on the forward strand.
CGCAGAACTGGGACATACTGTCAATCTCAACTGCTAAGTGAGGCAGGATGTGGAGGCTATACCAAAAGTGGGCAAAATGCACCTGCGCACACAGATAGTAAAGCTCATGGTCAGGCATTTCAAACCCACCCAGGCTAAAGGGCAAATTGAGGGTCTCCCGCCCTATGCTGGGCTGCTTCCCAGCCCATGCCAATCTGATCATCTGTGAGCAGAGGGCCGTGAACAGAGCCTTATGAAGCTGTAGTGTGGTATATTTATGAACAAATATAAAATCTGGGGGAATATCACCATTTTCATGAGCCCTACTCATCCAGCCATAGATTGAGGGTGGGGTATCCATTGTGTTACTCTCTCTGTTATTGGGGTGACAGCAACCCCATCATTTTCTCTAATCACCACTTGTGGGTCTTTATGCACCCAGATCCACAGATATTTTCAAAAGTCATCACACCAGGTCAGTATGAAATCCGGCACAAAGAGTGGCATGCTGGGCACGAAGGGCATGATGTGAGACTTTCCCCAGTTAATAGTACCCCTGGTAGCAGACCAAAATGGATATATTCGTGCATGATGCCACTAAGACTTGACTGTGGCTCTCTGAGTTATAGAGTCATGTCATAAGCATATAGAGAAATCTGAAAGGGTCTGCTCATGTAGTGCAGGGAAAACTGAGAGTAATGCTGCCGAAGCTTATCAGCCGGTGGCTCAATGGCTAGGACGAAGAGGAGGCATGACAGGGGGGCACACCTGACTCATGCCCCTGGTGATCGCCATGGGAGAAGAATAAGCATTATTGATCTGTAGCTACATTACTAAGTAGCATCTCCCCATAATACTCCACCTACCCACACATATTTTGTTGCACCCTACGCAATTAAATTGGTCAACTTTATGGTCTTAGACGACTTTTATAGCTGGTTGGACTTCCCAGAAAAGCAGTCCTCCAAGCTGTCTATTTTTGGCCTCCAGTTATAAGACACCTACTTACCCATTCTGCAGGTCAAATACTAGATCACAAGTTTGCCCACAAATTCCATCATTACAGTATCTACTCTTCTCCCCTCTCCCTGTTTGGAGCATCATAAGGTGATCTTATCAGCAGACTGCTCCCTTCCCTGCACAGCTCTGCCTGGTAGCTGCTGCCCCTGAGCTCCCTGTTGCTGACCATCTGACCCTATGGTCAGTGGTTAGAGGACCTCCTCCACCCGCAGGCTCCTGATTGCGCCTCATCCCTGGTGGTCTGGTGGTAGATAGCCTCTGCTCTGCTGCTGCTCTGTCCTCTGTCTCTCTCTTCTGCCTTTCTCCAAATCTTTTTATGTCCTTTTTCACCTTTTCCATCTTTTTTGCACTTTTTTCTTTATGCACCTTTTTGCCACTTTGCAGCTTCTGGGCATTTTCACTCCTTTCAGGCCCTGGTGCTGAAATTCCCCATGGCCCCTCCCTCATCCAGTGCCACTTTCCTGCTCCCCACATTTCCCACCTCCCTCCTCCCAACTGTCCAGGCCCCTCGCACACTACTTAATGGCGGCCGCTGCGCGGTGAAGGTGCAATCCCCTGATCTTATCAGTGGACTGTTCCCTTCCCTGCACAGCTCTGCCCGGTAGCTGCTGCCACTGAGCTACCTGCTGCTGACCATCTGACCCTCTGGTCAGCGGTTCGAGGCCCTCCTCCACCCGCAGGCTACTGCCTGCGCCTCATCCCTGGAGGTCTAATTGTAGAGCGCCTCTTCTCTGCTACTGCGCTTCCCTCTGTCTCTCTATTCTGCCTTTCTCTGAATCTTTTTCTGGCCTTTTTCAACTCTTTCACCTTTTTTACACTTTTTTCCTTTTGCACCTTTTTGTCACTTTGCTGCTTCTGGACTTTTTCCCTCCTTTTTAGGTCTCGCCTAGCGATGCAGCGCCATGCGCTGTTCGCCAGGCGAGATCTATTGTTGCCGACTTGCTTTGCGATGCGGGACAGGACAGGTGCACGCGTACGCCAAGTCCTGTACAGGAGATGTGCACGCGTATGGTGCGAGCAGAAGTTGTAATAACGCCGCAAGCCGTACGCGTGCACATCGACTGTCTGTGCTCAAGCTTAACAGACAGGAGATGTGCCCGCGTACGGCTCGCGTCTTTTTACAACTCCTGCTCGCACCATACACGTGCACATGTCCTGTCCAGGCGCGGCGTCCAGCATGCCTCCCGCCTCAACCCCACTCACCGGCTCTTGTGGGGACTCTGCGCTGCTCCCAGGCTGGTCTCCTCAATGGCAGGGGGACTCGCCTCTTCACCCGGTCACTGGCGCAGCAACACGCGGGGCTCCGTCTTGCTCACAGGAGCCCCGCCAGAAATCTTGCTCCGGCCGCACCATGCGGCATTCACGAAGGCGGGGTGGGCTCCCCGCTGGACTTCCCTCTGCGGGGTGGGCTCCCGCCGGACTTCTCTCTGCGGGGTGGGCTCCCGCCTCGCTTCCAACACACGGGGCTCCTCAGCTCACGGGAGCCCCGGACACCTCCGGCCGCGCGCTCCATGCCCCGCCCATGCCCCACGCAACTGACGCCGCCCGGCGCCGGACAGCAGATGTGCACACGCACGGCGTCTCTTTGACTCGTGTGCTTCACAGCTGTGCCTGGCGCCGGACAGCAGACGTGCACACGCACGGCGTCTCGCGGGCTTCAGAGCCGCAATGTCGAGAGCTTGTTTTTATAGCAGTAACAAAGTGGCTTTATCGTTAACGGATTACGGCGTGTTCACAAGTGCTCCTAGCGCTTAGAATGGTCCGCGTGAGCACTATTAAAAAGTAGTAACTCTGGATGCTTCTACGCTGACTGGCCCTGCATGGCGTCCTCTTCTGCTAGTAAATAAGGAAAGAGAACGGTGGTTGCAGCAGGTACCCTATTGCTGGGATGGCTGCGGTGGGGGCATTGTTTATTCTAGGGTGCTGGGGTGACATGTATACTCTGCTGTTGAAAACCAGGTCATGCTTACGTAGTGTAGCGCTAACATGTGGGAGCGTTCAACCCACTACGAGTTTGATCTTGGGCAGAAGATACTATCCAAAGGCCGCCTCGAACACAATCTGTTTCATCTTGGGTTTCTCAGTGCGTCTCGTCATGGCGATCTGAGAGAGTCCCAGCGCCTGCCTGGCGCTTGGTGTGATCCTCCTCTACGGTCAGAGGCAGACTACGATGGAGCCCCCTAGGCTGCCCCAGAACTGCGGGTCACCAAATGTACATAAACCACCCCCTTCTCTTCTCGCGCAGGCGCAGACGCGTGGCTGGCCGTGGCTGACAGCGGAAGTCACATGCCGGTGCCAGTGATCCCGTGATCGGCTGGATAGAAGCAGCGGACGCCGCCGGGGCCCGGGGCAAGGCAGCTGGAACCCGGAGCCCTCAAGGCGGCACTCGGCATCACTCCAGGCCCGGCTCCGGCACTGCCTGGGCCGCCTGCAGCGGACACCCTGGTGGAGAGGGGAGCAGGCAGTGAAGTGAGGGCGTAGCGCCCAGAGGATGGAGACAGGTGTGCGAGGCGCTTGGCAGGCAAGAGCTGCGCCCAGTTTATAGGCATTGTTGTAGGCTTATTGGGGAGGAGAGGGGTCTTTTCTATTAATAATGCACCTAGCCCTATTGGGGATCTTTTTCTGTGCCCAGAGGGTACACAGCTTTGAGGTTACGAAAGGATGCTAGCGCCTTGAAGCACATGTTCCAGTCCTGCGCATTGTTTTTGTGTAACTTGTCAGGTGTGACACTCCAATTGGTTGTGTTGAAGTTCACGAAGACTGCAGTCCCCAGAATGCATCTGCTTGATGAGAAAGCCCGTGCTCGTGTTCATCCTTGTGTTCATAATGTCAAGGATAGTGTAAGACACACCGTTTATGCTTGTGCCAGGACCTTTGTTAGCTGGATACTACCTTTGTTAGCGGAATACTGTGTGGGTGCTCTTGTTTGTGGTGTTTTGTGCCCCGACCTCATTTTGAGGATACTTTTAGCGTTTTATTATAGCGCTTGTATACTTCGCACAGGTCTTTAGATCGCTCGTGGCACTTAGTTTGTGTGTTTTACAGCCTGTTGTGTGCGAGAATCATTTTGGAAGTATTTTGGTGTCGTGTGAGGTTTGGAGATGTACTTAATAAGGGGAGTGGAAAACTTACAATTTCTAAGGGAGGGGGGTGGGGGAGGGAGGCACCGACTGCACTAAGAACCAAACCACGAGTCGAGTCGTCAAAAGATGTTAAGTAAGTTATGTTACAAATCTCATGAAAAAAGGATAACAACTTTAAATTGGATCAAATGTATTTGCAACATTTCTCAGTGTCGTATTTTTTAATGAGAAAGCCCCCAAGGCCTGATGGCATTGTCGCTAGTTATCTAAAATGTGTCACACTGTCATGCTTTCTGTTTAAATCGCTTATATTGTTAAATGCGAAGCGCAATTTTTTTATATTAACAGTGTAATAGTGGGATCATGTACTGAATTACTTCAATGTGCTCTGTCTGATTGGTTAAAAAATGATACATAGTGAAGTAAAGCAATGGCTGCGTATCACACAATTTGGTCAAGTGGGGAAGCTGGGATTTGAGCCCAATATTCCTGGTTGGACATTGTGTATTTCAGGCAGAGACTCTATTCTCACGTCCCTTTCTCTTCTTTTGAACAGAAAAGATCAGTGGTATTCAATTATTTAATTATTGTTTTGTAATTAGAGATAGTATACGGAGTTCAATAAATATATTTATAACTCCTTAAATCAAGCTTGCACTATACACATATATGCATAGTAATGAGATGTGAAGCTGTGCGTTTGTTTTTAATGTTTACAGAGACACTGGACCAAAGAGAACAACATGCTGCACTCTCTCCAGGCGACCCCTGGAAGGGCAGGCTCTGCAGGGCCTCGGAGGCCTCTGTTTTTGTGGATTATTTAACTGCTGTCATTGGCGTTAGGCCTTTCTTAAAATCGTTTCTTTTTCTCAGTCAGTTTACATAAAACAGCATCGCCCGCCTTGCGTTACTCTGCTGTCTTGACAAGGGGATTATAGGAGAGGTTCAACACGCCAGTGACCACAATTGAAGAATCAATAAAACAACATGGACTGCCTCCCACTCCCTCACAGCAGTTTCTCCCACTAATCACACTGCTTCAAGGAGGGGAAGATGTGTAGCAGGACTTCAGAGAAATGTGTTGTGACTGCCTCTGTTTAATCTCCAGTTTTTACTTTGGGGTGATATTACCCCCCCATTAAAAATTGAGGGGGTTGTAAATCCACCCGAAGCTCTGCCCCATCCCCCAGTTCCTACGCCCATGCTGATCACGTCACACAAATTTGCGGCTGTGAAGCAGAGCGGTGTAGGGATGCTGAAGTCCCATTCTCATTAGCTTTACATCCCCCAGAGAAGCCATTTCTATCTGGGGGTAAGACCAGGGCCCTTCGTACACATGGTGGTGGGCGCGCCTTGTTGTATTTCTAAGGCCGCACCTTTTATATTGGTAGAGACAGACAGTCTTACATCACTGCCGGCTCTCACGTGGGCAGCACGTGTTCAAGGCAGAGCCTGCTTCAGTTCCACCTAACTCACACCAACCTCTTGGCTCAGGAAGAGGGGTGTCAGCCGTTTCTCATTGCCTCTTTAGACATTTGAGCTGTTGCTGGTCGCATTGTTCTGCTGTGTGTCTTTTCAGCACACCCCTTTGCTTACCCAGGGAGTGTTCATATTAGCCTGTTAGCAGTGAGATGCTCCCTCTGTCCTCTCACTAACTGGGCTGTTTCACCCAGTTCATTGCCTGAAAGAAATAAGTTGTGAGCTAAGTTGTGTTTTGCATTTCACAAGTCTGCCAATTGGCCCTGTCCATGGCAATGCAAATTGTTGTCTCTCCTGTAGTGGGAGGCTTAATACCAGGCTTCACAGCACATGAGCTGTACCAGCTACTCTCTCCCAGCATTCCTTACCGTCGTTCCGCCATGCTTCAGCGAGATGCCCTGCAGCGTGTCCCCAGAGCTCACAGGGTGCTCGGTGTACCTCGCAGCCCATGCGGCCGCCGTCACTCTGGCCGTGTGTGTCTTCTCCGGCGATCCTCAGCTTACGCCTGGACAGCCGATGTGCATGCTCACAGCGCCTCGTGCGCTCCCACCGCGCTTTCACTTGCGCGCGTGCCATGTGAAAGTAATGTCTTGCGTTATCTTGCGAGTAAAAAAGAAATAAACGGCAAAATATTTTCTCAGGCTAAAACATTGCACGTTGACTTCTCTGTGCCCCTTTGTCCTCAGAATTCATCAGTTTGTGGGTTTCCAAGGCAGGCAGGAAACGCGTGTCGGCTGCGATTTACTCCTGACGAAGCGGGAGGTCGCGCAAATTCCAGTGGGTCGTGTACCCACTATCATTTCCACATGTGTGGCTTCCCTTCTTCAGACTGCGCCTCGGTGCCAACGCCACTCTGCTGAAGTAAGTCTCAAGTGATCGCTTGGCAAAGCTGAGTGGGTTGTTTTCCGGCCGCATGCAACAAGGAGAAACAAGCATTTGCAATGCAATAGGTCTCGCATTTACGCGAGTTTAAGCTATTGGCATTGTAAATCACAATGCGTTTTATTTCTGTTTCAAAAAACAAAATATAAATAAAAGGCATTATCATTTACAATGCCAATAGCTCAAACTCGAGTAAATGCGAGACCTGTTGCATTGCAAATGCTTGTTTCCCCTGCGATCCTCTATGGCCCCACCCTACTCTAGTGCCACTTTCCCACTCCCTGCGTTTCCCGCCTCACAGCAATCCAGCACCCCCGCACACTACTTAATGGCAGCTGCTCTGCGGCCGCACTCAGTGGGTGTGTCGCTGGTGTCCAAAGGCATGCCACAGACAAGCACATCTGTGCCTGTTCAAGCCTGGACCTCGCCCAGTGCCACTGTCCCTGGTCCTTGGACCCTCCTGCACCCTCCTCACCCTAACCCTGGATGCAAAACCACCTGCTTCCTCGCAGCACCGAAAGAAAAACCCTTGCATACACCAGTCACCATCCCCAGGCTCTCCGTGACTCTCTGCCATTTTCTCAATTTCTCAAACTCCGTTGAAACTGTTCCTTTAAACCGGACTTCTTTGCTGAAGCTAAAGTTTTATGTAAGAAAGTACCAATCAGGGGTTACCCATGCAGACTGGTGAAGCAGTAAATCAAAAGGGCTTGGTATTGCCCTAGGGAGGTACTACTTACCCCCAAAACTAAAGAAAACAATGTTCGGATGGTCTGCTTCACCACCTTTTCCCCTATAGCCAATCAGGTTAAAAAATGTATATTGAAACACTGGCCAGTATTGAATGCAGGTGAACTACAATTTAAAAGACCACTGTTTACATTTCGTAAGAATAAAAGCATCAAAGATCATCTGTTAGAGTCAGTCTTCCCATGACCAAACCATCACAAACCCTATCAGAGATTTGGTGGCTGCCCCCTCGGTTGGGTCACTTCAAATGTGGCAATTGTAGTGTCTGTCCATTCACCATTGAAACTAAGAACTTTACACATATTCATATGAACATTTTATTGAACCAATTTTCTAACTGTAATACCATGAATGTTATATATGCTACTACATCCCCCTGTGAACAGATCTACATTGGACAGACAAAACAAAAAGTACGGATTTGCATGTTCCAGTACAGAAGCCGTATTTTTTGTAAAGTGAGTAATGCACCACTGATGGAGTACTTTGAACTCAAAGGCCACGTAGAGAATGATTTGCGTTGCAGGTGTTCACGGTTGTTAAGCCACCACCTAGGGGTGCAGATATGAACTCATTCCTTAACAAAGAAGACCTAAAATGGATACTTCGCATTAACAGTTTACACACTGGGTTAAACAGAGCAGAAGATTGGACCACTCAGTTGTAACTATTCTTGAGTGTGCATTAACATGTTCTCCTGGCTTGTAAATATTCTTCAATGTCTTTTTGGTTATACCATTAGCCCTTAACCTGTGGATCACTCTTATAGTGCCTCTATAGCACATCTTTACTCTTAATTGTTATTGAGGTCTGCATGGAGATGTTTATTTCAGAATTGTTATAGGAATTGGGAGGATATGTCATATTTACATATCTTCTCTTTGTAATTCCATGTTATTTGGCTTTCTTTTAAAGCTACAATGATCCAGTTGGTTTTGTTTTAACGTTCATTTTACTCACTGTATATATTCGTTATGTAGGCATATCCTGTCGCTTTTTTCTCTATATTCTTATCACACCTTGCTGCACTTTTCCTTCATTCACTCTTACCTTCCAAAATGGCCACTGCGTTCGGCCCGCATTATCCATTGCTTTAGCTGGCCGAGTTGCACGCATGCGTTCTCGATCCTATTTCCAGGTATTGGTGTCCTCAGCTGTAAGAGGAATACCTTGATGTCAGTTTCCCTGTATCAGCCATATCCTGCAGACGGGAGCCGGATACCTGGGCCATCACCCCCTTAATGATTTCTAAGCTGCTACATCTCGACTTCCCTATCTCTTTGTTACTTCATCCCCCTTTCAGCCTTAATCATTGTAAATCCTTTGTCCACAGCTACTCCAGCTCCGTGGACCCAAGGAGCGTACCGGATGTGTACGTTGGCTCCATCATTCCGCCGTAACTTCCATTGCTCAGTCCCCCTATTCTTCATCCCCCTCCAACGTTTACCTTCACCAGTGTTACTCACCAGGTAGCCTTTGACCATCGCTTATCTAAGGAATTGCACAACACCAGAGTTGTCTTCGGTAGGTTTTCCTTTTATTTCTTTAATCAGGCCCCGGACCCTGTGTGGTTACTTGTACACTCAATCCACCCACCTCATGTCACCATTCTACCATCGTTTCACATCTCATGCAAGGTTTTCGTTGCAAATTTCGGCTGGTTGTATCTGTGGTCACAGTTTGACACACAACATTACATCACGTACGTGCATAGAATGAAAGGCCTTCGCCGTCTATACTGGCTGGTTTCATCAGTAATTTAATTTCTTCTCCTTTTTTTTCCTTCCACTTCCTCTTTTTTCATCTTCCCTTTTTACCCTTCTCTCTTTCTCATTATTATTCTTCCTATGTTTAGGCAATTAGTGTCTCAGGCATATACAATTAAGTCCTGATGATGATCCCTAGACTCTAAAGTGTAGGAAGGTGGAATCTGACTATATGGTGGCCCCCACTTTTTTTATGGTGTTTTGCTGGTTTATGACTTAGTTGGACTGGGATCCTGCTATTCAGGGCCCCAGTCTATCTGCTTTCTCTGTAAAAGGTTTCCATGTGCCTTAGGCACATCTCTGATTGGAATCTGGAGTGCCCTTATAAGTCCCTAGTATATGGTATACTATGTACCAAGGGCATAGGTACCTCAGAGGCCTACCAGGGGCTGCAGCATGTATTATGCCACCCCTGGAAGGCCATCCAAACTGACACCACAGGTCTGCTACTGCAGCCTGGGTAAGGTGGTGCATGCACTCTTACTGTGATATAGGTTACCTATATCACTAAATACATACACACATATAAACCTATAAGTCACTCCTAAGGCAGGCCTTATCCATCCTAAAGGCAGAGTGCATGGTTCCTATGTGAGAGGGTGCCCCTGCATGAGCAGGGCCCCTCTGCAACGGTCGGAGACCCTTCTCTGATGCTGTTTGTAGTGCAGCCTGACCATATACTCTTAAGCGCATTATAACCTTGCGTTAAATGCTAACTTTGGAATGGCTGCACCTAAACATGTCGTGTTTGGTGTCAAACATCTTGAATACTACCCCCACCAATCCTGGTGGCGGGGGTAGCATTCCACCCTTCTAGAGGGAGAGACATGTTAACCCTGGCCTGGCCGGTAACTTCTTTCTAAAGCCTGGCATCACAAAAGGGATGCTACTGCCACAGACACAAGTCTGGCCTCCTGCTGCTGGACGAAACTCCGGCAGGGGAGGCCTGGACAATAGGTTTCCTGTCCCAGGGAGGTGTGACCACCTCCCCAGACAGGATAATGTGTATTGGGGCTGGGCGGGAGCACTTTCTGGTGCTTTGAAGTCCTGCACTGGGGGCACACTTGGTGTCCCTAGTGCATACCCCAGTTCAAACCGGATCAGGGCTTGCAGCCCCTGCTTTGGCGCGAACTGGACAAAGGGAAAGGGGTGTAGCCACTCCTCTGCCCTGACCCACCCATAGGTGGGGCCACAGAGTAGTCCAACCCCTATCCTTAGTATAAGTATAGGAACCCAGCCCTTAGGACTTTAGATTATCCCTGGACGAAACTCTGAAACTGAATCCTGGACCTTCGACGCTCTACTCACGATTAGAGGACAGAAGAATCTCCCTTGGGGTCAAGGAGTGACTCCCCTGCTTGGCAGGCACCAAAGAAGCATCTGTCCGGTTCGCATTTCTGAAGCTCCCGTCGGACGCTGAAGTCATCGCATCACCAGAGGTGGATTCTCAGACTTCCCCGAGGCTACCCTGAGTCTCCAGCAAAGCTAAGGCCTGTGGCTATCGTGGGTGACTTGAGACCGTGACCCCTGGACACCGAGCACATTTGCAAGTGCATCCTCTTCTGGGTCTCCCAAGAAGTCGTGCTTTAGGCTCCGAGTAGCCCTAGCCTCCAGCACCACCTTCACCGAAGATCACTGGCCCCCACTCCACGAGTGTCCTGTAAGCCAGATCCACGTGCGGCGTCACGAGGCTCCTTTGCGGTCGCTAGCCCGTTGGCTAGTAGCCCTTAACGAAGGCCAATATTTTCCTACTTGGCATCCTGGTTGCTCCAGGCCTGCCCTCACTTACCCTTGCTGGGTGAGTTCCCCAGACCTTGCTGGTCTGCACCATCGACGATCTTCCTCTGCATCGAGACTTGCCGTTGCCAAGGCTTGTTGGGTCCAATCTGATCGCCGACACCTCAACACTCGACAGACATCGTGTACCAGCCCGAATTCTGCTCCTGGTCACCGACAACGCCTCCTGGACCTCGTGGCTGAAGAGTCAAGACGACCGTCAATGCACCTGAAGCACTCGACATCGGTGGGCATCTGTCCATCGCCTTCCTGGTCACTGGCTAGTGACCCAGACTCTGTCCCCTCTGCTTTTAGGTTCTTCAGAACTCCGATCCACTCTTGGATCCACCCGGACACTTTTCTCTTGGTCGCCAGCAGCACTTTGCAGCAGATCGCCATTCAAATCGACGACGAAACCCGACCCCGAAAGGCACCTATGCACCCGGCTTCCCTGGGTGAGGTAACACGAGTACTCCGGTGCTCCCGTGGGTAGAGACTCTTCAAAGTCCTAGATCTCAAAGGGTTTGGTCCAAGTCCTCTTTAAGTGTCTCTTTCTCTAATTTCCCGATCACGACTTTCTCCATAGAAGTCAACGGCGTATCGCGGTTGTGTATTTACACTGCACGCGTCTCCCGTGGGTCCCCTGTGTCACTACCTTGGGTGGTTCCTTGTGGTCCAAGCACTTCTAGAGGCTCTAGGCCTAGTGTCTAGTTCAGTCGTGGTTCTTATACCACTTTATTGGTATATGGTTTGGTACGCCCTAGGGCCCAAACGTGTATTTGTGCTATTACTGTGTTTAAATAACTTCTAACTTATGTATTTCGAACTCTAGCCTCATAAAGAGACTAGAGGGGTGTGTTTAGCAATAAATACATATATTTTGAATATATACCTGGTGTGGTGCTCTTTCATTTGATCACTCAAGAGATTATAGACTGGTAAAACAAGCTGCTTTACATTCCTTCAAGACTTAGCCTGAAGGCTGCTCTCCATAGCTACCACTAGGATAGCTTTCAATAAGGTTGTCTTTAACCTATCTCCAATAAGGGGTTGTTTGGACTGGTGCAAGGTGCCCACTATAATTAGTGGACAGCATATACCAGGCCAACTTCTCACATAAAGTGGGATCGAAATGTTTTCGACATGGAGTACCATGACTATCGCAAATGTTTTTTTATTTAATATGGATAGCATTGATTAGGCCTGGGCGGTGAACTCCGCTCCGTTTGTGGAGTTTGCAGAGTTTTATGCACTGTGCGCTTCGCGGAGCTCGCGAAGTGCAACAAATGCCCACTTCGCATAGTGCAGCAGAGTTTTTTCCCCGCTCGTGAACGGTAAGTTTGCGAGCGCGAGCTGCCGCTCGGGTAGAATTTCTACCCGAGCGGCAGGAAGACCAGCGCGAACGGCAGTTCGCACTGCATTCCACCACTTGTGGAACTCCGCAGAGTTTTTTGTCACTTTGCGGAGTTCCGTGTAGCAAAACTACGTGAACTACGCCCAAGCCTGGCATTGATACACTGAGTAATTTGTGACATTATTTACTCATTGATTTTGCAGGCACTTTTGAGAATGTCTGAGCTTTTTAAAGTCTTTCGTTGTCTTGAGTGTTTCCCACATCTATTATGTTTTTGTTTGTTTTAAGATTTAATGAATGCTTGTATTATCTCATTGTTTTCCAGCTGACATAGATTTTATTTAATCTCTATGTCTCTATGTCTATTGTTTAATGTGTCTATGGTTAGGGGCCGCCGTGTGTTCCTTTATAAATAATTGTACCCATGGTCCTTTAAATACCTTTGGGTTCCCTTGTCTATGAAAACACTTGCGATGCCGAACGACACCCATGGCCCCTTCTCTTGCCGCTACTGAATCATCACCACCATCCCCGATGGATACAAGATCACCCGCAAGGACCACACCAACCAACCAGGAGGAGGCATCGCCATCATCCATAAAAACACCTTCCGCCTGACCACCCACTCAGACGACCCAATCAGCATGGAACACCTCCACTTCTAGGTCCAGACCAACCCCAACACTACCCTCTATGGTACCCTCATCTACAGACCTCCTGGCCCCCACCTGCCCTTGACCGACGCCATCATCGACTTCATCACACCCCAGGCTCTCGCATCTACCAATTACATCCTACTCTGCGACCTCAATTTTCACCAGGACAACCCCAATTACCAGAACACTGCACCCCTTCTGGAGAACCTCACCAGCTCAGGACTCAATCAGCTAATCACCTCTCCAACCCACTCAGCAGGACACATGCTCAACCCCATTTTCTCCACCCGCAAAAACATCACCTTCAGCCACACCTCTGAACTCCTCTGGACCAATCACCACTGCGTCCATTTTGCTTTCACCTAACCCACCGTACAACACTGCACCCACCACCTCCCCTGCAGAAGCTGGAACAAGGTAACCAAAGAATATCTCACAGCCTCCCTCAGCACAACCCCACCGCCTACATCCACAGATGCCAACACTTCAGCATGCAAACTCCACCGATGGATGTTTAACTGTTCCAACACTCTGGCACCGCTCAAGAAAGCCCCAAGCAAGCAACACTCAAAGAAAGCCAGCTGGTTCACTCCCGCCCTTCAGGAGTCCAGACACACCTGTAGACGGCTCAAGAAGAGATGGAGGAAGCCCACGCAGCCACCTCCCATTAGAGCTCTCGGCCACCTTCGACACCCTCTCCCTCCATCTCCAACTGCACCCTAAGCAGGAGACTCCACAACATCCACAACAAATCCCTGGACTGGATCCACTCCCTCTTCAACGTCTACATGGCCCCACTCGCAACCATCATTAGGAACCAAGGACTCAACATTGTCTCCTACACCAACACCCAGCTGAGTCTCTACCTCACCAACAAACCTACAATGGCCATAAACAACTTCCATGATGGGATGAAGGCCATTGCCACCTGGATGAGAGACAGCTGCCTCAAACTCAACTCAGACAAGACCGGAATCCTCATTCTGGGACCCACCCCCTCCGCTTGGGACTACTACTGGTGGCCCGCTGTACTAGGAACACCCCCCACAACCACAGACCATGCACAAAACCTCAGCATCGGCAGATCAACGCCGTCTCCTCATCATGCTTCCACACGCTTTGCCTGCTTTGAAAGACCTTCAGATGGATCCCCACCGAATCCAGAAAGACTGTCACCCACGCTCTCATCAGCATCAGACTTGACTACGGCAACGCACTCTACGACGGCGTCACCCAGAATCTCCTCAGGAAACTACAGAATGTTCAAAATGGCCCAGCCAGACTGGTCCTCAACATCCCACACTGCAGCCACTTCACAGAACACCTACAAGAACTCCACTGGCTCCTAGTCAACAAAAGAGTCACTTTCAAGCTCCTTACACACGCCTACAAAGCCCTCCACCATATATCTGAACCCCGCCTCTCATTCCACATACCCACCAGATACCTCCGCTCCACCCAACTGGCCCTAGCTGCCATCCAATAGACCCGCATGACCACGACCAGAGGAAGATCCTTTTCCTACCTCGCCGCCAAAACCTAGAACACAACACCCTGCCTCTCCACCTCAGTCAAGCCCCGTTGCTGACCTAATTCAGGAAGAATCTCAAGATCTGGCTTTTCAAGTGAACCCCTGCGCCTAGACGGATCAGCAGCCCTCCCAGCACCTTAAGACCCTCACGGATGAGTAGTTGTGCTATAGAAACCATGATTGATTGATTGATTGTTTTTTTTGTCAATCGTCCCTTAACAGCCCCCTTCTGTCACCTAGCACCATTCCTTAAACTCACTTGGTCAAATATTACAGTCACTAAGGGCCATATGTATCAAAGTTTAGTGTTATGCGATTCTCAAATAGCGAATTTTTGAGAATCGCTATTTGAGAATCGCAAACGAGATGTATGTAGGATTCGCAAGAAAATTTGCAATCCTACATATTCCTTAATTGCGATTCGCAAATTGCGAATCGCAGTTAAGGAAATCCTTCCCCATTCATTCCTTTGGGCCTAGAGGCCCATAGGAATGAATGGGAGGACATTCTCAATTTGCGATTAGCAATTAGAGAATCGCAAATTGAGAATGCAATTTCAAGGTTGCAAGGGTGTCCAAAGGACACCCTGTTGCACCCCTGAAATGAGCATGGGTGCACATGTGGCGCACATACAGGCCCTAAGGGCATGTATGTGCGCCACATGCCACTTTGAAAAATGCCAAACAATGCATTTCTCAAAGAAATCGCAAGTTACCACCAACCTGTAGTTGGTGGTAATTTGCGATTCCTTAAGCCATAATCGCACAACTTAGGTGCTTTATACATTTCATTTAAGGAATCGCAATTTGCTATTCCTTAAATGTATTCGCAGAAATAGAGAATCGCAATTTTTGCGATTCTCTATTTTACGAATGCCTTTTGGGATGATACATCCCAAAAGGCTTGTTCCTGTTCGCAAACGGGCCGATTCTGAGAATCGGCCCGTTTGCGAACAAGAAATGGGCTTGATACATATGGCCCTAAATGTCTGAGTGCTCCTCTTTCATTTCCAGTATGGCCAGCCACTTTCACTGTTGGGTTACCTCTTCCCTTAATAAGGTTGCACCTCTTAAATCTGGGTGCTCTTGATCTATCGTAACTTTCACCTTGTGGCATACTACAGACCTAACAAAGGCTAAGCAGCATTATAAAGCAATTAAACACCTGTGGTGCAAGCACTACAACACTGAGACTCATGCGGTCTACTCTGGTACAGGTAATACCTATAAATACATTAAAAAGGCCAAAGCCTTCTTCTATTCAACTTGCAACCTCAATGCAAATAATTTTTCTTAGGAGGTTTTTAACATCGTTAAAGCCCACCTCAAAACCCATGCCACGGTCTAGACCATTCAACCTTCTGAAGAGTTGTGCATTAGTTTGCTAGTTTTTTCACAATTATATTCAAGATATTTTCCACCCCTTCAGCACTTCTATTTTTTGCATCAATCCACTCATGTTACCTTGGCCTCAAACATTGATCCTTATCTTGATTCTTTTTTCACCTTTTACTATTTCAGTTACCTTATCTTTGGCCTGGTCAGCCAGTCCGGGTTTCCCCATGACCCTTGCTCAACCCAATTTCTCTCTCTACTGGTCAAGTACCATCTGCTTGTAAATCGTATCACATTGTTCCTTAGTCTGAGGTCACCATTCTATATCATTCCAGACAAAATCATTGATAAAAATGTCAACAGCTTACTAAACAGATTAAGAATAGTCAACTACTTGACAGTCAACAAGAAGAGTCAAAGTTGGCGGGCACACTATCAGTGGGTCTACTGGTATATTTCTTGAGCTCATCCCACTCAGTCTTCACTGGTTACCTGTAGGCTGATGATTATCTTTAAAACACTGTGGTTCTTTCTTTGAGTGAGGGGTAGTCTGGCCCATGCTTCATCCTGCAAAGTCTGGTCCCTTACTCTCCTTCTAGACTTCTTTTCTTTCTGTTCTACCTATCTCGTGGAGATCACAACTACCCTAAGAATCCACATGGGTGGTCTTTCCTTCTCCTATTTGGCTGAAAAATATTGTAATAAGCTAGCACTAGATATTTGTGCTGATAAACGCTATCTGTTTTTTTTTAAAAGACCTGGATCTTTCGAAAGCCTATTCAGTAGCCCTATTTTCCTTCCTTAAACTCTCAGGGGCAGATTTACAAGCTCCTTGCGCCACCAGTGCGTCACTTTTCGTGACGCACTGGCGGTGCATTTCACTGCCCCATATTTACAAGGACAGGAAAAGCGACCCTGCATGACTTTTCCTGTCCTTGTAAATACGATCCCTTTACACGCAACACCTGGAACCAGACACATTTCCAGATTTACAACCAATCGTAAACCTGGAAATGCGTCAGAATGCTACGCCACCCTAGGGATGGCGTAGCGAGGTGCAACGAGGAGAAATGTTTTCATTTCTCCTCGTTTTTTTCCTCTTTCAATGCGTGCTGCATTCTACAGCACGCATTGAAAGAGGAAAATGCCTGCAGTGATTGTTTTTCTGCAGGAAGGTGCCCCTTCCTGCACAAAAACAATCTCCCCATGACGCAGGCATCATTGCACCATGGTGCAAGGGTGCCTGCGCCGGTGCATGGCAGCTGTTTGTGTGCCAGCGCAGAGGAGAACACAGGAATGCGACATATTATTTTGAAAATATGTCGCATTTCTGTGCTTTGAAAGTGCCGTAGCGTGGCGCAGCCAAAGGACTTGCGTTGCCGCACTACAGCACTTTCTTATAAATCTGCCCCTCAGTGCTAGGATGTCCTGATAGTGTAGCTGACCACCCTGCAAATTCGAACTCATTAATTCATTCATGCATTCCTTTGTTTATTGATTCGTTCATTTATTCAATTATATATTCATTGAAAGCTTGCTCAGGGAGATGCTGTGGGCTAGAACCCCAAAAGTCAGAAATGCAACAAATATAGCTAAACAAATCAATATTCACACAGTGTTTTTTCTTTAAAAGTTAAAATACTTTAATACACACAACACTAGCTACAATTCAGAAAATGCATTCGAAACATCAGAGGAACTACACCAATAGGAAAGCCATCTAAAGGGCCCTACAAACGATATGGATGTGCACTGAATCAAAATCCACAAAAGTCAAACAATCCCCTCGGTGCAGACCAGACACCGTAGATCTGAGTCGCCTTTAGCAGCGTGCCTGTCAGCAGACACTGACCCCTACAATCACAATAGCCACAGCAGTGTTACATTTGTGAAAGCATAAGTTCAGGAACCTAAACTGTTTCTCAGAAGCCACCGGATGCCACTGACGAATGTAAAGGCCTCCAAATGTCAGGGTTGTCTGACCTTGATTCCATCTCTTGTCTCTTTCATCAACCATCATATAGTTTATGTCCATTTATCTCACTCTTGCACAGTTTTTTTCATTGTTTGCCATCATTTTCTTCCGTTCTCATCAACCTTTTTCTCTCTTGTTATGGGTCAAAGGCTGACGATAAAAAAAACAGCTGCTAGTCCCAAAAATGGTTGTGGTGGGTGCCACCTGCAATCAAATTAAGCACCTAATATTAACGTATAGATTGTCAGGCCATTTGGCTTTGTCAAAGGGTGTCTCCATACGTTAATCAGCAGAATATAAGCATTTCACCATTATTTAAAAAATCAAGATGTCATTAAAAATGTGTACAAACTTTAAATTTCATTACCAATTACCTTGGCATACTTTCATAGCACATCATTTGTGAACATTTCAATGAAATTCATATTTTTAGCATTGGAGCATCTTGCATAGTAACAATTAAAGTCGAAGAAACTCAGGGCCTGATTCACAAAAGCAAACTTGCACTTTTCTGTATGTTTACGAAAGTTTACTATTCACAAACATATTTCATCAGTAGTATCTTTACAATTGAGGAATCTCCACACATAAACAGATAGGACACTCCTAACTATTTATGTGTGGAGACTCCGCAGTCAGAAAGAAACAACTAGTATAATACCTTTGTGACTAGCAAACAATCTCAAACTTACACAAAAGTGTACATTTACCTTTAGCAATCAGGCCCTCAGTATTTGTGCAGGAGCAGCCAGAGAGTGTAATAGAGTGAATATTTACTATTCTAACTCCATGCACACCTTGATACTGAGGCATTGTGAGAATATGGGCATTCGTTGAGGGGGTTGCTGGGTGAGTACCCACCTGACATAATAACCATAATCCTTGTCAGGATGAACCTTTAAAATCACTAAATAACCCGCCCTCACCCCCCCCCCCCCACCGATAGCTATGGCAGACATAGAGGCAATGTGCAAAGTATTTATACTCAAACAATAATAAATCAACTGTGTGTAAGATTTACAATTAGATAGACCTCCTCCCAGCCTATCACAATTGCCTGCAATCCACAATGCGAGGGGGCTGCAGACCTGCTTTCAAAAATGGCAACTAGCAGACATTTGACAAACCCGATATCTGGAACACCACGAATACCCCTACTACTCCTACACCAATAACATGCACTTTCAATTTGATCGATTTAGGGGCACTCCCGACTTACACCGTTGCATCACCATGGCTTCGTATTGCCCTAAAACTTCATCCGATCACAACCCTCATTTGGTAATCTTGGAATAGGGTAAGCTCTTCGCCCTGATCCCTATGTGGCAATAACCACTTTGGAGGATGGTGTCTTCTGTCAGTCTATGCTATGTCATATCAAGTCATATTTTAAAGTAAATGAGGGTGTAGTGTCTTCTCCTTTAGTTGAATGGGAGACTTTTAAGATTGTTACCATTGGGTTCTTCATAAATCAACTGTTGGAGTCTGCCAAACCATAAACAGGGACACTCTACACCTCGAAAAGGAGCTGTGTACATTGGGAAACCTGCTCCCTGCATCCCCAGCCCGATTAGGCACACTTTGCCACCGGAAGAGTAATTATGATAAATTGGAAATTCTCCACTGCCATGATTATTTCTCTTATTTTCCCAAAATACATAACAAAGTTGACAACCCTGGCAGGCTCCTAGTGCACCTCATGCAAGCTCCACCTTCTCAATCCATCCCACTTTCAGTTAATACACCGCATGGAGCTACAGGATGCACACAGCCAGGTTTTATTTTGATCTTTTAAACTATTCCAAGAAGTTGTACAGCAATAAGTTTGACCCCGTTGACGACATCAGGCTCTTCCTGATGAGCTTGTGCCAGTCTAGGGTATCTCTAGAGGATAGTGCTACATTAGGAAAACCCCTCACCATCCAAGAGGTCATCAGTCTGCGAGATTTACCCTGGATAAATTCCCCAGGCAGGAACAGTGGTATGCCGAAAAAATTCCATGCCACGTTTCCACTCTACTAGTGTCCCAGTACCTAAAACTGTATGAGAGCACCTACACCGTGGGCTCCTTGCCTCCTCCTATACGAGAGGCCAGCAGTTCTTGTATGCATTTACCACCTGCTCAGAGCAGGGAGTTTAGCATGCAGATTTACTCTGTAGTACACCTACCCCAGTACCATACATCATAAGCAGGGCCCTATTGTTGTAATGCGGCATACCCGTAACACCCTGCCTAATACTTACAATCTTACTATTTGCACAACAATCCTGAGTGGTTGAAAGTCAAGTTACTCTAGAATGTGTAAAAACAGCTTTTTGTATCCATAGGCAGACATAGATCAACGCATAGTACACATTTCTCACAGATATATCTTAAAATTACCCAAATTATTATTATTAATATTTCCACTTATAGAGCTCGTGGCTACCCAGTGGGTTTTTCGGTGCTAAGCATAGGTGGAAATGTCTAACTGGAAGATTAAAGTAATCAGGTCTTCAGGCCCTTACGAAATAGCAACAAAGATGTGCAGTGTCTTAAAAAATTCCGGGAGGGCATTCCAAACTTTTGGGCCCAAGTTTGCGAAGGAGCAACCTCCTATAGTCACCAGGCAGATTCTGGGTACATGGCATAAAGTCTGATTCCCAGATCTCAATGTCCGCCTGAGCTGATATGGGTTCACCAGATTCTGGATGTAGCGAGGACCAAGTCCAGCCCTGGCTTTGAAAATATAACATAGAGTTTTGGATTGAACTCTCTTTTCAATTGGAAGCCAGTGCAATTGGTGGAGGAGAGGCGAAGCTGTAGCATGCTCTGGAAGCTGATAAAGGAGTCTCATTGCTGAATTCTGTACGACCTGCAGGCGACAAATAGAGGCCTTATCTATTCCCAAGTAGAGGATGTTACCATAGTCAACTTGTGAGAGTATCAAGGTCTGAATCATTGTTCTTTGTGCAGAGTGGGGAATCTTCTTCACCCACTTCATCACTGCAGAACAGGTGGAGGCCACTTTGGCCACTTGGGGTCGCATAGAAAGCTTTCCATCCAGCCAAAACCCCAAGCTTTTTAGTTTAGGATATAGTGTTGGAGAAGCCCCTAGGGACTCAGGCCAATGTTGTAGACCCCAGAGCTATGGATTCCTATCAAGCACCATAACCTCAATCTTATCACTATTGAGTCTAAGCGAGTTACTATTCATCCAGGAAACAACTCAGTTTAGACTGAGATTAGGGGCATCTGGGTTGTGTCCCTGTGTGGATGAAAATGAAAAGATAATTTTGTGTTGTCTGCATAAGAGAACAGTGTCAAGCTGCAACACTTCACCACATTCACATGAGGGCGAACATACAGGTTGAACAACATGGGGCTCAACGTGGAGCCCTGGGGTACTCCAGAAGTCAAGGGAAAGATCCCTGGCCTTGTGTCTGGCGAAAAATCTTGGAATTACCTATCTTTCAGGAAAGAGGTCAGCTAAGTTGGGGCTGTTCCATAAAAGCCTAATGTTTCCAGTCTATCCACCAGGGTGGAGTGGGAAACAGTATTGAAGGTCACGCTGAGCTCCAGTAAAATCAGCGCAGCTGTTCAGCCCTCATCCAGGAGTCGTTTTAGATGTTCAATGACTCCTAGGAGAGTGGACTCTGTACTGTGCCAGACCCTAAAACCAAACTGAGAGGAGTGAAGGAATTGCTGGGCTTCCACAAAGGTGGTGAGCCGTGAGTTTACATGCTTTTCCGAAATTTTGGAAAGGATGGGCAGCAGGGAAATGGGCCTGAAATTAGCCCATATAGATGGATCAAGATTGGGCTTCTTTAAAAGTGGGAGGACCATAGCGTGTTTCCATGACCGTGGAACACAGCCCTCATAAAGTGAGGTGTTAAATGTACCACCACTTGCAACAAGTCAGGATCAAGAAGCCACAACGTATCTGGTGAAAACGGGTCTAGGGGAGAGCCTGATTTGATTGAATGCAAAATATACAAAAATCCAGAAAGGTCCACCAGAGGCCATGACTAAATTTTTTGCCCCAAGCCTGGCATATCTTGAGGATGATTAGGACCGAGTAAACGGGATTGCCCAATGCCACTATCGGAATCCCCAACTTGTATTCCTGCCCTGTGGCTCATCGGCCATTGCGATTGAATTATAGCCACCTTTTCCACAAAAACATGTGCCAGCTCTGCACATTGGGAGTGGGAAAGGAGAAGCACAGGGGACACCTTGGTAGGGTAAGACAGTTCTTGTTCTTTAACGACATTAAAGAGCGTCTTAGGACAGTTCTGAGCATGAGTAATTTTATCTGAGTAATAAGAAGTCTGTACTGCTATGCACAGTGCGTGATATTTATTGATAGCAATTTTGTATTCAGCTTTAGACTCCAGGTTGAATATCTTCCTCCAGAGTCTCTCGAGACCATTGCAGTGTTTTTTCTCTGAATGAAGCATGTCCCTAAACCATGGGGCCGGAGGATAGGATCTCACTGAAACCTTAAACGCTGATGAAAGAACAGACTCCATAGAGTTTCTAATCCAGTGATCTATCAGAAGCTAGTTTGCTTCGACCTTCTGCTTTAGGTCTGGTTTAGAGCTTTGAAGCAGAGAATTCAGGCTGTGGGCATCCAGTTTGAACCAGTTCCTGAACTTGGTTGTCGGTTTGGGAGGTCCTGTGGATGGCCATGGCAGGGTTCTGAAATAAATGGAACGACCAGGTGGTCAGACCCAGGAAGCAGAATGGGTGCTACTGTAAGAAGATCTTTTAAATTGGAAAAAATAGGATCTAAGAGGTGGCCAGCCTCGTGAGTGGGGGTTGAATTACAAAGACTCAGATTTAAAGTATTCAAATATTCTATAAGTGCGGTACCCTGGACGCGTGTGGGGTCCTCTAAATGAGATGATCTAACATAACGGTGCACCAATTCCCATCATACCTGGTGGCCGATAAACCAAAGCCCCGAGGCTGTAAACTTGTGTGTGAGGCATAAAGAGAAAAATACCACCTCACAACCGGAAATGGGAAGTTTTTCAATTTTACATTTAAATTTATCTTTAAAAATAATAGCAATTCCACCTTCCATTTTATACTGTCTGTCTCTTCTTACAATCGAATAATTTCGTGGGAGCGTGGCAATTACATCTGGTACAGAGGCCCATTAAGCCACGTCACCGTGAGGAATATGGCTTCCGGGTACTTCTCAAGAAAATCCAATAAAAGTTTTCCTTTTACTACCCCTAGCAGAAGTAGCAATGTAACTCGGTCGGTTTTTTCTCTTACTTCTGAATACCTAAAGTCATCTAACTTAGCTGAGACAGTACAGCCGGAGCAAAAAAGTGGGCTTACCAGCGGGTTTTAAGCAGTTTGGCAGCCTTGCAGACAGACAGGTCACGGTGCCATCTGATAGGCAGGGCCATAGGACAGTCTATCCCTGTGTAGACGGCCAGGGGTCCTGCACCCTGGGCACGGTCGGGTGCGGAGGAGCGCAGACGGGCTTGCCTTCGGCGCGCCCGTGAAACGCCGGCGCCAAATCCTCAATAAATAGGGCTGGGTGTACAACAACTGGGCCACTAATCTCCGCTGCCCGGCGGCACCACAAAATGGCCATCAGGTCCGATCGAAGCGGGCGGGCACTTAAACATGTGCTCCTCAATTCAGAAAAAGTGCACGTGCAACATAAAAAGGCCCCCAACCCCCACATTTAAAATCGATTTTTTACAAACTCAAATAGAAGTTGAACAAGTCCCAAAACCATGCTCAGCCCAATTATCTTGTAGAGGTGCCTAGTAACACTCTACCTATGTGCACATGTGTACAGTGCACTATTTCCACAAAAAGAACCGAAGAACTAGTTGAAATGATGCTGTCTCTGTTCTCAATGAATCATGTTTCCAGACTGGATTGTCTGTATTTCTGTTGCAGTGTGGTCCTCGAATGCCATTTATTTCACTGTTTTCCAAATGCACATGTAAGTTGTAAGGACATTTGCTTAGCCCCTTATATCATTTAGTAAGCCTAAAAATGGAGGAATCACAACTTGCATCATTTTACCTTGTGAAAATTCTAGTCACACTACTGACAAGTACAAAAGGCAACTACAGGCTTCACATTGTGAAAGAATGATCCACCATCTTAAACAGAGAAAAGACGTCAACCAAAACTATAAGAAGCATTCCTTACGTTTGACACGTTATTGGTGTTGGCTTCATTTGGAAAGAGGTTGGAGAACTGACCGTGTCAACATAGAGCTGAACGACTCCTCCAATCAAAACATCCCCATCTCTTGAAAACCCGGTGGTGTCTGGGCTGTGAAGCTGGCACCTGGGTGCCATCCACTGTCCAGCACACACTATCACCAGGCTGGATGCTTGCAGGTACCAGACCGCGCGCCACCGATGCCGGATATATCTTTGTAATGAGATGCTCTTGGTTGCCAGGGGCAATGCTCTCTTGATGACTGAGCTGTTCATTGCGGCTTACAGTGGTAAGTTTGGGTCGGCTGGTCATTTGTTGCTTGCACCGCAGCAGCAGGCTCTTGCCCGCTCTCCTGTTTCCGGCAGTGAGCGTGAGAGGGAACTGGCAACCTAAAGTGCCATTGCAAGACTCTTATATCCTGTTTGCCAGGGCCTTTGGGGCAATCGACTTACAATAATGGCAGCATTTTACATAATGAATGCATAGGTTATTCCCCTGAGGGCTGCAAGCGACTAGTCAGTGACCTTTTCAGAAAGCAAGGTGCCCAGGGATGGGTAATTGCACAGCTCTCCCCCCTCCCCTCCCCTCCATCTCAGACCTGCTGCTCTTGTAATTCTCAGGTACACAGAAGTCACTGCTCTGCTTCCCCACTCCCTGCACACCCCTTCTTCTCACTACCTGGATACTTCTGCCTCAGTCCCCATTGGAACTGAACATGCTGTAAACAATGATTGTGTATGAAGTTACCAGCAGCAGTGCATTTCAGTGCACCCAATCTTATGTACCACTGCTACTTGGCACACTGTGCTACATGTAAAAACACAAAGGGTCTGTTAACTCTGCCCATGTGACAGGCTGTGTTCCAGGGGACACATGGGTCCAGTTCGGACTTGGGCGAAACGTGACGGAACCTTTACTTCATGGAGAAGAATCCACCAGTGGAATTTCATCCAGAAGAGAAACAGAGGAAATGTAGGTCCCCAAATGTGCTAGTTTTTCATGCAACATAGTGCAGCACGAACTTTGCTGTGCTGCCTGGCGTAAGGGGGGAAATAGGGTGCTATATATCCAAAGTCTGGCCTGCTGCTGATGCATCGCGCGCTCCGGCGCTCAACCAAACTGCCTTGTGCATTGCACAGCCTTGTACATTGGTAGAGAAATGAGTGATGCTGTCTGGCATAAGATTTGTGATGAATGTATACTCTTCCACTACAAATCCCTATGTATAGGAAAACTTAGCAGGTTCCCATGCATGGAATGAGTGCCGTGTCTAAAGCACACATGCAATAAGTGTTTTTTGGGGGTAAATAAACACGTTTCCTTGTTTATACCTGCTTTAGGTAGGCATTAGATTTTGACAAAAGCATGGTCTGGCACCCTTTGTAGATCAGGTTTTCTTTTTTTCCAAACTTAATTTTATTGCTTTAAGGTCACCCTATAATAAAAGCTTGTTCAAATATAACAAAATAATAATACAACGGCTCCATCACACAGAACATGGGGGCAGATTTACAAGGACTGGCACATCTCTGCATATTAGCAGGGATGCGCCAGTAAAGATGCGACACGCAAGAATACCCTTGCGCCACCACGGATGTGTCGCATTTACAATGCAGCACACCGTGGCGCAAGGATAGACAGATGCATGTCGCGTCTGTCGGCGTAAAGGTGACGCAGTACTGGAGTCGTGTCGCAAGTGCGACGCAACTACAGCACTGCTCTTGGGTGGCCTATACTTAACGAGCTGCGTCACTCCTTATGCCTGTTTCAAGCAGGCGTAAGGTTTTGACGCAGCGGCATCGTAAAAGTGACTCAGTGAAATCTTGTAGATTTCACAGTGTCACTTTTACGAGGCTTTCTTGCGACGGAACGCCCACCCTGCATACATTAAACCTGACGCAGATATAATTTGGCGCAGGGCTTTACAAGGTGACGCATCTCCCTAGATGCGTCACGTTGTAAATATGTTACAATGTGGTGCATTGTTTACGACACCGCTGCGTTACAGAAGTGACGCAACGGCGGCGCAAATGTGTCGCAAGGGGCTTGTAAATCTGCCCCATGGTTTGTAAACACATCTGGGGAAATATGAGGGAACGTGGAAAAAGGAACAGGCGAAAGGAAAGATAAGAAAAATAGTAAGCGGGGGCATTCAAAGTCTGTTCCCTATACAACATCTTAGGCCCAATTTTGAGTCAAAACCTATGGGCGCTTCCTCTGATCCATTGGTGGCAGTGCTCGCGATTCAGCTTGAATGTGGGTCTCCCTACTTTCTCAGTCACTGTTTCATTATGGATGGGTGCTCTTACTTTCCAGAGAGCACTCTAAGTTTGTGTTGGAGGACTAGTTTGCACATTCCGAGGAGTGCACTTGGTGCTGTTTCATTATGGATGTGTGCTCTTACTTTCCAGAGAGCGCTCTAAGTTTGTGTTGGAGGACTAGCTTGCACATTCTGAGGAGTGCACTTCGTTCTGTTTCATTATGGATGGGTGCTCCTACTTTCCAGAGAGCTCACTAAGCTTGTGTTGGAGGACTAGTTTGCACATTCCTAGGAGTGCACTTGGTGATGTTTCATTATGGATAGGTGCTCTTACTTTCCAGAGAGCTCTCTAAGTTTGTGTTGGAGGACTCATTTGCTCTTTCTGAGGAGTGCACCTGGTGAGGTTTCATTATGGATGGGTGCTCTTACTTTCCAGAGACCTCTCTATGTTTGTGTCGGTGGACTAGTTTGCACATACCGAGGAGTGCACTTGGTACTGTTTCATTATGGATGGATGCTCTTACTTTCCAGAGAGCGCTCTAAGTTTGTGTCGGAGGACTAGTTTGCACTATCTGAGGAGTGCACTTGGTGCTATTTCATTATGGATGGGTGTTCTTACATTCCAGAGAGTGCTCTAAGTTTGTGTCGGTGGACTAGTTTGCACTTTCTGAGGAGTACACTTGGTGCTGTTTCATTATGGATCGGTGCTCTTACTTTCCAGAGAGCGCTCTAAGTTTGTGTCGGAGGACTAGTTTGCACTTTCTGAGGAGTGCACTTGGTGCTTTTTCATTATTGGATGGGTGTTCTTACTTTCCAGAGAGTGCTCTAAGTTTGTGTTGGAGGACTAGTTTGCACTTTCTGAGGAGTACACTTGGTGCTGTTTCATTATGGATCGGTGCTCTTACTTTCCAGAGAGCACTCTAAGTTTGTGTCGGAGGACAAGTTTGCACATTCTGAGGAGTACACTTGGTGCTGTTTCATTATGGATCGGTGCTCTTACTTTCCAGAGAGCACTCTAAGTTTGTGTTGGAGGACTAGTTTGCACATTCTGAGGAGTGCACTTGGTGCTGTTTCACTATGGATGGGACCTCTTACTTTCCAGAGTCCTCTCTAAGTTTGTGTAGGAGGACTAGTTTGCTCTTACGAGGAGTGCACTTGGTGCTGTTTCATTATAGATGTGTGCTTTTACTTTCCAGAGACCTCTCTAAGTTTGTGTCGGAGGACTAGTTTGCTCTTTCCGAGGAGTGCACAAGGTGCTGTTTCATTATGGATGGGTGCTCTTACTTTCCAGAGAGCTCTCTAAGTTTGTGTTGGAGGACTAGTTTGCACATTCTGAGTAGTGCACTTGGTGCCGTTTCATTATGGATGGGTGCTTTATCTTTCCAGAGACCTCTCTAAGTTTGCGTCGGAGGACTAGTTTACTCTTTCTGAGGAGGGCACTTGGTGCTGTTTCATTATGGATGGGTGCTCTTACTTTCCAGAGAGCTATCTAAGTTTGTGTCAGAGGACTAGTTTGCTCTTTCTGAGGAGTGCACTTGGTGCTGTTTTATTATGGATGGGTGCTCTTACTTTCAAGAGTCCTCTCTTAGTTTGTGTTTGAGGACTAGTTTGCACATTCTGAGGAGTGCACTTGGTGCTGTTTCACTATGGATGGGTGCTCTTACTTTCCAGAGACCTCTCTAAGTTTGTGTCGGAGGACTAGTTTGCTCTTTCTGAGGAGTGCCCTTGGTGCTGTTTCTGTTTTCAGGCTAAATTGTGTGGTGTATGAGCT
Organism: Calotriton arnoldi; assembly: GCA_963921515.1. Taxonomy (NCBI): domain Eukaryota; kingdom Metazoa; phylum Chordata; class Amphibia; order Caudata; family Salamandridae; genus Calotriton; species Calotriton arnoldi. Next base: position 162,282 of record CAWUFW010016088.1, read on the forward strand.
TCCTGATCACCTTTCACAGTCCACGAGTATCTAGCAATAGTAGGTTGGGTCAGAGTCAATAATTTGCATATACAAGACTAATTAATCATTTCCCATGGTGATTTGAACTGAGTGTTTTTGGATAGCTGTAATATAAGAAGTTGCTACGAGTGAGTGGTCTATTTGTGTGAACTGCATCTTTATGCAATTGTTGCTATGGGCCGCAATTATGGATTAGATGCATGTATGCCAAACTGAGTGTGTGACAATGGCCAACCTGCCACACGAGCTAGGACCACATAGAATGCTGCCTTTAGATGCAGGCATTAACAGCTGTGAGAAATCTGGGTCAGAGGGTCCTAGGGCAATTAGCCTTTAGTAAGCCCCAAATTGTGACAACTGGGGACTTTTACTTCACATGTCCTAGAGCCGAAAACCAAGTACTCCTTTTAGAATTTGACTCTGCGCGCGAGGAAAAACAGTCCAATCCACATTTTTTATGCGAGTTCATCATTTTTTTTTTATTTCTAAGCTTTAAGTCGCAAGCAAGTAGAAACCATAAAAAGTGCAAATGTTGACCACAACTTAGAAAGTTACATACCCTGCGGTGAAAGAATGATTTTTTGCAGCTCTGCCTTTTCCTAAAAGCTGGGAAAAAAGAAACCTTAGCATAGCAAAACCTTTGTTGATGCCATTCTTACAAAAAATACACTTTCGTACACACAACATTTTTCCTATTTAAAAGAAAAAAAGCTACAATATTGCTATTTTCTCAAGGGAATTCACAAATACATGGCAATCTCGATGGCACCAAATATGGTAGACACAATATCGAAGAACTAAATATAGAAGGGTAAGTAATTATAGATTTTCTATACTTAATTCCAAATATATGTACCTTACAGTATATGTGTATATATATATATATTACCTACTGGCGGTTGCCAGTAGGTAGTTATAGTTAGGGCGTAGTTTCCATAGCAAAAGCGTTTTTTGATTTGCCAATATCTTTGGCGCCGTTTGACGAATCTTCGTGAAATTTTCAAAACTAATGGGGCGCTGTGGCCAGCTCCTGTCTTGAAAGTTTCAGGGTGATTTGTCAAGCGGGGAACAAGAAAAAAGGGGGGTCCCAAAAAACGTTTTCTCCATGTAAATTTCCATAGGAAACTTTAGACAAAGCTACAGCCCGAACTGCTGAACGGAATTACACCAAATTTGGCAAAAAGGTAGCTCTTGGTTCAGAAAGCATTCATTTTGTTAAATGGTGTAAATCCGTTCAATAGTTTTTGAGAAATTCAAAAATATAAAGCAAACAATATCTGGCTGCCGCGGTGGATCCGCTAACCCTCCCGAGAGCGAGCTTGATTCTGATTGGCTGCCAACACTCCAAACCAAAAAGTGTTGGCAGCCATCTTGTGACTAGGTTGAACCGAGTCACAAGAAAACATTAAAAAAACTATTAAAAAAAGAAAAGGGGGCAGGGGCGAAACACCCTGACCCCCTTGGCCTGGTCAGGGGGTCCCACAGGGACCCCCAGGGCCAAAAAAAGCTTTTTTTTAAAAAACATTTTGGCAGGATTAGCATACAGTAGGCAAATTCTGCCGAAAAACGAAAAAACGAAGCGCTGTCTCCCGCGCTTTGCTTTCAAGCCCCGGGTGAGCCAGGTCCCGGGGGCAATATTTAATTATCATGCGAGGGCCCGTGGGGGCCCCCGCAGCCTCAGGGACCGCCACCTACACGGGCCTTTGTTTATAATATTCAGGGTCACGCGGCCCCTTGCAACCCTTGAGACCGCCAACTCCCTGGGGCTTTTTGTAAAAAATACGTGGGGGGCTCCTCCCCCCCACACTGCCCCGGGGACCACCACCTCCCTTGCACTCTTTGAATGCGGGGACCACGCAGCCACCCCACAGCCCCGGAGACTGCCACCTCCCCGGGGCTACCTTTAGAAATTATGTGTGGGGGGCTCAAGCGCCCCCACTGCCCCGGGGACCACCACTTTCCCGGGGCACACTTTATTCAATTATGGAAGTCTGTAGCAGACCCCCGTCCCGGGGACAACCACCTCTCCGGGGCTATCTACAAGATGGGAGGGGGGCCACGAGGCCCCCATCCAGGAGCCCTCCTTGGCCCTGGGGACCGCCACCCCCAGGGTTCGGCTCCAGCAATGTCCCGGGATGCCCACCCCCAGGACATTGCAGTTTGCTATGGCAGGGCGGGAGCACTGCTCCCGCCCTGTCATAGCAAACTTCTGCTTTGCTTCATGGAAGCGAGAGCAGGAAAACTGCTCTCGATTCCATGAAGCGAAGCAGAATTGTTTTTGGGCAAAGGGAGCTGCATGTTAACAGCTCCCTTTCTCCAAAAGCAATGCCGGCTCCCCCAGGAGGCAGGGAGCTGGCTGGGACCCTGGGGGCATTGGGGCTCCCTCCACGGTCCCTAACGTGAGGCCAGGCCCCTTGGGTTGGGGTCCCTGGGGCCAAATGTGGTCCAGGGAAGGGGGGCCCTGCGGCCCCTCCCTTTTTTCTTAAAAAAAATGGAATGGCCAGGCCCTGGGGGATTGGGTCCCCGGGGCCGAAATCGGCCTGGGGAGGGGGGTCATGCGGCCCCCCTCCCGTAAAAGTTTGAAAATAAATAAATCAAAAAGAGGCAAAGCCCCGGGTGATGGGGTCCCCGGGGCTGAAAAAGGCCTCAGGAGGTGGGCCGCGCGGCCCCCTTCCCGTTTAAAAAAAAAATGACTCAGGCCTGGGGATGGGGTCCCCAGGGCCCAAAAAATATTAAGAGAAGGGGGCCACGCAGCCCCCCTTCTTAAAAAAAAACAGGACAGAGAAGCCGGCAGCTCACCGGAGGCCCCACCCCCTCCCTGCACAACTCTGCAAATGCGCCTCCTGGTGCATTTTGGGTTGGAGGATTAATTCCCCTTGAATCCATAGGGTCCTTAGGGGCCAACTAGCCCACCAGGTACCTCCAGTAAGCCCCACACAGTGAGATTGCTGAGATGTGGTCCGAGGCCATTTTACACCACTCTGCAAACATGCCTCTTGGCGCACTGCTGGTGGGGTGATAAGGTCCTCTTGTGTCCTGAGGACCTCAGGACTGGAGTGGACTTCATCCCCCGAGCAGCAATGTGCCAGGAGGCACGTTTGCAGAGTGGCGTAAAAAGGGGGCGTGGCTTCAAACCAATCTCAGCAATCCAGTTCTGTGGGGCTTACTAGAGATAACAGGAGGGGAGGGGTGTGGCTTGAGCGCCGACGATGATGGCGGCAAGCTGATACTGCTCCGGACCGACTTCAAGGGAGCCGATATAAAGTGACCGATGGAGGGGCTCCACGGAGGGTTTTGACTGAAGATTTGGCCGTCGGAACCTTCACTGAGTCCGCAGTTGTTTTCAGTGTACCGCGGTAAGCCCGCATTCTTGCTGAACTTTATTCCAGATATGCGGCGCGCTGTGTGAGGAGCCCGCGACCGCCATCTTGTGGTCCGTAACGTCTCACTTCACATAGCATTTACCACTTTGGAGAAATGCTGCACTTTTGAAACGCTTCAGTTTTTACAAAAAGGACAGCTTTATTTCTTAGCCCTAAACATATATTCCTCCTATTTTTCCATTTTTCATATGCAGCACTCTCAAGGAATGGGATGCAACAGCTTTTCTTCAGTTCACTTCATGTAGCAGTTTCTCTCCATATTGTGGTTTTGAGAAAGGAATGTGTGCTACACGGAACAACGCCTTCTGTTCTGCATCAAGTATTTATTTCAGCCTTTAGAAATCTGATTTTGCATGGTTTGTTACTGCCATCTTGTGGTTCTTTCAAGTATTTGTTATGTTATGTTATGTTAATTTGGTATTTATAAAGCGTGCAGCTACTCCCAGGAGTGTCCCGGCGCTAAGCAAAAACCACATAAACAGCCGCAGAGAAGAGAACCTAAAGCAAAACCTGCAAAACAGGTTAAAGTTGGAAAAGCCACGTCTTAAGTTTTTTTCTGAAGGTGAGTCGGTCCTGAACCTGTCTGAGGGCCAAGGGAAGGCTGTTCCATAGGTGGGAGGCGACCACTTGAAAAGATCAACCTCCGACCCGAGCAAGTGAAACTTTAGGAACAGGAATCAATAGTTGAGTTGAGGACCTCAGAGTACGTTGGGGAGTATAATGGGGAAATCTTTGTCTGAGATAAGGAGCTCCAATCTGATTAAAAGCTTTAAAAACCAAAATCAGCGCTTTAAAATGGATTCTTTTCTGAACAGGGAGCCAATGCAGGGACAACAGAAGAGGGGACGAATGAGTTCTAGGGCCTGCCAAGAAGATGGCCCTAGCAGCCGTGTTTTGAACACCTGCAAGCGGGCAATTAAATAACTGGGAAGTCCCAAGTACAAAGAGTTGACGTAATCCAATCTCGAGATTACCAGAGCTTGGACAATGGTCTTTCTGTGAGAGACAGAAAGCAGGGGAAGAAAATTCTTCACCATTCTTAAGATCCCAAAGCAAGTCCCGGCTACAGATTGGATCTGGGACTTCATAGAAAGCGTGGCATCCAGTCTGACTCCGAGGTTCTTAACCATGGTCACAGACGACCTGGGGGGTCAAATCCTGCGGCCACCAGTTATACCAAGTCTCACATGGTCGAGGGCCAAAAAGATAATCTCAGACTTATCAGGATTACATTTCATTTGATTATCCTTCAGCCACAAAAAACTGCTGAGAGACATGAGTTTATTGCATGACCATCAAACTCAACACCCTTCTCGCAAGTGAACATCAACTGAGTATCGTCTGCATACGATATGATCTTAGCCCCATGTTGTTCAACAAGAAGGGTGATAGGGGCCATATAAAGATTGAACAGAGTAGGGCTCAGAATAGAGCCCTGCGGGACTCCAACATTCATGGGAGGAATAACAGCAGAGAAAGGGGGGGACCATATAGTTTGGAGGCGGTCACTGAGAAATTACTTGATCCAACTCAGGGCTTAGCCACCGACACCACCCTCCACCAATCTTTGCACCAGTCTATTGTGGGGCACGGTGTCAAAAGCCGCGGAAAGATCCAAAAGTACCAAGACCGCATTGCCTCCCCTATCTAGCGTGGTTTTCATAGTTTCCGCCACTTCTAAAAGGGCCAATTCAGTGCTAAAGTTTGCCCTGAAACCTGACTGACTTGGGTGCAAATTCTGCAGCAAATTCTTTTCATATAAATGCGTTTTGTTCTTGGAAGCATTTTATTTTTGATATCTGGGAAGAGAGTGACTGACATCTTGTGATTCTTTCTTGCGTTTACCTTCGGCTGCAATTTCACTTCCCAGGAACGCCATTTTTCAAAGAAATGCCTTATTTTTGAATAATTTGGAAGAGGATTTTTCTTTATATCTACTGCTTATTTCATAACAAATTTATCTCTGCGTTACTCCTTTCACCTGGTGGCCTACAATAACTGTTTTCACAATTGCTGGAAGATATTTTATAATTTGGCCACTAATTTTTATATAGTGTTGCTATTTTTGCTGTGGTCATTCTGGAATATCTGCGCTTTTCATTAGGAACTTTCAATATCCTCCTCTATAAAGACTTGCCGGCCTTTTTCTCTCATGTCTATGGGGAGAACCAGAGGGGGACAAGGCAACATTTCGTCCAATTTGTTTACCTCCCGCCAAAAATTTACCACGTTGCCTATCTCCAACCTCTTTTCTGTCCTCCAAGACGACATGGAAGACCCTACGCAAGCAAAAATGCCTCACCTCTCCGAAGCTTCATCTACCATGTCCTCTCATATACCTGTTTCTGGACCTCCTTCCTCTCAAGCCAATACTAAAACTACACCTAAGGCAAATGCTTCATCGTCACTATCCTCCATCAAAAGAGTCAAAAAGGATCCTCCTACACCTACTATTTCTCCGCCACCTCCATCAATTGAACTGCTTCTGGATGAAATACGTGCTCTTAAGCCATATATGGAAGAAACAAATACTCATCTACAAAGTTTGGAGGATAATTGGTTCTCACTTCAAAATAAACTTACTTCTGTGGAAGGTCAGATTGAGTCTTTGCAGGTCTCTTCACGACAAATCTCCCCTATGAAAACTGAAATATTACAACTTCAGAAGCAGGTTGAAAACCTTGAAAATCGAAGCAGGCGTAATAATCTACATATTTATGGCTTATCCGAAGGGTTGGAGGGATCCAACCCTATAGCCTTCTTCCAATCTTTCATTCCACAATTGCTTGATATTCCAGTTTCTCCCCTTTTGAATATACAAAGAGCTCACAGATTAGGTCGTCCTCCCTCTGCTTCTTCATCTCAGCTTAAACCAAGAGGTGTCATACTTTATTTCTTGGAATGTACTGACTTGTTGAAAGTTTTGCAGGCAGTCAAAATCAAGCGTCACATCTCCTGGCAAGGTTCACAACAATTTTTCTCACAGGATTATGCCAAAACCACTGCAGATAAAAGGAAAAGCTTTCTTGCTATGCGACCAGCGCTACGAGAGTTAAACACCAGATTCGGTTTGATACATCCTTGCCCTTTCAAAGTAACTTATAGAAATAAAACGACAACATATGAAGATGCAGCTTTACTTCAACGTTTTCTTGAAAACTGCAGAGAGGAATCTATGGATTTTGCAGGAACATCTTCCTCCTGAGAACTTTATTATTTTTTCGATGTCAAGCTGTAGCCATGTATTTTCCTTATGTCTTTCTTGTCCACGATAATTGAATTAATTTTCGCCTTTTTCCATGTCTTCTTTTTCAGGTGTCATTTTCCCTCCTATTTTTATCCTCTGTTTGTTCTATATCGTCTAAATTATTTCATGTTTTTCCTGAGCACGTTTCTTTTTATTTTGAGGTTATGTTTGTAGTTATGTATTTATTTCGTGTTTTCCTTGTTCATGACAATTAAGCTAATTTTTTCTTTCTCCCATGTCCTTCCTTTTAGGTGTTATCTCGCTCCGGTTGTTTATCCTCCATTGTTTAATATTGTCTAGGGTATTTCCTTCCTCGTGGTCTCCCCCGGAGATGTTAAGCTGGTTCGTCTTCTCGTCCTGTTGCCTCAACACCCGCCACCCATGTTTGAGTCTCTGGTATGTTTTGATGTTATTCTCTTATCCTTTTCCTATATTTTCCCCTACTATCCTTCCTTTTCATTCTTCCTTGCTCCCCTTTCCTTTTTTCTTTATCTGGTTCTATCTCAATACCACTCTTCCTTCTTCTCTTATATCCTAATTCAATTTTTATCTCACTACCATTTTCTTTTCTTCCTTTGTACTCCAATTCAAAAACTGATTATCGCTCTTTTCTCTTTAAGTATTACGATTTGTTTATTGCATTTGTATTTATGCTGTAATATTGTAAATGTTCTATTTTACGGTTGATTAATGACTTTACGTGTTATCTCTTGGAATGTTAAAGGTTTGGGTACACCTATTAGGAGGCAAAGGGTACTCTCCCACTTATCCCATCTTAAATCAGATACTGTTTTCCTACAAGAATCCCATTTAATAGTTTCAGAAGTTCTTAAGCTTAAAAGACAATGAGTAGGACATGTTTTTTCTTCCCCAGGCACTAGTAAACGAAATGCTACCGTAATTCTTATTCATAAAAAACTTAAAGTTTCTTTTCTTTCTCAAGACTTGGATGATGACGGTCGATGGTTACTTATTCACCTCAAAATTAATGATGTACCTATCACTTTATTTAAGATATACGCACCTACTTGGCCATACAACACTTTCTGGACACACATTTTCTCTCTTTTGATGTCTATTGATACTCCATATATTATTTTTGGCGGAGATTGTAATCAAATTGTTGACCCTTACATTGATCGCACATCTAAAGCACCTTTTATTCCTTCTCCAATGCACCAGCAATTCACCAATCTCATTGCTCATAGATCCCTCGTTGACTCTTTGAGACTCTGCCACCCACAACTTCGTGAATATACTTTCTTCTCCCCCACTCACCTTTCACAATCACGAATAGATTATCTATTTATCTCAAAAGCACTAACTCAATCTATCTTACATGCAGACATTGGATCCATATTGATCTCTGATCACGCTCCTGTAATATTAGACCTAGAACTACTCCCCTTTACTACTTCTAGGAAGAGATGGCGTTTTAATACTTCATTATTAGCTGATCAATCTTTCACATCATCCTTTGAAGATTTCATGACATGAATTTTTTAACATAATTTATTTTCTGTTTCATCCTTTTATATTGTTTGGGACTCTTTTAAAGCTTCTGCTAGGGAATTTATTATTTCTTATGTTGCCAAAAAGAAACGTCAAAATTCTCATAAAGCGAATGAAATTCTTAAATACATTAGATTACTTGAATCCCTTTATACATTAACTAATTATGTAGATGATCTTAATAATCTAATCAGAGAAAAATTTAAATATAAAAAATTATCCACAGAAAATGTTTCTGCCTATCTTCTTAGGGGTAGTGCGCATTACTATGGTGGTCAAAACAAAGGGGGCAAGCTTCTTGCCTCATACCTCAAAATTAAAAAAAGACCGCTCCAATATTGACTACGTATTGAATTCTGCCTCTGCCCCAGTCACTAAACATCTTGAGATTTTAGATGAGCTCAAAAAATATTATACTTCTCTATATACTCCTGAATCTTCTCCAGATTCCCTAGATATACAAAGTTATCTTGCTCCCATGCAAAAACAGTTTTCCACAGATGTTAATTTTTCTTCATTGGAACAAGATATCTCCATAAAAGATATTTCTCAAGCCCTAAAACCTCTAAATACAGGTAAAGCACCCGGTACAGATGGATTCCCTGTGGAATTCTACTCCCATTTTTAGAAAGCCCTTCTCCTCTATCTCCTCTCTTTGTTTTCATACTTTATTTCCTCTAATGCCTCCTCTGGCACTTTTCAAGATGCTCTTATTTGCCTAATCCCTAAAGATGGGAAAGACCCTCATCTCTGTAAAAATTATAGACCGATATCTTTAGTTAATTCTGATTATAAAATATTCGCTAAAATTCTTGCTCTCCGGTTAGAGCCTGTCCTACAATCCATTATTTGTAAAGAACAGTCTGGCTTTATTAAAGGGCGGAATATTTAGGACAATACCCGGACCTTCTTTAATATATTACATAAAGGTAACAAATATCCCAATTCTCTAGCAGCCATCTATTTGGACGCAGAGAAAGCTTTTGACCGAATTGATTGGTCTTTTATTTTTCATACATTATCCTGGTTCGGTTTTGGTCCCAAATTCATTTCTTATATTTCTTTATTATACACTTCACCCAAAGCTTCCATTTTTACTAATGGTTCATTCTCTGACTCCTTTATACTACAAAGAGGTGATCGCCAAGGCTGTCCCCTTTCCCCTCTCCTTTTCATTCTAGCTTTAGAATCATTTCTAGCTAAAATCAAACAAAACTCTGAAATATATGGTTTCCAACATGATAAACTTCTTATTAAAATGAGTGTCTATGCTGATCACATTCTCTTGTTTTTATCTAAACCACAACTCTCCGTTCCAGCCTTTATAGCAGAAGTCAAAGATTTCTCTTTACTTTGTGGTTACAAACTAAACCACAATAAATGTGAAATTCTACCCTTGAATATCTTTTGTTTCAAACAAGATTTTTTCTCCACTAATTTTTCATGGAGTCCCCAACAAATTAAATATTTAGGTCTTCTATTTGCTCCTTCTATTAGGAAAACGCTTTCCCTAAATATGACCCGTCTCTTCTCTACTCTTTCTACTTCTACTGCTAAGTGGCATCCTTTATACTTATCCTGGTGGGGCAGACTCGATACCATTAAAATGATGCTGGCTCCCATTATTTTTTACATGATCTCAGCTATCCCTCTCCATCTTCCTGCATACTTTTTCCAAAAAATGAATTCTATTCTGTCAATATTTTTATGGAACAAGAAAAACCACGTATGTCTTTAATTAAGCTAAAATGCCCCAAATCTCAGGGGGAGGGGTTAATTTTCCAGATTTTCAGCTTTACCATAATGCCTTCCTTCTTAAGCAACTCTCTAAGTCATTAAAGGATTCTACTCCCAATCCCTCTCCATTATGGAAGGACTTAGAACACTCCTTTCTATCCCCTTTTTTCCCTTGATGAATCCCTCACTTTCACTCATAAATCTCATACTCTATCTTCACCTATACATAATACTACTCTCAAACTTTTTCATTCCTTTATGCTATCACACCTCTCAGCTAAGGACCAATTTCTTAATTCTTCTATATGGCATAATACATTTCTTAAAATTAACAATAAACCCATTTTTTGGAAGACTTGGCGAGACAGAGGTTTACTTTGGATGCATCAGTTATACTCAAACAATTCTTTCCTTACCTTCTCCGATGCACAATCACTTTATCAGTTACCGAAATCTTTCTCTGTCAGATTTAATTTGTTGATCAAACATTTAACAGATTCTATATCTCTTTTATCCTCTACACTACACTCTTTATTACCTCAACGCAACATTCTTCCCATTTTAAGTGGCCAAGCTAGTGCATCATCCATTTACAAATTCCTTACTACACCTATTGTACACAGATCTAAGACCCACACGGAACTCCAATGGGAATCTGATTTCCACTCCTTATGGCGTATTATTTTTTGGGATAAATTATGGTTGAAACTCCGCAAGACCGCAAGATCAGCCAGCACAACTCAAACACTTTTCTTTATATATAATCGTCTTCTATTCACACCACTCTCCTTGCATAAATTTCAACCCACACTCTCCTCAGATTGCTGGTCTTGTAATGCTTCTCATGCGGACTTATTTCATGTGCTCTTTTTATGTCCCTCTACTCATCAGTTTTGGTTGAAAGTATGGTCTCAAATTAATACCATTTGCCATACCCGTTTCCCTTTCTCCCTGAAGCTGTATTTCTAGGCTCATTATCTGATAATTGGCAAACCCTTTCTCACAACATGGACATTGTGGATTTATTGATTGCTATTGCTTTCCAGCAAATAACAAAAAATTGGAAACAGTCCACACAACTTTCCTTTCAATCTTGTTGGTACAGTGTATGTTATAACCATCGACTAGATCGTGCCTATGTCTCTCCTTTATCCCTACTCCTGAAAAGAGAACGCATGTGGTCTCCTGTGACTATTTTCTTAGACGTTTCTGCACAAAGATCTATCCGTCAACACCCTTCATTGGAAGAGGTCCCCAAACCACCATGAGTTGATTATAATGATATACTATTGTTTTACATCTGTAATTATATGTTTTCTTTTTTTTGTTTCCTTTCACTTTAAATTGATATCATACTTCTGATTTACAGCAATTTCCTCCTTTTCTTCTTCGATGCCTCTTAAAGTATATTAAGCTTTCTTACCTTCATATGTATTTAATTAATTATAATACTAGTGTTTTCTTCACCCTTATTTATCCTTCCCTCTCTCCCCCCACCTTTTCCTTTCTCTTTCTCTCATACATTTTATAACAACAGTTCTGTATGCAACTATTTTTGATTCATTACTTCTTGTTTTTGCATTATGTAAGTTTTAATTCAATTAATATTTTTAATTGTCATTTGATATCTATTTGATTGCATTTTTCTAAAAATAAAATTTATGTTTAAACTAAAAGAGATAACAGGAGGGCTAGTTAGCCCCCAGGGACCCTCAGTAGGCAAGGGGACTTCATTCCCCAACCAAGAGCGCACCAAGAGGCGTGTTTGCAGAGTGGTGGAGAAAGGGGGCATGGCATGTGTCCACCTCTCAGCAGTCCCACTGTGTGGGGCTTACTGGAGGTAAGAGGTAGGCTAGTTGCCCCCAAGGAACCCCAGCAGCGAAGGGGGCTTCAATCCCCATCATAGAGCACACCAGGGAGCATGTTTGCAGAGTGGTGGGCAAAGGGGTCGTGGCCTGCTATGAGAACTTACAAATCAATCAATCAATCAATCATGTCACTTATAAAGCGCACTACATACCCGCGAGGGTCTCAAGGCGCTGGGGGAAGAAGGGGGTGGTGCTGCTACTGATCGAAGAGCCAGGTCTTGAGGAGTCTTCTGAAGGCCAGTAGGTCTTGGGTCTGCCGAAGGTTGGTGGGGAGGGTGTTCCAGGTCTTGGCGGCGAGGTGGGAGAAGGATCTGCCGCCGGCGGTCGTTTTCCGGATGCGGGGGACTGTGGCGAGGGCGAGGCTGGTGGAGCGGAGCTGGCGGGTGGGGTGTAGAAGCTGAGTCGTCTGTTGAGGTAGGCTGGTCCGGAGTTGTGGAGTGCTTTGTGTGCGTGGGTGAGGAGCTTGAAGGTTATCCTCTTGTTAACAGGGAGCCAGTGCAGGTCTCTCAGGTGGGGTGTGATGTGGCTGCATCGGGGGATGTCGAGGATAAGACGTGCAGAGGCGTTCTGGATGCGTTGCAGCCGTCTCAGGAGCTTAGCCGTCGTTCCTGCGTAGAGGGCGTTTCCGTAGTCCAGCCTGCTGGTGACGAGGGCCTGGGTGACTGTTTTTCTTGTTTCGGTGGGGATCCACTTGAAGATCCTGCGGAGCATTCGGAGGGTGTTGAAGCAGGATGATGAAACGGTGTTGACCTGCTTAGTCATGGAGAGGGTGGGGTCGAGGATGACCCCTAGGTTGCGTGCGTGGTCGGTGGGTGTCGGGGCTGTTTCCAGTGATGTCGGCCACCATGAGTCGTCCCAGGCTGAAGGGTTGGAACCAAGGATGAGGACCTCCGTCTTGTCCGAGTTCAGCTTCAGGCGGCTGGTCCTCATCCATTCGGCGACGGCCTTCATTCCTTCGTGGAGGTGGGCTTTGGCGGTGTGAGGGTCTTTGGTGAGGGAGAGGATCAGCTGGGTGTCGTCGGCGTAGGGAGATGATGTTGAGGTTGTGCTGTCGGGCGACGTGGGCGAGGGGTGCCATGTAGATGTTGAACAGCGTTGGGCTGAGGGAGGAGCCTTGGGGGCACGCCGCAGATGATCTTGGTGGCCTTGGATCGGAAGGGGGCGAGGCGGACGCTTTGTGTTCTGGCCGGAAAGGAAGGATGTGGTCCAGTCCAGGGCCTTCTCTTGGATCCCGGCGTCGTGAAGGCGTGTTCGTAGTGTGTGGTGGCAGACCGTGTCGAAGGCGGCTGATAGGTCCAGGAGGATGAGGGCTGCTGTTTCTCCGTTGTCTGGCAGGGTCCTGATGTCATCGGTGGCGGCGATGAGGGCGGTTTCGGTGCTGTGGTTGCTGCGGAAGCCGGACTGGGAAGGGTCCAGGATGTTGTTCTCCTCGAGGTAGCGGGTCAGTTGTTTGTTGACGATTTTCTCGGTGACCTTCGCGGGGAACGGGAGCAGAGAGATGGGTCGGAAGTTCTTGAGGTCCTTGGGGTCTGCCTTGGATTTCTTGAGTAAGGCGGTGATCTCGGCGTGCTTCCAGCTTTCCGGGAAGGTTGCTGTCTCGAAGGAGATGTTGATTATTTTCCGGAGATGGGGCGCGATGGCTGTACTGGCTTTGTTGAAGACGTGGTGAGGGCACGGGTCTAGCGGTGAACCGGAGTGGATGGTGTTCATGATCTCGCTGGTGTCCTCGTCGTTGATGTTGGTCCAGGAGAGCAGGCGGTTGGTGATTGTGGGGGCAGTGGTCTCGGTGGTTGCCGGGGCGGTCGTGGTGTTGAAGCTGTCGTGGATGTCGGCGATTTTGCGGTGGAAGAAGGTGGCCAGTGAGTCGCACAGGTCTCGCGACGGCGGGATGTCATTGGTGTTGGAGCTGGGGTTGGAGAGTTCCTTCACGATGTTGAAGAGCTCTTTGCTGTTGTGTGCATTGTTGTCTAGGCGGTCTTTGAGTGAGGCCCTTTGGCGGATCTGATGAGGTGATGGTGACTGCGGGTGGCGCTCTTGTGGGCGGCGTAGCTGTCCGCTGTCCGTTCGTGGAGCCAGATCTTCTCCAGTTTTTGGCATGTTCGTTTGGAGGCCTGGAGGTCTTCGGTGAACCAGGTGGATTTCTTGCTGGTGTGGCTGTTGGGCGGATTCTTGAGCGGGGCGAGGGTGTTGGCGCAGTCGTCGATCCACTGTCTGAGGTTGCGGGCGGCGGTGTCGGGGTCAGAGGTTTCGGCGGGTGGGCTCAGGGCGAGGGTTGTGGTTAGCTGGTCTTCGGTGACTCTGCTCCAGCAGCGGCGAGGCATTTGTTCGGTGCGGTGGTGTGTGGTGGGCTTCCTGTAGGTGAAGTGGATGCAGTGGTGGTCGGTCCAGTGGGGTTCGGAGGTGTGGTTGAAGGAGACGTGTGGGCTTGCGGAAAAGATGGAGTCTAGCGTGTGGCCGGCGGTGTGGGTGGGTGTAGTCACGAGCTGTCTGAGTCCGAGGGTGGCGAGGTTGTCGATCAGGGTGGTGGAGTTGGTGTCCTTGTTGTTCTCGAGGTGGAAGTTCAGGTCCCGAGGAGGATGTAGTCCATGGAGGCGATGGCGTGTGTGCTGACGAAGTCAGCGATGGAATCGCTGAACTGTGGTCAGGGTCCGGGGGGGTCTGTAGATGAGGGTTCCTCTGAGGGTGGTGTTGGGATCGGTGTGGATCTGGAAGTGCATGTGTTCGGCGGTGCTGGATGTCCTTGGGCCCAACTACCCCTCCTGTTACCTCCAGTAAGTCCCACACAGTGGGATTGCTAAGAGGTCTCCGGAGGCAACCCCCCCTTTCACCACCACTCTGAATACGCACCTCCTTGAAAACTACTGGTTGGGGGATGAAGTCCACTATACTCCTGAGGGACTTTTGGGACCAAGAAGCCCCCCTGGTGCCTCCTGTATGTCCTATGCAGCGGAATTCCTGAGCGCTGGTCGGAGGCCCAGCCCCCTTTCTCCACCTCTCTGCAAACGCGACTACTAGTTAAAGACGCATTTACAATGTAATAGGTCTCGCATTTCCGAAAGTTAGGGCTATTGGCGTTGTAAATGTAAAAGTTTTTTACTAATGTTTATAGGAGTGGAGTGGATGTACGTTGTGTGTAGAGGAATTATGTGGTATGGTGTGCAGTGAAATTATGTGAATAGAAAATATGTGGTATTTAGTGTATAGGAATTATGTAGAGTGTGATTATGTGTTATGGAGAGTAATTAAGTGGTATGGTAGTCTGTGTTGTGGAGTAGTAACCTCAGGTTTAATCTTCCTCATTTCCATAGAAGCTAAACTATAAACTCAATGAGACAAAAAAAGAAGGAACCACTGAGGAGCACTTCTGGACCTAGTCAGAGGTATGAGCAGGTCCACTGGAATTATGTGACTGTTTGGCTGCACTGACTTTCGCACAATTATTCATTTTGCACATTTGCCACATAATCCATCATCTGCTGCATAATCTGCAGATTTAAATAAAAAAACCTTGTTTCTATCTCAAACTGCTCAAACGTTACCAAAAATGCAGCAACAATTGTTAAAGCATAGTGAAAGGCCCTTTGCAAACCTAGAATGGTCACCTCTTACTTCTTGCTAAATGTGGGTGTTAAATTGGTACTAATGGTGTGCAGACCACTCTTGCTTGTTCTGCACCTCTCTTGCCTCTTTCTACATTTCTCTTGCTTCTTTCTGCACATTTCTTCCTTTTTCTGTACTTCTATTGCACCTTTCTGCACATCTCTTTTGCTTACTGCATCTCCCTTCTTTCTGCACCTCTCTTGCCACTTTTTGCACCTCTGTTGCTTCTTTCTGCACTTCTCTTGGCTCTTTCTGCACCCTCTTTCTGCACCTCTCTTGCCTCTTTATGCACCTCTCTTGCCTCTTTGAGGACTTCCCTTGCCTCTTTCTGCACCTTGCTTGCTTCTTTCTGCACTTCTCTTGCTTCTTTCTGCACCTCTCTTGCTTCTTTCTGCACCTCTGTTGCCTGTTTCTGCACCTCTCTTGCCTCTTTCTGTACTTCTTGTGCCTCTTTCTGCACCCTTCTTGCCTCTTTCTGTACCTCTTTTGCTTCTTTCTGCACTTCTCTTGCCTCTTTCTGCACTCCTCTTGCTTCTTTCTGCACTCTTGCCTCTTTCTGCTATTCTCTTGCCTCCTTCTGCACCTTTGTTACTTCTTTCTGTACTTCTCTTGCCTCTTTCTGCACCCCTCTTGCCTTTTTCTGCACCTCACTTGCCTCTTTTTGCACTTCGCTTGCTTTTTTCACCACCTCTTGTTTCTTTCTGCAACTCTCTTGTCTCTTTCATCACTTCTCTTGCTTCTTTCTGTACCTTTGTTGCTTCTTTCTGCACTTCTCTTGCTTCTTTCCGCACCCCTCTTGCCTCTTTCTGCACCCTTGTTGCTTGTTTCTGCACTTCTCTTGCTTGTTTCTGCACCTCTCTTGTTTCTTTCTGCACCCCTATTGCCTCTTTCTGCCCCCTTCTTCCCTCTTTGTGCACATCTCTTGCCTCTTTTTGCACCTCTCTTGCCTATTTCTGCACCCCTCTTGCCTCCTTCTGCACCTCTTTTGCTTCTTTCTGCACTTCTCTTGCCTCTTTCTGCACCCTTGTTGCTTGTTTCTGCACTTCTCTTGCTTGTTTCTGCACCTCTTGTTTCTTTCTGCACCCCTATTGCCTCTTTATGCCCCCTTCTTCCCTCTTTGTGCACCTCTCTTGCCTCTTTTTGCACCTCTCTTGCCTATTTCTGCACCCCTCTTGCCTCTTTCTACACCTCTTTTGCTTCTTTCTGTACTTCTCTTTCCTCTTTATGTACCCTTCTTTCCTCTTTCTGCACCCCTCTTGACTCCTTCTTCACCTCTATTGGTTCTTTTTGCACTGCTCTTGCCTGTTTCTCTACCTGTCTTGCCTCTTTCCTCACCACTGTTACCTCTTTCTACAACTCTCTTGCTTCTTTCTGCACCACTCTTGCCTCTTTCTGCATTCTTCTTCCCTCTTTCTACACCTCTCTTCTTTCTTTCTGCAACTCTGTTGTCTCTTTCATCACTTCTCTTGCTTCTTTCTACCCCTCTGTTGCTTCTTTCAACACTTCTCTTGCCTTTTTCTTAGCTTCTCTTGCCTCTTTCTCCACTTCTCATGCCATTTTCTGTACCTTTCTTGCCTCT
This sequence comes from Calotriton arnoldi, assembly GCA_963921515.1. Taxonomy (NCBI): domain Eukaryota; kingdom Metazoa; phylum Chordata; class Amphibia; order Caudata; family Salamandridae; genus Calotriton; species Calotriton arnoldi. The sequence goes on from CAWUFW010016088.1 coordinate 179,229, forward strand.
TTCTGCACCCCTGTTCCCTTTTTCTGCACCTCTCTTGCCTGTTTCTGCAACTCTCTTGCCTCTTTCTGCAGTTCCATTTGAGATGTCATCAGTGATGTCATCAGTGATGTCACTGACCATGTCATGAGTGATGTAATATGTGACGTCATCAGCAGTGCATTACGGTGGCGCGAGTTATAGTTAGCTGTACTAACTATAACGGGGAATTTCTCTGGTTTTGTACGAGTGAAATGTCCAACTAACTATAACTTTCCCTAAAACCTATGGTTTTTTCAGTGAATTTCAAAGGTTTTTTAAATGCTAATTTCTAACTATAACGTGCCTGAAACCTATGGTTTTTAAGTGAATTTCAAAGGTTTTTTAAATGCTAGTTTGTAACTATGCCTACAGAGGTAGGACATGTGAAGAAAGAAGAAAAATGCACAGAAAGAAGCAAAAGAAATGCAGAAAGAAGCAACAGAAGTCCACAAAGACGAAGAAAAGTGCAGGAAGAAGCAAAAGATGTGCAGAAAGAACCAACAGAGGAGCAGAAAGAGGCCTTCTTCAAAATCATCCTGTGCCCACAACTTTTTCCAACGTGTACTGGTGGTAACTGACTCTGACTAACCAGAGCCAGTGCTATGCTAAAGCACACTTAGAATACAGTTAAAACACCTACATACACTAGGGAACACTATGCATTGGGGTACCCCTGTGATTAGCATGACCTCCTCCTTAAGTCCCTAGTACATAATAGGGCAGGGGGATTAAAACTACCTCTTAAAACGCGCTACAGGGTGCGTTTGCACAGTGGGGAAGGGAGGGGTGCCTGAGGTGACATGTGTGCAAACATGCCCTGTGGCACGTTTTAGTTGCGGGATTAAGTCCCCTTGAATCCTGAGTGTCCCTGGGGCCCAACTAGCCCCCAGGTACCTACAGTTAGGACCACAGAGCTGAGTTGCAGAGAGGCGTTCCGAGGCCACGCACCTTTTTCACCTCTCTGCAACGCAAATCTGTTGTGCTTACTGAAGGTACCTGGTGGGCTAGTTGGACTCCAGGGACCCTCAGGACTGAAGGGGACTTAATCCCCCAACTTAAAACATGCCACGGGGCCTGTTTGCACACATGTCACCTGAAGCCCGCCCCACCCTTCCTCACTGTGCAAACGTGCCCCGTGGCGCGTTTTAAGTTGGGGGATTAAGTCCCCTTGAATCCTGAGGGTCCCTGGAGTGCAACTAGCCCACCATGTACCTCCAAAAGCGCCACAGAGCTGCATTGCAGAGAGGTGTAAAAGGGGCGTGGCCTGTGTACACCTCTCTGCAACGCAGCCCCCTGGCGCATACTGGAGGTTCCTGGTGGGCTAGTTGGCCCCCAGGGACCCCCAGTATTCAAGGGAATTACTTCCCCTTCTTAAAACGCGCCAGGGGGCGCGTTTGCAGACTGCTGCAGGGAGGGGGCAGGGCCTCCGGCACGATGCCGGTCTTTTTTTCCGTATTTTTGTATGGGAGGGGGGCGGGGTGGCCCCCTTTCCCTGGGCCTCTATTGGCCCCGGGGACCCCATCCCCCGGGGCATGCCCTCTTTTTTTAAATTAAAATATTTGGAGGGGGGCTGCGTGGCCCCCCACCTCAAGCCATTTAAGGCCCCGGGGACCCCATCCCCCGGGCCGGCCTTTATGATTTTTATTTTTTTTAAATTTTAATTTGTAGGGGAGGGGGGCTGCGCGGCCCCCCGCCTGGGCCACTACTAGCCCCGGGGACTCCATCCCCCGGGGCTGGCCCTCTCCGTTGGGGACCGTGGGAGGGTCCCCAATCCCCCACGGTCCCGCCGGCTCCCCGCGTCCTTCGGGAGCCGGCATTGCTTTTCCACATGGGAGCTGCTAAGATGCAGCTCCCTGTGTGGAAAAGCAATTGGCTTTGGTTTTGGAAGAGAGAGCAGGAGGCTCCCTCCTGTCATAGCAAACTACAGTGTCCCGGGGGTAGGCACCCCAGGACACTGCAGGAGCCGGCCCTGGGGGGTGGTGGTCTCCAGGGCCATCAAGGGCTTCCAGGAAGGGGCCGCGGGCCCCTCCCTCCATTGGCAAAGCCCCGGGAGGTGGTGGTCCTCGGGGCTCGGGGTCCGTAACAGACCCCCATATTGAAATATTTAGTGCCCCGGGAGGTGGCGGTCTCGGGCGTGTGGGGGCTTGAGCCCCCACACAGGTAATTTTTTTTTTTTTAAAAGAAGCCCTGGGGGTGGCGGTCCTCGGGGCTGCAGGAGGGCCGAGAGCCCTCCCGCACCATAATTTTTAAAGCCCCGGGGGTGGCGGTCCTCGGGCTGGGGCCTTAGAGGCCCCCCACACATAAAAATCAAAACCCCCGCATGCCCCCGGGACTTGGGCCACCCGGGGGCCAAATAGCATCGAAGCGCGGGAGAAGGCGCTTCGATTTTTTTTTTATTGACTGGATCCGCGCACCCAGCTCGCTTTTGCCGATTTAAAAAAAAATATATATTTTTTAGTCTCTGGGGTCCTTGTAGACCCCTGAGCAGCCTAGGGGTCAGGGTGTTTCTACCCTGCCCCCTTTTGCATTTTTTGCGTCTGTTTTCGTCTTTTCTTGTGCCTTCGTTCTACTGAGGCACAAGATGGCTGCCAACACTTCCTGGTTTGGAGTGTTGACAGCCAATTAGCATATAGCTCGTGATCGGGAGGGTACGCGGATCCTCCACGGCCATAGATATATATGTGATTTTACTTTTTATTTTCTCAGCAACTACTGAATGGATTTACACCATTTAACAAAAAGGGTTCTTTCTGAACCAAGAACTACCTCTTGGGGGATTAAGTCCCCTTGAATCCTGAGGGTCCCTGGGGGCCAACTAGCCCACCAGGTACCTCCAGTATGTGCCAGGGAGCTGCGTTGCAGAGAGGTGTTCAGAGGCCACACCCCTTTTTACACCTCTCTGCAACCCAGCTCTTTGGTGCTTACTGGAGGTACCTGGTGGGCTAGTTGGCCCCCAGGGACCCTCAGGATTGAAGGGGACTTAATCCCCCAATTTACAATGCACCAGGGGGTGCGTTTGCACAGTGATGCAGGGAGGGGGCGTGGCCTGATGTGACTAGTGTGCAAACGCGCCCTGTGGCACGTTTTAAGTTGGGGAATTAAGTCCCCTTGAATCCTGAGGGTCCCTGGGGGCCAACTAGCCCACCAGGTACATCCAGTAAGCGCCACAGAATTCCATTGCAGAGAGGTGTAAAAAGGGGCATGACCTCGGACAACCTCTCTGCAACGCAGCTCTGTGGCGCTTACTGGAGGTACATGGTGGGCTAGTTGGCCCCCAGGGACCATCAGGATTCAAGGGGAATTAATCCCCCAAATTAAAACCCGCCAGGGGGCGCGTTTGCACAGTGGTGAAGGGAGGGGGCGGGGCCTGATGTGACATATGTGTACTTATGCAATCACTCCACCAACACCCAAGCACTTTTAAATTCACCATGCACTCTCCTTGCAGCACTCTAATCATCTAGTCACTACCCATGCACTCATGCAATGACCCATGCACTAACTCATGCACTCCTAAAATACCTTGAGCAGTACCCATGCAGTCCAGCCATTGCCCTGTCACTACCCATGCACTCCTCCAATCACCCAGCGAGCACCATGTACTTATCCAATCACTCCGCCAAAACCCAGGCACTTATAAATTCACCATGCACTCTCCTTGCAGTGCTCTAATCTTCCAGTCAGTACCCATGTACTCATGGAGTGACCCAGGCACTAACACATGCACTGCTACAATCCCCTGTGCACTACCCATGCAGACCTCTAACCACCTACACAGTACTGATTCACTCCTCCAATTACCCAGGTTGTACCCATGCACTCCAGAAATCCCTCTGTCACTACCCATGCACTCCTCCAATCACCCATCCAGCATCATGAACTTATCCAATCACTCCACCAAAACCGAAGCAGTTATAAAATCACCATGCACTGTCCTTGCAGCACTCTAATCATCCAGTCACTACCCATGTACTCATGCAATGATCCAGGCACTAACTCATGGAAAATACAGAGGAGGTCATGCTCATTACAGGGGTACCCCAACGCATAGTGTTCCCTAGTGTATGTAGGTGTTTTCACTGTATTCTAAGTGTCTTTTAGCATAGCACTGGCTCTGGTCCTGGTTAGTCAGAGTCAGTTACCACCAGTACCCGTCACTAAAAAGTTGGGGGCACAGGAGGACTTTCTGCTCCTCTGTTGGTTCTTTCTGCACATCTCTTGCTTCTTCCTGCACTTTTCTTCGTCTTTCTGGACTTCTGCTGCCTCTTTCTGCATTTGACTTGCTTCTTGCTGCGCATTTCTTCCTCTTTCTTCACATGTCCTAACTTTGTAGGCATAGTTAGAAATTAGCATTTAAAAAACCATTGAAATTCTCTGAAAAAACCATAGGTTTCAGGCACGTTATAGTTAGAAATTAGCATTTAAAAAACCATTGAAATTCACTGAAAAACCATAGGTTTCAGGCACGTTATAGTTAGAAATTAGCATTTAAAAACCTTAGAAATTCACTGAAAAACCATAGGTTTCAGGGACGTTATAGTTAGTTGAACATTTCACTCGTACAAAACCATAGAAATTCCCCCGTTATAGTTAGTTCAGCTAACTATAACTCGCGCCCCGCAATGCACTGCTGATGACGTCACATATTACATCATTCATGACATGGTCAGTGACATCACTGATGACATCTCAAATGACATCACTGATGACATCACTGATGACATCAACCACGTCAAAATCTGATGCACCTCCTCACACTCTAATATAATCTTTGATACACCCACTGTAAAATACAGACTACCATTTTCGAAACCATCGACACACCAATACAAGTTACTACATACGCACTCACTGATTCCTAGGTCTACACACACATCCACTCATTCACCCATACAATCACTCATACATACAATCTCTCATCAATAAAACACTATCATATGCACTCATACACCTATAGAGACACTCACACACCACCACTCATCAATGGAGTTACTCACACACCTAGTCAGTCATGGAAAGAATCAATCACACTCCCATTTCCTCACCTATACAGTTATACACACACCACCTCACTCATTCAAACATATACTAACACATACTTACTTTCTTATACAATCACTGATACAAGTACACACTCATCCATACAGCCACTCTCACAGTCACTGACTCTCACATATAGTCATTTATATACTCCAAGTCTCACATACACTGCCTTTTACATATGTAGTTACTTGGACATGTACCACTGAGACATCCAATCTCTCACCAACACACCCATACATACACTAACCCGCCCATACAGCTGTTTCCACATGCACTCTTGAACCCATACACCCAGTGAATCAACCACTCACACATCTATGAACAGAGTCACACACCTCCCACCCACCCACACACACACTCAGTCTCCCATACAAATACTCAGGCAACCAATCAATAACCCATATAGACACTCATGTAGCTACTGACCAATACATGCAGCAGCTTACACAACAACAGACATACTGATACACACATTCACACAGTTTAGTCACTAACCCATGCATTCAGTTAGACACATTTAATCACTTACTTATACAGTCAGTCACGCACATACCAAATCCTCCATCCAGACACTTATACACCCACTCATTCTTCAATACACCTTGGCTTTTTTTCCAGTGAATATATATATATATGGTCCAGTAGAAGGCTATTGGAGCCGAAACGCGTAGACCTTCCTGTGTTGCTCACTTTTCACGATGGTGTGGAAAATAAAATAATTTTGAACAAATACCCTGCTGTGGTGTCGTGACTTTCGCTGGGGAGAAGACGCGAAGGAATTACAGAAATATATATATATATATATATTCACTGAAAAAACCATAGGTTTCAGGCACGTTATAGTTAGAAATTAGCATTTAAAAACCTTAGAAATTCACTGAAAAAACCATAGGTTTCAGGGGCGTTATAGTTAGTTGGACATTTCACTCATACAAAACCATAGAAATTCCCCCGTTATAGTTAGTTCAGCTAACTATAACTCGCGCGCCCGCAATGCACTGCTGATGATGTCACATATTACATCACTCATGACATGGTCAGGGACATCACTCATGACATCACTGATGACATCTCAAATGACATCACTGATGACATCATCCTTGTGATAGAGTGGCAGACCTCCTCTCACCCTAATATAACCTTTGATACACACACTCAAAAATACAAACTAACATTTTCAAAACAATGGACATACCAATACCAGTTACAACACACCTATTCAGTAATTCCAAGATCTACACACACATTCACTCATTCACCAACAGTCCCTATACAGTCACTCATACATGTACTCACTCATCATATGTACTCATACACCTATACATCCTGTTACACACCGCCACTCATCAATAGAGTTACTCACACACATGCAAACAAAGTATCAAACATCCATTTACTTGCATATACAGTTATACACACACTACCACACTTACTTCTACAGAAACTTACACATACTTACTCTCTTAAACAATCACTTATATAAATACCTACTTATTTGTACAGGAACTCTTCCAATCTCTCACTCTCACATATACTCACTTATATACACCAATACTCACATATACTAGTTTAAAACATATGTAGTTACTCATAAAGACACTATTGAGACAGTCATTCACTCACTAACACACCCATACACATACTCATCTACCTATACAGTCCTACACACATGCTGTCTTCAACACATACAAACAGTGAGTCACTCATTCATGCATCTATGCACTAAGTAATACCCCCACTGAACCATACAGACACTCAGACACTCATACTGATACTCAAAAAACAACTAATAACCCATATAGACACTCATGTAGCTACTCACCAACCCATGCAGCCACTTATACACAAAGTGAGAGACTGATACAGATATTTTCATATTTAAACATTACTCACTAACCCATGTATTCACTAAGATACACTTAGTCAGTTATACAATCAATTTTACAAAAAAAATCATCCATTTAGACACTTATATACCCATTTATTCTTCCATCGACCTTGAGATATACATATATAAAACATATTTAATTTTCAGAAAAACACACATTCACTGGATGAACTACCTATAACGGGGGAATTTCTATGGTTTTGTACGAGTGAAATGTCCAACTAACTATAACGCCCCTGAAACCTATGGTTTTTTCTGTGAATTTCTAAGGTTTTTTAAATGCTAATTTCTAACTATAACTGAATAACACAGGATCTTCTCTTTGTATCTGGCAGGAACAACGAAGTTAAAATGCCCTAGTACCAAAATGTAGAAATAGTGCTACAACGGTCTTCAAGAGGACCTGCGATGCCGCTTCTGCCTCCCGTACCCTGGAGGCGGCACATGGGTCACGCGGTACAGTCATACTGCGGTGGGACGCACACTCGTTGACCTCTCATGGCACTGCTCCACACTTCAGGGAGGACGCTTTCCATTAGCTATGTTTTCTGATGACATGTCGCGCCGGCCCCGTCCAACAACAGAACTCCTTTAGATCCAAACAGACTCTTCCACTCTCTCACCGGAAGTGAAACCAGGCCACGCGGACACTTTCACAATACAACAGCCGGGAATGCACTTTTCGGTAAAAAAAACACATTCCTTCCTCCTAATTAATCAAATAAACGTCTCACTGAAGAATAGGGGCCAACTTCGATCGGTAAACAGCCGTTATAACGACTTTTTACTTTGTGATACCATTACAACGCATGCATTACCACGCATGCGTTGTACATCACAAAGTCATTACTACGCATTTTTTTAGAACGCATGGACATTTACCACGCATGCCTTTATAACAAATTTTGTTGTAAAGGTATGTATGATAAATGACCATGCGTTCTAAAAAACATGTAGATGATCCATGTCGTTGTAAGGAAACAGAGGATGTTCCGTTTCCTCACAACAACGTGCACCGCCCCTCAGAGATGACGTGAAGCAGGAACCACGAGGAGAGAGGAACCATGAGGAGTGAGAGGTAAGGGGGATTGGGCATGGGGTGGGAGTTTCTTTTCTAGGGTTTAGGGTAGTGCAGTGGTGTTTGGGTGGTGTAGGGGGTCGTGCTGGGGGTAGTGTTTTAGGGTTTAGGGTAGTGCAGTAGTGTAGGGGGTCATGCTGGGGGTAGTGTTTTAGGGTTTAGGGTAGTGCAGTGGTATATGGGTAGTGTAGGGGGTCATGCTGGGGTAGTGTTTTAGGGTTTAGGGTAGTGCAGCGGTGTTTGAGTAGTGTAGGGGATCATGCTGGGGGTAGTGTTTTATGGTTTAGGGTAGTGCAGTGGTGCTTGGGTAGTGTAGGGGGTCATGCTGGGGGTAGATTTAGGGTTTAGGGTAGTGCAGTGGTGTTTGGGTAGTGTAGGGAGTCGTGCTGGGGGTAGTGTTTTAGGGTTTAGGGTAGTGCAGTGGTGTTTGTGCAGTGTAGGGGGTTGTGCTGGGGGTAGTGGCTTAGGGTTTATGTTAGTGCAGTGGTGTTTGGGTAGTGTAGGGGGTAGTGCTGGGGTAGTGTTTTAGGGTTTAGGGCAGTGCAGTGGTGTTTGTGTAGTGAAGGGGTCATGCTGTGGGTAGTGTTTTAGGTTTAGGGTAGTGCAGTTGTGTTTGTGTAGTATAGGGGTCGTGTTTTAGGGTATAGGGTAGTGCAGTGGTGTTTGGGTAGTGTAGGGGGTCATGCTGGGGTTAGTGTTTTAGGGTTTAGGGTAGTGCAGTGATGTTTGGGTAGTGTAGGGGGTCGTGCTGGGGGTAGTGTTTTAGGTTTAGGGTAGTGCAGTGGTGTTTGTATAGTGTGGGAGGTCATGCTGGGGGTATATTTAGGGTTTAGTGTAGTGCAGTGGTGTTTGGGTAGTGTAGGAAGTCATGCTGGGGGTAGTGTTTTATTGTTTAGGGTAGTGCAGTGGTGTTTGGGTAGTGTAGGGAGTCGTGCTGGTGGTAGTGTTTTAGGGTTTAGGGTAGTGCAGTTATGTTTGGGTAGTGTAGGGTGTCGTGCTGGGGGTAGTGTTTTAGGGTTTAGGGTAGTGCAGTGGTGTTTGGGTAGTGGAGGGGTAGTGTTTTAGGGTTTAGGTAGTGCGCCCAACCAGTCACAATATCCGTGGACAAAGGGGATCCTGACTCTTTGGAATGCTCCGTCAATTGAATAATTTGGGTCAAGGGCCCTACCACGACCAAGACCTATCAATTCCTTTCTTGGGATCCCTCATATATTTGGAGAAAAAGGTACATAGTTTCTCATCAATTTCAGGCGTGTGTGCCAACTTCCCTTCAGTGAGGGCCTGGGGCATTCTCCCTCATCCTATTCCTGACCTCCCTTTCAAGGGGTTGATGGATTTTCCCCACCACATACTCTGCCACTTTGGCATCAGGTGTCCACTCTGCCGACCTAGGATGGTAAATTTGGGTAGGCTCGAACATGTCCGAGTGGACCCCGTCCCCAACCGGGGACTGAGAGAGTGGGACTCTGGACGCCAGGGACGCCCGAGTCCTTATCCTCATCGGAGGAGAAATCGTCCTCCGATACACCCTCTCCCTCTAAGGGAAACCCGCCGTCGGGGTCTACAATAGTGGTGACAGTGTCGCAATTTTCTCCGGGCCCCTCCTCCTCCCGGCAGGATGCATGTTCTAGCGTTCGCGCACTATTGAGGAAGGTCTCCGTAAGTTTATCAAATCCTTCCAAATGCCCCGCGTTATGCTTAACGGCCCTTTTTCCCCATCTGGGAGCTACTTGGACCCGCCACCACCAGATCTGGGTCACTGAACACCCCAGGGATGCTTTTCGCCAGCTTATCAACCTGATCCCTAAGAGGAGCCAGCGCCCTAGAAATAGCCAGAGAGAGGGCTGGGTCCACTGCTGGAGGGAGAAGTTGGGGGGCCATTCCTCCTCCACTTCCTGGTAGGAGGAGTAAAAATGGTCTTCTGGAGAAGACATGATAGCAAAAAAAATGTAAGTCCATTTTTATATAGCGCAGCTACTCACCCTTACGGGTCTCAAGGCGCTGGGGGCCGTAGTGGAAATTAAGTGAGCTATTGCCCAGAGTCACATGGTGCTGAGCTGAGCTGCCGCTGGAGCCGGGGATCGAACCGTGAACCCTGTGCTCCGAAGTCAGCTGCCCTGGCCGCTGCACCACACCTCTCCACTAGCAGAGGGTGTGAGCAACAAATGCCCTTAAAATCCTTAAGACAGCCCCCTCGCCGGGGCTCCAACAGCTGGGCTTTCCCCGAAGCTGTTATAAGAATAGACTGAGGCGCAATACCAATTACCACCACCAGGTCACTAACGTGGCCGTGTGGGGAAATCACCGCGTCGCGGTGTCAAAATTATGCGAGGGTTGGTCGGGAATCAAGCGGACACTAAAGGAGTGACCGGATTCCCAAACGCACGTAAAGACCAGCGGGAGCGCTCAACGGAGCTGCCTCGCTCGGACCAGACGCGCCTGACAGGATCTCACTGCGCGCAGAGCACACAGCGGGAGAAACTGTGAGGGGGAGAACGCGCTCAGGCAAGACCCTGCTGTGCAGGGAATATGAAACAATACAAAGGCAATAATGCTAATAACGTGCACAAGAAACCGCTATACAAACAGCAACAACGTCAGATTAAGCCAAGAACGTAAGGAATGCACTTAACTGACGAGCAATGAAGAAAGAGGAAGCGGAAGGGACGTCACGATATTATATACGATGGACTGTGATATGATTGGACTATAGTTGCCTTGGAGACTACCCCCTAATGGTTCATGGGTTGTGTAGTCTTTTGTTTAATGATAGTTGTGTTATGTTTTCTTTGAACTGCTATGCAAATAAAGTGAGGAAAGATATGCATAATCCTCGCCTCCGTCCTGCCATAGAATTCATTAAACTTTATTTGATCTGATTTAGAAACATAGATCATAAAAGTGTACATAAAAACAGTAAATCCTCTTTCCTAATACAATACAGTGAGAATTAATTAAAACCAGTAGGTAAAAATGGGTGTTATAAAGCCCGGTTCAGAGCAACTTAAGGTTAACAGAATCGTAAAGTTCAATGTTTCGCAAGATCAATCTCATGTACTTCGTGCAAAATACGCAATAAGGGGTCCAAGTAAGATGTAACGCTCCAATACCTGACCAGTTTGCACTATATAAAACTGCAGAAAAACTAAAAATAAAAAGTGTTTTGCACACTTCTGTCATTGGGCTATATATGGGCTACATCTGGGTGATATTTGTGCTACATTTGGGCACTTTTTTTCCTGTGGCCATCTTGGGAGACTTATTTGTTATGAAGTTTCCTAATTTCGTCATTTACTGCAGTCTCCTCAGTAGGAAATGCTTTCAGTTTTTTACTTTGATTCCATCAAGAAGGCATTCAGATGTGTCACACATTTGCCATAAAATCAGAATGTTAGTACTCTAGTTGTTCATTAGATCACTGTAGTAAAGCTACTGCTCACCAGGGAGTTAACTGGAAGTCTACTGCTGGTATTAAAAGTGATTGTTTCAGTCTGAATGTCAGAATTTTCTAATGAAATAGAAGAGGATTTGAGATCTGACTTAAAACATGCCCTACATTTTCTTTCTGCAGCACTAACCATAATTTCTATGGCAAAATGAACCCCTCATTTTGTTCCTTTTAAATTAAATGTTTTAAGTGTTACCAGTTTATTCCAATCAAGACGGCTTCAGGTGTGCCATACTTTTGTCATAAGAAAGACTGTTAGCACTCTAGTTGTTCTTTAGAACACTATGGGAAGCTGCAGTAGAACACAAAGGCATCAACTGACAGGCTGCACCTGTTGAAATATAACAGGAAGATATTTGAGATCACACTTGAAACATGTCCTAATTTTTCTTTCTACAGCACTAACCATAATTTCTATGACAAAATGAACCCCATCATTTTGTTCCTATTTAAATTAAATGTTTTAAGTGTTACCAGTTTATTCCAATCAAGGTGGCTTCAGGTGTGCCATACTTTTGTCATAAGTAAGGCTGTTAGCACTCTAGTTGTTCTTTAGAACACTCTGGGAATCTGCAGTAGAACACAAAGGAATCAACTGCCAGTCTCTGCCCTTGTTGGATGTACATGTTTTACTGAGAATGTCAGACTTCATTCTCACATGACTGAGAAAGATAATGTGAATTTACAGAAAATATGCTCTCATTTTAGCTTCTGGCGCACATTCCAAAACTGTATGGGACAAGCATGTGAAAATAGTTTTCTCTCAAACATGATTCATGATATCCCAGCAGAATGTTTTTCACAGGGTAAAATCACCTTAGAACACACCACAATTCCTGAAATTAGTATGGTACCATCAACAAATGAATTCTAATGTAACTAAAGTCTGTTATCACCCTTTATAGTTCTCCTTTTGGTAACCCTCAAAATCTTCGACTCACTACAATGCATTTCAATGGGGTACTATCATTTATATTGGTCCCAAGATGGCTGCCAGCAATTCCAGGATGAAGTGCTGACAGCCAATCAGATCTCACGATGACATGGGTGGTTAGGCTCCGCCCAGATATATATGTGTTTTCTTTTTCAAATTTCTCAGGAACTACTGAACGGATTTACACCATTTAACCAAAAGGCATGACTCTGAACCAAGGGCTACCTTTTGCCAAATTTGGTGTAATTCCGTTCAGCAGTTCGGGCTGTAGCTGCGACTAAAGGTTCTTATGGAAAATTGCATGGGGAAAACACGCTTTGGGACCCCCTTTTCTCGGCCCCCACTTGACGAATCACCCCGAGACTTTCAGGATAGGAGCGGACCGGAGCGCCCCATGAGTTTTGAAAATTTCGCGAATATTCATCAACCGGCGCCAAGGTTATTGGAAATAGAATGTTGGTTGTCTGAGTATCTGTATGGATGCCTGGGTGTCTGTGTGGGTGAGTGAGGGGGTGTGACTCTGTGCATAGATGTGTGAGTAGGTGATTCACTGGGTGTATGGGTTCAAGAGTGCATCTGTGAAGGGCTGTATGGGTATGTGAGTGTGTGTATGGGTGTGTTGGTGAGTGAATGGATGTCTTAGTGGTACATGTGTGAGTAACTGCATATGTGAAAGGCAGTATATGTGAGTGTTGGAGTATATAAATGACTATATGTGAGAGTGAGTGATTGTGAGAGTGGCTGTATGGATGAGTGTGTGCTTGTATTAGTTATTGTATAAGAGTGTAAGTATGTGTTAGTATATGTTTGAATAAGTGAGGTGGTGTGTGTATAACAGTACAGGTGAGTAAATGGGAGTGTGATTGATATATCCACTCATACACCCATATAGATACTCACACACCGCCACTCACCCAAAGAGTTACTCAAACACCTAGCCATTCACCCAAATAATCAATCACACTGCCATTTACTCACCTATACAGTTGTACACACACACACCACCTCATTTATTCATACAGATAGTACCATATACGTACTCTCTTCAACAATTACTGATATGAGCACACATTTATCCATGCAGCCACTGTCCCAATCACTCACTGTCACATTTAGTCACTTATATACTCCAACACTCACATATGCTGTCTTTCACATATTAAGTTACTTACACATATACCACTGACACATCCATTCACTCACCAACACAGCTATACGCACACTCACTCACCCATACAGTTCCTAACTAATGCACTCATAAACCCATACACCCAGTGGATCACCCACTCATACATCCATGCAGGGAGTCACACCCCCCACCCACCCACACAGACACTCAGGCAGCCATACAGGTAATCAGACAACCAATTAACCCATATAGACACTCATGTAGCTACTCACCAACCCATGCATCCAGTTACATACCAACTGACAGACTTATACACACATTTACAGATTAGTCACTCACCCATACATATTTACTAAGACATGTTTAATCACTCACTCATACAGTCAGTCATGCACCCACTAAATCATCCATTCAGACACTCATACACCCACTCATCTTTGAATATACCTTGGTGTATATATATAACATTCTTTAACTTTTTAAAAACACTTAGTCACTGGATGATGTCATCAGTGATGTCATCAGTGATGTCATTTGAGATGTCATCAGTGATGTCATCGGTGATGTCACTGACCATGTCATGAGTGATGTAATATGTGACATCATCAGCAGTGCATTGTGGGGGCGCGAGTTATAGTTAGCTCAGCTAACTATAACGGCCACATTTCTCTGGTTTTATACGAAGGAAATGTCAGCCTAACTAAGGTTTTTTAAATGATAATTCCTAACTATAACGTCCCTTAAACCTCTGGTTATTTCAGTGAATTTCTAAGGTTTTTAAAATGCTAATTCCTAACTATAACGTCCCGGAAACCTATATTTTTTTCAGTGAATTTCTAAGGTTTTTTAAATGCTAATTTCTAACTATGCCCACATAGGTAGGACATGTGCTGAAAGAGGAAGAAAGGCGCAGAAAGAAGCAAGAGAAGTACAGAAAGAGGGAAGAGAGGTGCAGAAAGAAGAAGAAAGGTGCAGAAAGAATCAAGAGAGATGCAGAAAGAGGCAACAGAAGTCCAGAAAGAGGAAGAAAGGTGCAGAAAGAAGCAAGATATGTACAGGAAAAAGCAAGAGGTGTGCAGAAAGAACCAACAGAGGTGCAGAAAGAGGCTTAGTTCAACTGTACCTTACAACAGACTCATACAAAGTAGCCTAATCACTAATCTTTCTCCCAAGATGTCTTAACCCTCACCATCCTCTTGAAGGTTCACTATTCATCGACTGCTCAGAATGTTAGTCATACGAAATATAAAACAGCAATCCTAAGCATATCACTGTTGTAAGTCTGACAAAGTTCATGAAGATATGCATGTGTGTGTTTCTGCTTTTACCTAGTGACATGTTATATAAAAATAAACATACAAATACTTGAATACCTGTGTTTCAAATAGCATACTCTGTAAAGTTGTGTACAAAAAGGCAGGAGCAAGAGAAGTGCAGAAAGAAGCAACAGAGTTGGAGAAAGAGGCAAGAGGAGTGCAGAAAAAAGCAAGAGAGATGCAGAAAAAAGCAAGACAACTGCTCAAAGAAACAACGGAGGTGCAGAAAGAGGCAAGAGGGATGCAGAAAGAGGCAAGAGAAGTGCAAAAAGAAGCAACAGAGGTGCAGAAACAAGCAAAACAGGTGCAGAAAGAAAGAACAGGGTGCAGACAGAGGCAAGAGAGGTATAGAAAGAGGGAAAAGGGGTGCAGAAAGAGGGAAGAGGGGTGCAGAAATTTGCAAGAGGGGTGCAGAAAGAAGCAAGAGCAGTGCAGAAAGAATCAACAGAGGTGCAGAAATAGGCAAGAGGGGTGCAGAAAGTGCAGAAAGAAGCAAAAGAGGTACAGAAAGATGGAAAAGGGTGCAGAAAGAGGCAAGAAAAGTACAGAAACAGGCAACAGAGGTGCAGAAAGAGGCAAGACAGGTGCAGGAAAAGGCAAGAAGGATGCAGAAAGAAGCAAGAGAGGTACAGAAAGAGGCAAGAGGGGTGCAGAAAGAGGCAAGAGAGGTGCAGAAAGAGGCAAGAGGGGGTGAAGAAAGAGGCAACAGAGGAGCAGAAGGAAGCAAGAGAACTGAAGAAAGAGGCAAGAGAGTTGCAGAAACAGGCAAAAGTGTTGCAGAAAGAGGAAACAGGGGTGGAGACAGATGCAAGAGAAGTGCAGAAAGAGGGAAGAGCAGTTCAGAAATGTGCAAGAGAGGTACCGAAAGATGCAAAAGCAGTGCAGAAAGAACCAACAGAGGTGCATAAAGACGCAAGAGGGGTGCAGAAAGAGGAGAAAAAAGTGCAGAAAGAAGCAACAGGGGTACCGAAAGAGGCAGGAGGGATGCAGAAAGAGGCAAGAGGGGTGAAGAAAGAGGCAACAGAGGAGCAGCAGGTAGCAAGAGGACTGAAGAAAGAGGCAAGAGAGTTGCAGAAACAGGAAAGGGAGTTACAGAAAGAGGAAACAGGTGGAGACAGACGCAAGAGAAGCACAGAAAGAGGGAAGAGGAGTGCAGAAATGTGAAAGAAGGTACAGAAAGAAGCAAGAGCAATGCAGAAAGAACCAATAAAGGTGCAGAAAGATGCAAGAGAGGTGCAGAAAGAGGAGAGAGAAGTCCAGAAAGAAGCAAAAGGGGTGCAGAAAGAGGCAAAAGGGGTGCAGAAAGGGGCAAGAGCAGTGCAGAAAGGGGCAAGAGCAGTGCAGAAAGAACCAAGAGATAAGCAGAAAGGGGCAAGAGAGGTGCAGAAAGAGGCAACATAAAGTCCAGAAAGAGGAAGAAAGGTGCAGAAAGAAGCAAGAGATGTGCAGAAACAAGCAAGAGTTGTGCAGAAAGGACCAACAGAGGTGCAGAAAGAGGCCTAGTTCGACTGTACCTTACAACAGACTCATACAAAGTAGCCTAATCACTAATCTTTCTCCCAAGATGTCTTAACCCTCACAATCCTCTTGACGGTTCACTATTCATCGACTGCTCAGAATGTTAGTCATACCAAATATCAAACAGCAATCCTAAGCATATCACTGTTGTAAGTCTGACAAAGTTTGTGAAGGTATGCATGCGTGTGTCTCTGCTTTTACCTAGTGACATGTTAGATAAAAATAAACATACAAATACTTGAATACCTGTGTTTCAAACAGCATACTCTGTAAATTTGTGTACAAAAAGGCAGAAGCAAGAGAAGTGCAGAAAGAAGCAACAGAGTTGCAGAGTTGCAAGAGGGGTGCAAAAAAAAGCAAGTTAGATGCAGAAAAAAACAAGACAACTGCACAAAGAACCAACAGAGGTGCAGAAAGAGGCAAGAGGGGTGCATAAAGAGGCAAGAGAAGTACAGAAAGAAGCAACAGATTTGCAGAAAGAGGCAAGAGAACTTCAGAAAGAGGCAAGAGAGTTGCAGAAACAGGCAACAGAGGTGCAGAAAGAAAGAACAGGGGTGCAGACAGAGGCAAGAGAGGTGCAAAAAGAGGGAAAAGGGGTGCAGAAAGAGGGAAGAGGGGTGCAGAAATTTGCAAGAGGGGTGCAGAAAGATGCAAGAGCAGTGCAGAAAGAACCAACAGAGGTGCATAAATAGGCAAGAGGGGTGCAGAAAGAGGCAAGACAAGTGCAGAAACAGAGGTGCAGAAAGACGCAAGACAGGTGTAGGAAAAGGGAAGAAGGGTGCAGAAGGAAGCAAGAGACGTACAGAAAGAGGCAACAGGGGTGCAGAAAGAGGCAAGAGAGGTGCAGAAAGAGGCAAGAGGGGTGAAGAAAGAGGCAACAGTGGAGCAGAAGGAAACAACAGAACTGCAGAAAGAGGCAAGAGAATTGCAGAAACAGGCAAAAGTGGTGCAGAAAGAGGAAATGGGTGGAGACAGATGCAAGAGAAGTGCAGAAAGAGGGAAGAGGAGTGCAGAAATGTGCAAGAGAGGTACAGAAAGTAGCAAGAGCAGTGCAGAAAGAACCAACAGAGGTACAGAAAGAGGCAGGAGGGGTGCAGAAAGAGGCAAGAGGGGTGAAGAAAGAGGCAACAGAGGAGCAGAAGGAAACAAGAGAACTGAAGAAAGAGGCAAGAGAGTTGCAGAAACAGGCAAAGGAGGTGCAGAAAGAGGAAACGGGTTGAGACAGATGCAAGAGAAGTGCAGAAAGAGGGTAGAGGAGTGCAGAAATGTGCAAGAAGGCACAGAAAGAAGCAAGAGCAGTGCAGAAAGAACCAACAAAGGTGCAGAAAGACAGAGGGATGCAGAACGAGGAGAGAGAAGTCCAGAAAGAAGCAAAAGGGGTGCAGAAAGAGGCAAAAGGGATACAGAAATGGGCAAGAGCAGTGCAGAAAGAACCAAGAGGTATGCAGAAAGAGGCAAGAGAGGTACAGAAAGAGGCAAGAGATGTGTAGAAAAAGGGAAGAAGGGTGCAGAAAGAAGCAAGAGAGGTGCAGAAAGAACCAAGAAAAGTGCAGAAAGAGGCAAGTGAGGTGCACACGGAGGCAATAGAACTACAGAAAGAGGAAAGAGAGTTGCAGAAACAGGCAACAGGGGTGCAGAAAGAGGGAACAGGTAGGCAGACTGAGGCAACAGAGTTGAAGAAAGAGGGAAGAGGGGTGCAGAAAGAGGCAAGAGAACTGCAGAACAAGGCAAGACAGGTGCAGAATGAGGCAGGAGAGGTGCACAAAGAGGCAAGAGGGGTGCAGAAAGAGGTAAGAGAAGTATAGAAAGAGGCAAGAGAGGTGCAGATACAGGCAGGAGAGGTGCAGAAAGAGGGAACAGGGGTGCAGAAAGAGGTAAGAGAGGTGCAGAAAGAGGGAAGCAGGGTGCAGAAAGAGGATAGAGGTGTACAGGACGAAGCAATTAATGTGCAGAAAGAGGCAAGAGAGGTGCAGAAAGAGGCACGAGAGGTGCAGAAAGTAGAAGAGATGAGCAGAAAGAGGCAAAAGAAGTGCAGAAAAAAAGAAAGGTGCAGAAAGAAGCAACAGAAATGCAGAAACAGGCAAGACAGGCACAGAAAGAAGCAATAGTGGATTGCATGCCATTAGTACCATTTTAATACCCACATTTAGCAATAAGTAACAGGTGACCGTTCTAGGTTTGCAAAGGGCCTTTCACCACGCTGTAACACTTGTCGCTGCATTTTTGGTAGTGTTTGAGCCATTTGAGCTATAAACAAGTTTTTTTTGTTCAAATCTGCAGATTATGCTGCAGATGATGGATTATGTGGCAAATGAGGAAAATGTATAATTGTGCGAATGTCGGTGCAGCCAAACAGTCGCATAATTCCAGTGGCCCTGCTCATACCTCTGACTAGGTCCAGAAGTGCTCCTCAGTGGTTCCTTCTTCTTTTTGTCTCATTGAGTTTATAGTTTAGCTTCTATGGAAATGAGGAAGACTAAACCTGAGGTTACCACTCCACAACACAGACTACCATACCACATAATTACTCTCCATAACACATAATCCCACTCTACATAATTCCTATACACTAAATGCCACATACTTTCTATCCACATCAAAGTCAAAGTCCACATAATTTCACTGCACATCATACCACGTAATTCCACTACACACAACCTACATCCACTCCACTCCAAGAAACATTAGTAAAACACTTTTACATTTACATACCAATAGCTCTAACTCTCGC
Source organism: Calotriton arnoldi (assembly GCA_963921515.1). Classification (NCBI taxonomy): domain Eukaryota; kingdom Metazoa; phylum Chordata; class Amphibia; order Caudata; family Salamandridae; genus Calotriton; species Calotriton arnoldi. Next base: position 198,332 of record CAWUFW010016088.1, read on the forward strand.
AAATGTGAAACCTATTACATTGCAAATGCTTCTTTAACTAGTAGTCGCGTTTGCAGAGAGGTGGAGAAAGGGGGCTGGGCCTCCGACCAGCGCTCAGGAATTCCACTGCGTAGGACTTACAGGAGGTACCAGGAGGGCTTCTTGTCCCCAAAGTTCCTCAGGAGTAAAGTGGACTTCATCCCCCATCCAGTACTGTGCCAGGAGGTGCGTTTGCTTGTGGTGGAGAAAGGTGAGCGTGGCCTCCGAAGACCTCTTAGCAATCCCACTGTGTGGGACTTAGTGGAGGTAACAGGAGCGGTAGTTGGCCCCCAAGGACAACCTTGGGGGCCAACTACCCCTCCTATTACCTCCAGTAACTCCCACACAGCAGGATTGCTAAGTTCTCATAGCAGGCCACGCCCCCTTTCCCCACCACTCTGCAATTGCGCTCCCTGGCGCACTCTTGGATGGGGATTAAAGTCCACTTCGCTGCTGGGGGTACTTAGGGGCCAATTACCCCACCTGATACCTCCAGTTTGCCCCAGATAGTGGGATTGCTGACAGGTGGACACAGGTCATACCCCCTTTCTCCACCACTCTGCAAACGCACCTCCTGGAGCTCTTGGTTGGAGCATGAAGTCCCCTTGCCTCCTGAGGGTCCCTGTGGGACTACTAGCCCACCAGGTACCTCCAGTAAGCCCCACACAGCTGAATTGCTGAGTGGTCCAAGGCCACGCCCCATTTTTACACCACTCTGCAAACACTCCTCCTGGCGCACTGCTGCTCGGGGGATGAAGTCCACTTCAGTCCTGAGGTCCTCAGGACACAAGAGGACCTCATCGCACCACCACTTTGCAGAGTGGTGTAAAAAGGGGCGTGGCCTCGGACCACCTCTCAGCAATCCCACTATCTGGGGCATACTGGAGGTATCAGGTGGGCTAGTTAGTTAGGAACTACTGAACAGATTTACACCATTTAAAGCAAAGAGTGCACACTGGACCAAGAGCTACCTCTCTGCCAAATTTGGTGTAATTCCGTTCAGCAGTTCGGGCTGTAGCTGTGACAAAAGTTCCTATGGAAATTAACATGGAGAAAATGTGTTTTGGGACCTCCTTTTTTCTTGGCCTAATCTCGATGAATCACCCCTAAACTTTCAAGACAGGAGCTGACCGGAGCGGGCCATTACTTTTGAAAATTTCGCGAAGATTCGTCAAACAGTGCCAAAGATATTAGCAAATCAAAAACGCTTTTCTATGGAAACTGCGTCCTAACTATTACTACCTACTGGTGACCGCCAGTAGGTAATATATATAAATAAATATATATATATATATATATATATATATATATATATATATATATTCAAGGTGCACAGACGTGGAGTTAAGAATGCACTTCCTCTTAATATTATATCCACGGTATCAGTGTATCATGATATTCCTAGCCTCGATATTGCATAGTACAATTGGAAAAAAGGATGAAAATTTAGGCTAGATATATTTTGCGGGATTCAAATCATAAAGGCCTAAGTGCAGACTGCACCAAATATCAAAATAGCAGCTTAATACTGAGGGTGCAATACAGTACAGCATTTAAGAATTTAAAAGGAACTCATCATATCATGTTTGAACTGATATTGATCCACTAGCTTCCATTTGAGCAGAGCGTGGAATTTAAAGCATTGTGCATGGTCTAAAGGACACTGCACACCAGTTCTTCAAAGTACATTTAAATTGCCAGTTCCATTATCACCAGACAAGATGCCTATGGCCGGCTTCACAAAGTTGTCTAACACTGTGCCAATTGATATATAAATTGTGTAGGGGAAGAAAACTGTGCTCCTAAGTCGCAGTCCATTGGATTCACCTACCTTTACCCTTCACCTTGATTCTGACTTCAAGAAACTCTACAAATATCTAAAAACCCATATATTCCACCAAGAATATGGACTTGATTCACCATAAGTACTCTTTGTGCTGTTTCCTCATTTTCTGACCTCAATCATCCATACAGAGTGCTGTATAGCCACTGCTGCCATTGAACTGGCATTGCACAACAAAAAAAAAAAATTGAGGTCAACCAACTTGAAAGCATGCACTTACCTCTGACCAACCAATGCAACTCTGGCATTTGAGCTGTCTAAACCATTAAGCTTTTTTTCAAGATACCTGAAAACATAGCTCATACAGCTTCAAGGATTGCAGTAATGTGTTTAACTAACTCAAATTGATGACCTGACCACCTACAGTAGATGTGTGATCTCCATATAATGAGTGTGACCAGAACCTAGAGCATTTTAAACTTTTGATTATAAAAAGGATCTAGCCTGAACCAGAGACCATAGCTTAGGTCTTCAAACCAGGGGACACTTCTTTAGTGTATGTTACAGCTTGATTTAGCAATGCAAGATAATTTCATGTAAAGACGATAGTCAATGTCATTAGATCACTAATCATGAATGCCAATCCACCAAAATGCAAGCAGTAATGAAACAGACTTTCAACAGCCTCTTCTTTGCTGTAAATTGTTAAGAGAAGGGCAAGGGTTGGAACTTACAGAAGGTTAGGCAGGATCTAAGAATCTTGTTTCTGGCTTTTCCTGTTGGTGCCTTTGTGAACTTTGAGGCTTGGCACAGCAAGTGTGGTGCATGGCACGAAAGGGCCAAGAAGGGTTAGTGAGTGCCACCTTCATATACTTTTAACTGACATCAATTACACAAATTTTAGCTGAGGTATGCAGCTATTTCAGTAATCCCAGACCTACAAATCTGATGTTGGAAACTGTTAAAATATCCACATTGCTAAGAAAAGACTGATATATACTCTACCATGGAGGCAATGGACTTCTTTCGAAATAAAAAGACAGTGACCAGTGCATGTTGTTTTAGACCATACCAACATTGTTGCCTAAAACTTTGTGATGTGGAGAAAATGGAAAGCATTATAGTTAACAAAAGAAGAACATAAACGTAACCAACTAATGACTACTAATGCACAATGGAGAATGTACGGTGCCACCATCATCAGCATAGATGAATTATTTGTTACAATGACAAACGCCCAAATGTTTCTCCCATTGGTTCACTGTGAATCACCAATGAGGTCAAAGAAGGCAGGAATGCTTGAGGTTGCTGGTGTTCCCGTTCACAGGTATTTTGTTTAGCAATACAGGATGAACTTACATTATTAGAGCATGACCAACACTGATTTGTAAATGTTTGATACTTTTAGATGATGGCAAAGAACACTTCTGTCAAGTTCTGCACTATGGTTTGGATTAATTTAAGTGCTCCCTCTATTCCTTTTTTATTTTCTGCATAATATTTAGTTCCATCACAATGTAATCAATTAAAAAAGGAAATGTAGGTCAATTAAAAAAGTTACATTCATGGTATCCTTTACTGTTTAAGAAACATACTCATTTAATTGTGTTTCTTTTGCATGGGTATCTGCCCATAAGGAACTCTTTAGTGTTCTTCTCAGGCCTCAGAAGAATGATGTAACACTTTTGGAAAAATATGCAGGCAACTAGAGATAAACTGGATGACAAGATTGCAAATATCTCCATTGCCACCATATACTTTCCTCGGGTGCTAAGATAGGCTGGAACAAATGCAAGCCAAACACTGAGGAAGGAGAGCATGCTGAAGGTGATATATTTAGCCTCATTAAAGCTGTTGGGTAGTTTTCTGGACAGAAAGGCCACTATGAAACATATGGTAGCAAGAAGTCCAAGATATCCCAGCATGCACCAGAAAGCAGTTGGAGACCCCTCATTACATTCAACTATGATCATTTCAGGTTGTGTGTGGGTATTATATTCTGAAAAAGGTGGCGAGAAAATCAGCCAAAATAACCTGCATGATTGTGCCAACACTGATGACCGTGTAAGATGCATTGGGCCCAATCCATTTCCTTAAGTTACTGTTTGGTTTGGTTGCATTGAAGGCAATGACCACCATGATGGTTTTGGCCAAAATGCAAGAGACACATAGAGCAAACGTAATTCCAAAGGCAACTTGTCGAAGGAGGCACTTCTCTGTTGTAGGATAACCAATGAAAGCCAATGAACAGAGAAAGCATAGCATGAGAGAAAGCAGCAGGAGGTAGCTGAGGGTACGGTTGTTGGCTTTGACAATAGGAGTGTTCTGTGAATGTAGAAGTAGTCCTAGGATTGCAACAGAGATCAATGAAAAAATAATAGCAACAGATGTCATGGTGATGCCTAATGGCTCTTCGTATGAGAGGAAGCTAATGGGCTTCATGCTGCATTTGTCATGTTTCAAATTTGGCCACTGGTCCCAGGGGCACTTGGTACACTCCACTGAGTCTGCAATAAGAAACAAATACATGTTTTTCATTGGTCTGGTGTCTACTCTTTGCTATTGTTCAGATTTATTGCAAATAGTCTGCTTACCAGTTTCATTAGTTATCTCTCCCTCCGCACATGGGACACATAAAAAACAGCAGTCTGGTTGTCCTTCTTTAGCAGTTTTCCTAAATCCAGGGGAACAACTGGGACTGCAAGTGGATATGGGGACCTGGAAAGATAAACTAGCTTCTTCTATTAGTCAACAAAATTGTAGGGTTCAGCAGATTAACTGAGGCACAGATTTGTATCTCACTTCACATTTAGATCAACGGTAGACCAATAAGCTTTTGGTGATCTGCACCTGAGTGCATAATACATAGAGGTATACAACCATCCTGCTTGCATAATTTGTAACATCTCAATAATTAGGGCCTGATTTAGAGTTGCTTGGTAATGAAATAATCTCCAATTTCTGGCGGAAGTGTTAAATTTGGAGGAGAAACTATCAGTGGAAAATCCTTTACTAGACAATCCCTATCCTGGTGAAATTGCCACTATTGGATTATCCTTCAATATCCACACTTTCTCCATCAAGTAGAGGTTTCTCAATGCTGTACAACTATAATCCAGGTATATCTCATAACATTTTCATTCAGTTTCCGAAGTCATAGGTAGAATAGCTATATTTGTAATCTGCTGGTGAGGTCTTGGTTTGTAGAAGAGCCCTTGAGCTTTCCATGTCTACTGAGCCAGCTAGGGGTTCCCCTAGTGATTATCACTGTCATTTTGAGGCTATACAAGGCAGGTTTGAGCCAAATATGTTTATGTTGGTGTAGTCATGACTCAGTAAAATAATTAGTCTTTTCCTTCAGTGATTTTCCACAAAATAGTGGAATGAATGAGTGAACAACTAAAACTGAAAATAAAAATATATGCTTGTTAAACCCTTCCTCTGGTAGTCAATATCATAATATAACAATAACACAGCCTTGTGTTAAAGCTGGTCATTCAGCATTCTCTAACCAATCCCTCGTGGGGCAGCAATCCCATAAACAGCCAGATATGAATGACCCTAATATTGTGTTTGATGATTCTTTTGATATTGCAAATGATTACCTCCACTCCTTTGCTCCTGCTGCTCCCTTGATTTAATCCCATAACATTCTATTTAGATCCTGCACTAATTTCAGACAAGAACCATACAATACCTTCTATGTTTACCAGTTACCACTGCAGACCCATCTTCCAGCGAGATTGAAATAATGTGAGCAGAAACTGAAAAAAGTTAAGATCAATTCCTCATTTCATTTGGCTGGAAAAGTGCATATATTGAACTAGACTTTTTAAATATTATCTCTCTGCCTACTCATCAAAGAGCTGTCTCTCAGAATGATGCATACACGAATCCATTAACAACTGAACACAAATACAAGTTACAACCTAGCCCAATACAAAACATCAGTGTGGGGCCTGGCCCTCTCTGCAGGGTAATCCCCAAACAGTTTGCCTTTTTCCCTTTAATTTGACTGAATTTGTTTTTGTTGGCCTTAGGAATCTGTGCATTTTACCACTAATAATCAGCCTTAAAGTGCCTGTGCTCTCCCTACACCACTGCTAAATTGACTTATACTCAATTGCCATATTTCATTTACTTGTAAACCGCTTTTAGAGTTGTATACCGTTTACCTAGGGCCTGTAAATTGAATCCTACTAGTGGGCCTCCGGGCACTTATTGTGCCACCCACTTAAGTAGTGCTATAAAACATGTCTCAGGTCTTCCACTGCAGCCTGAATGCAGTTTTAAACTGCCATGTTGACTTGGCATTTAAACCCCCTTGTCAATCCCCAAACTCCTCTTTTTTACATATAATTCACCCCTAAAGAAAGCCTTAGGGAGCCCGCAGGGCAGGGTACTGTTTGATTGAAAGGTGGGACATGTCTTTTTGAGTTTTACATGCTCTGGTAGTGATAAAACTCCTAAATTATTTTTTCTCTACTGTGTGGCCTACCCCTCCCATAGGATATAACATTGGAGACTCCTTATGGCATTTAATAAGCTGTAATTTACAAATTGTAGCTGGAGGCTATATCATGTTTGGTGTCTATGAAATTGTAATGATAAACCCTCTTTAATGGTAATGTCATATTCTTCATTACCATTTTGAAAATGCCACTTTTAGAGAGTTGGCATGTTCCTGCCCTTACCCCTTTTGTGCCTCTAGCCTGTCTTGGGCCACATGAATGGGTGTAGCTGACAACTAGACTTTGTGAATTCCTCCCAGACAGTCATACAATAGATTGATTAGGTGTGCCTGGATGGGTAATACACTGACAGATTGCGGGGGGTGGAGCTGAGCACAGCCCCACTTACAACTGAATAGCCAGTGCTCAGCCTTCACACAAAGGGCCTAACAACCCAACATTTTTACTGCAGCCAGAATTGAGCCAGGACAAGGGAGTTGGGAAATCTCATGAACTTAAAAGCCACTGTCAAAAAGCTTCTCCCACCTTCCAGAACCAGGGCACCAGGATATAAAAAAGGGACCTCAGACATCAACCCTTCAGTACACCTTTGGACCTGTGGATACTCTGCCAGGAGGAAGGTCTGCTGTGCTGCTGAAAATACTGCTACTATGCTGGACTGCTGATCAGCTGTTGCCTTGCTGAATTTCTTCCTTTCTGCCCTGCTGCCCTCTTGCCTGTGGAAGAATAACTGGACTTGCAACTTCATATTGAACCCAGGGCTACCAGAGTGACTCCAAGGGCTAGTCTTCTGGCATCCTGATCTGGGCTTCAGGGACATAAAAGGCTCTCCAACATCCTGCACCAATACCTGGACCTAGCTGAATAGAATTCCTGGCTCCCAAGTGGTGGTCCTTAGATCCGGGACCTTTAGTGTGCCTCATAGAGCTATATTCAAGCTTTTGGGCTCTCCGGCGAATGTGAACAGACCCATTTGCACCGAGACCATGCAGTTCACACCACGATTCAACGCAAAGCTCTGCCTACCAGACCCTTCACGTAACAGCATTGACCGCTCGCGAAGCTCCAGCAATGCCCATCTGCGATGCCTGGCCTGCTCTTCTCGCTACTCTGTCAGCCTCCCATGATGTTCTCCATGCTCCTTGGGGTCACTCCACCATGTACAGGACTCTTTGCACAGATTTGAGAAACTTCAGCTGGGCTATCCTGATGACTGTAGCGGACCTGCGCTCTATCACGGTTGGCCTGAACTTGTGACTTTGACCAGGTCCAGTGCAACCAGATATCCCTAGTTGGCTCTTTGTACTTTTTGGCACTATTTTCTCTATAATATTTAAACATTCATAACTCCAGTTCTACTGATTGGATTTGTGTAGTTTTGAAGTCAAATAATTTATTAAATTCACTCTATATTTCTAAATTGGTTTGGGATTTTTCTTGTGTTGTATTTTTACTGTATTACTGTTTATGTGCTGCCTAAATACTTTACACATTGCCTGTAAGTTAAGCCTCATTGTTCTGTGCCAATATACCAGAGGGTTGAGCACAGATTAATTTAGGATTGGCTTGCGCCTCGCCCTGACAAGGATTGTGGTTACTGCTTGACCAGGGCTCCCACCCCTGTCACCCAACAACCCAATTTCTCACAATCAGCACTTGTAAGTAGATTAAGATTGGTTAAATACGTTGAATCACAAAGGACTAATTTATTGTGTTTTTCTTCAGAGAGGGTTCTGTGATATCAATGATGCTTCAAATCTAAACTAAGGGAATTCTTTGGGCAAGCAGCAGACTCTCTCTCACAGTGGCTCATATGCTCTTCTACTACACCTGAATATGTAATTGAATACCCGAATCTGGGTACTGTCACTAACAGTCACTCTGTAGGTGCTTGCCCAGTACTTTACTAGTTGTTTATTACACATCAGTTATTATATCCAATAGATTAAAACCTCCTTCCAGATAAATGTATTCCTGGGACAGAGTGGATCTGGGGAAGGATTTTGGGGAGATATTTAGTACAAGCACTTCCTTTCTTCAGTGTAGGTTGCATTAAGCTGCATAGGCCACCATGAGTACACACTTTTACCTTGTTTACCTCAGATCAAGAAGCTTGCTGGAACCTGCTTTGGGATACTTAAATCGATCAGAAAATTTCTACCGCTCCTCCCTAGGGCAGCCAAGGAAACGGTTACTTGGGCCTTGATACTTTTGCGTATCGATTATGCCAACGCCTTGTACGTCGGCCTACCGGGCTACTTGCTCAACAGACTACAGGTAGTCCAGAATGCTGCGGCCAGGCTTCTTTTCAACATCCCAATAATAAGCAGTGTTAGACAGCATCTGTGCATACTCCACTGGTTGCCGGTAGCCGAACAAGTTAAGTTCAAAGCCCTGGTCCTGGCGCACCGTGCCCTGCATACCTCCGGTCCAATCTATTTAAGGAAACCCTTTATGTTCTACACTCCAGCCAGACAGCTTCGCTCAGCTTCTCAGCTTCTAGCCTATATACCTCGCTTTCATCTGCAACGGATGGGTGGCAGCTCCCTCACTTTCAGGGCTGCTTCAGCCTGGAATTCGCTTCCATTTGCTCTTCGCAGCATCCAGGAACCCACTCTTTTCAAGAAAAAACTGAAAACGTTCCTTTTCATTTAACCAGCCCCCCTCACTCAAGGTCCGCGCCGGGACACTCCTCGGAGTATCCGTGCGCACTACAAGCTTCAATAACATAACATAACAGAACATAACATACTGTTTTGGAACTCCGAAGGGTAGGAGAGCATTGGTATTTTAACATTTTAACACACGGACTCATACACACATAAACACACACATAAGCTCCATTACTAGCTTTCAATTAATTTATCTTAATTTATGTTTAGTAGTTAGTAGATATAAATGTAGCTACATAGGAAATTAACTGTTATTTGGTAGGTTGTAGTAGTTAAGCATTATTCACATATGTGGTGTGCTTGTATATTAGGTGAGATCTTGTTTAGGGAATGTCATGTATTAATAGGGTCTGCTCATCTTACTTTTGCATCCGTCACCACAGGTCCTCAGAATCATTTCTGCAATTAAAGACCCTAAAGCTTCCTCCCAATAACCAGCATCTTACCAAATGCTCAATGAAGCTCTGGCTACTCACTTTAGAGAGAAAAAGGCTTCAAACATTACTCAACTCAAGAAACAATATGCACCATAACTAGAATCATTTACTCAAACAACTGAAAGATTCGTCCTAACCTTCTTTTCCCTATTATTTGATTAATCATTTAAAGAACTAGTGTCAAACAGCAGAAAAACCTGGATCACCAGCTGACCCATCCCCTCTGGTTATCTTCAAGGAAATCGTATCTGTCATACCTGTCACAGAACCCACATGCATAGTTAGCAACAACTTGCTTACTATGGTTACCATGTAAAAACAGTGTACATATGCTCATCTATTATCTCTTGCCTAAAGAAACATATTCTGAATGCCAATGATGCTGAAAACTACTAACAATAAGCAAACAATGATACTTTGCTAACTTAATTGAAAAGTCAGCCAGAAAAACACCATCCTTTACAATGCAGACATCAACTTGCATTCTTTCAGAGGGACAGAATCTATCTTAGTTTGATCATTCGAGGACTTAAGAACACAGGCAGTTGCTAATGACATGGCCACCCTGACCCTTTACACCTCTCCTCCACTTTTCACATGGTTCACAGCCCAACACTACTGACCATACTAGAGAATGGAATCATCCAAGTAAAAGACTTGTATTAGATTTCCTCCTGGCTATACAATCAAAGCACCGCCATCTTACTAACACCATTTGCCTCCAAACTCTACCACTTGGATATCAAAATGCCCCAGGTTTCATTCAGCTCTCTGCCAACACTAATTTAAACCTTTGGTCTGCCTTGTTACAACTACGTTGAGGACACATAGATCATCCTCAGATTTAAGAATTTCATTGACACCCAGATTGGCATCATGCTTGATCACAGTGAAAGACTAGATGGCCACCAATCACCTCAAGGTTAACCTAGACATAACTGAAATACCTAGATTTGTAAACTGCCCATAAGTAGAAGACATCTTGGTTTGACCTGAAAACTCAAGAGAAAGATGCCTTTAGATAATCACAACAAAAACCTTAGGAGTCATCCTACCATATAACCACAAAAAGATGTGGTAGTGAGATTTTCAACAATTATGCACATAATCTTAAAACAGCTTTTCTCCTACCTGGGCTTTCCCACACAGGGGCCAAGACACAACTGTGATGCTTCTCTTCTGCCTGAACACATGAATATACTATACCCAGGAGTCCAAATGTCTCTCTAGAAAAGTACCTTGCTTTCCAGAAGGCCATACAAACTTGGTGTTGGGATGGAGAAAGAACTCCTGAATTGTTCTACAGAATGTGCCCCACTACCTCCAACTCAGCATAGAAAGCTGAAACTTTGTTTTACCCCTGACTCTATGAATATGACAATCACTAGTAGGCACAAATGGCACTTTACAACATGTAAGCACCTATTTGGAAGTGAGTTGCCTCACTCCGGGGCACAATGTAGGTGGACCAGGCTCACAAAGCCTGGCATTGCACATTCTTCCCTGGGCCAATATTTAGTGCTTACTGTGCAGTTAGCTCCTTATACTGTTCTCTTCTAGGCAGCCTAGCGTTTGTGCAAAGGTTTTTCCAGCCGACCTTCTCAACAGTCAGTGAACATTTTCCTTCAATGTATGATTTTAAGGCAGCTCTTCTTGGATCAGTGTTTCTCAAACTGTGGATTGCTAGCCACTAGTGGGTGATGAGCTTATATTTTGTGGGTCACAAAAGCACAAGCGCAAGTACAAACAACTTTAAAATCTGTATTTATTGTGTCATATTTGCTGTGCTTCAAATACAGAGGTCAAATGTCAGGCTATGTCTTCTGACAAATTGCTGCTTATTTATTTAACATGGCAATTGGTGGTTACAAACTCATCTGACTTTGCAGTCAGAGACAGATGTGTCAATCTTTCTGGGATACAGGGAAAATGAGAGGAAAAACTGTATGATGTAATATTTTGTAACACACAACAAATGTAAATATCTGTCAATCAACTGTACACATTCAGCAGACAGGAAAGCAAAAGTAAAGCACTTTTTAAAAATATTGAAGTGTGATGGAAACGGATTTTAATAGGATCAAAACAAATCAAGACACTTTACTTGATGATGCACAAATAATAAATATTCTCTGAACCCCGATTTCCACGGATTATTGACTGTGTGCAATATAGTTTTATCAGAAAAACTGTATGTCTGTGCAAATTTGGTGGCCATTTCAATGGAAAATGTGCTATCTGTAAATGACAGTGCTGTACTCCATGATGGTTTAGTTACATTCAAAAAATTGCCTGCCTCATTTCCAATAATGCTAGGTAGGTCGCAAATGTTTGTGGTTCTCAAAATTGGGTCATGGTTCTAAAAAGCTTAGGAAGCACTGTCATAGGCAGATGCAAAACTGCCAGATGCCGGTTGCTGAACATGTCAATGTGAAGTTAGTGATCAGAGACACTAGCCATGCAACACAGATATCTTTCTCAGCCTCCATTCTTGTGGAACACTTGGAAGTGGTAAATGAAAAGTCATGTCACCTTGATACCAGGTTTCCACCCCCTACTCATTCTCAGTTTGCAGAGATTGTGGATACGACAACCACAGCTCTTTGACTGGTAGTAGGCAGTTTTTTACTTTTGCCTATTCCTCCCAAAGTGGTCACACCATGATATTAATCCTCTGGAATCAGCAGGAAGGGGGGTTGGACCTCCCACTTTGGAGTGTTCCGAAACAAAAACACAAAAGAGGAAGATGTCTCCTCACACAAATACTTCAGAGATCTTTGTAGGTAACCCCTCCGGGGAAGAATGGAGCAGGAAAGGACAAAGAATGTTGCTATACTTCATAGGGGGCCTTGGACCCCTATTAGTCACATCTTGAGTCTAGTTCATTTCAAAGGTCCTCATGAATGCTTCAGAGGAGCCCTGCACATCACATTGCTGTCTGGAAGGTTCTCTCCAACCTGCATGTTATGTACCATTCACATACACGAGATGCAAAATGCAAAATGTCCTGGGATGCAATAGTCGAGTACACCACATACAGCCCATGCTCATCCTACTACACATACTTAGTGTAAACATACATGTTACTTTCAGTGTTTTGACAAAACATAGAAAAATATTGTGATACAAAAATATCTTGTTAATAATATTGGGATGCCAAAAATATCGTCGACAGGAATATCAAAGATAAACACATTGGGGCCGATTCCGATTCAGGCAGGAGAGATTTCCGACCGAATCGGACCCTAGCAGTCCGACCGAACGAGTACGATGCATTCGCATGCTATCGGACTCGATTCGGTCGGACTCCCATTGAAGTCAATGGGAGCCGGTCGTTCAACGTGTACGCGGGCTCCCATTGACTCAATGGGTGCGAGGTGAACAAGGGTGCCCACTATAGCGGGTACGCGTCGAAGCGGGTCGCACCGTACACGCACAGGTAGGGGGGACCCATGGGTCCCCCCTGTGTGCGACTCGTGCGGCTAGTCGTACAGGGGGGTCCGACACGGACCCCCAAAGTGCGGCTCCGACTGCTCTCTCTCGAGGCGGATGGCGCGAGTCGGTCGGACTGCTTGCGGCGCGCATCGTACTTACCCGGCCGGGGAACGTCTCCATTGCGCGGTGTCAGTCGTGTCCGTGCGAGTCGGTCGGAGCGGTTGGGTCCCGCGAACGAGTCGGTCGGCGATTTCGCGTACGTTCGCATCGTACTCGCTCGCCCGGACGCACGTCCGACTCGGTCGGAAACAGGGCGTCCGAATCGGATCCGGTAAAGCCGAATCCGATTCGGAGCCCTACCGGCCGAGATCGGAATCGACCCCATTGTCTTAAGTGTTTTTTTTAATATTGTTGTAAAAAATAATGATTTAAAAAATATAGTTGTATGTAATACCGTTTTTAGGTGTTATTTTTTATGTAGTTGATTGTAGTGTGTTTAATTGTATATGGTTAATAATTTTTAGTTTATCTGTGTTTATATTAAAATAATTTATTTATAATGAAATTGTTTAAGTTTGTGTTTTTAGTTGCATTAATGTATAAAAATAATGGATTTATAATTTTTTGCAGTGGGATATTGGGTTTTTAGGTGATAAGGGTGGGGGATTCTTGTAAATTAGATATGTGAAAGTAAATTAAATGTTCATATTTTAATGATACACAAATTAATATTATAAAATGTATAAATTAATGTTGTTACAAATAAAAATGGGTAAATAATTAGTATATATCAATTAAAATAAAATGAAAACAGTAATTTTACTGTAAAAATGAAAATAAAAATTGACTTAGAAAAATGAAATTAAAAATATAAATACAAATAAATGTCATAAAGTAAATTATTTTTCTAATTTTTTTAATACAAATTGTACGTTTTTAATAAAGGTTTATAATTAAAATATTTTTTATTCTTTGTTGAATAATGTAACATCATTGCAAAAATACTTTTTCACCTTTGTATTTTCAAAATTTATCTTATATTTTTTACCTTTATGATTGCTAGTTTTGGATCATGATTTTGCTTGCTATTTACGGCTATAATTGTAGAAATGGTGGTAAATAATTTTAAAAATACATCATTTATTAACAGTGTTAAAAATATTTGATAATATATTGTTTAAATATGAATATGAAGATTTGTAGTTTTAGTTAGTGTGTTTTTAAGTGATTTATTTTTTATTGTATATATTTTACATTTTGCGTGAGTATGGGTTAATGATTGTGTGTATAAAGGGGCCCATTACGATGTCAGTGGGACTGACACCAATGTGCCATCAGTGTTGGTCCCACGACATCTCTAACCGCGGTCAGAACGCCGCATTAGGATGCGATCTGTTGGACATCATTGGCCCAGGGACTGACCGACAGCTTCTGATGGTCTCAAGGAGCCTGTCGCGCGGTAAGTCCAATCGCATTCCCCACAATGGAGAAGGTGCCTTCTCAGGCACCGCCGTGAGGATTACAATCCACCTTTCTGCCAGCCATTTCACGTTGGTTCTTTCAATGTGAAAATGCTGACTGAAAGGTAGTTTTGGGGCCCCTAGCAGGGCCCCTGTCCCCTGTGGTCCTCTGCTATGGGCCCTAGGGGGCACCTGTGGTGCCCCTAAACATCCCTTTATCGTGTGGCAGGCACCGCATGGTGCCTGCCACAGGGTGCAGGGATGTTTGAAAATATGCCTCTTTGCGTTTGGGCTTGTGCTGCGGCTCTTTTCGGGGCTGCAGCACAAGCTTCATTACAAATAGGCATGTTTCTGACTGCCTCCACAGCGGTCGGATCCTAATTTGGCAGGCGGGACCACCGAATACCTGTCAGTCGGTCCTGTTCCCGCAACAATGGCGGTCAGACGCTCGTCCAACCGCCATCGCAATCGGCCCCTAAATGTTTAGTTTGCAGCATCTGACATAAAATCATAAAGATTGCAGTGGAAATAGTAATTTTCACTCCTCTAGTCTCAAACACCTTCCTCTAAAAATGTATTAGAATGGAGTGGGAATAGCAAATGCCACCCCTTTAGTGTCCAACATCTTCCCCCAGTTTGGTTAGATTGGAGTGGGAATAATAAATGTCACCTCTTTAGTGTCCAACCCATTCTTCAAGTTGGTTTAGAATGGAGAGGGAATACTAAATGGCACCCCTTTAGTGTCCAACACTTTCCTTAAATTGGTATAGATTGGAGTGGGAGTAGTCAATGTTGCCCCTTTGGTGACCAACATCTTCATGAAATTGATATAGATTGGAGTGGGAATGGTAAATGTTATCCTATTAATGTCCAACACCTACCATAAATTGGTATAGATTGGAGTGGGAATAGTAAATGTCACCCTTTTAGTGTCCAACACCTTCCTTAAATTGGTATAGATTAGAGTGGTAATAGTAAATGTCACCCCGTTAGTGTCCAACATCTTCCTGAAATTGGTAAAGATTGGAGTGGGAATAGTAAATGTTACCCCTTTAGTGTCCAACACTTTCACCAAATTTGTATAGATTGGATTGGTAATAGTAAATGTCATCCCTTTAGTGTCCAACACCTTCCTCAAATTGGTATAGATTGAAGTGGGACTAGTAAATTACGCTTTGTTCGTTTCCAACACTTTCTTCAAATTGGTATCAGAGTGAAAATAGTAAAGGTCACCCCATAAGTGTCCAACACATTCCTCGAAAAGGTATAGGTTGAAGTGGAAATAGTACATTTCAGCCCTTTAGTGTCCAATACTTTTTTGAGAATGTATTATGAATCAGTGTGATTATTTAATTTTATAATTTTTGTGTAAAATACTTTGTTTAAATTGTTTTTTGTACGTAGTTATGTTATTTATTTAGTATTTTGGTGTTTTGAAATATAATTAAAATGTGTTGTATGTGTGTATTTAATAATATTAATAAATACATATTTGTATAAACTATAGAGTAGAAACACATTTTTCTTAATGTAATCATGTTTTCAAAGCAAGTTTTATTTATATTTTTAAGCATATATATTTCAAATAAAAATAAACATTTATAGAAAGATTTATTATTACTTTTTAACTACTGAACAGCACGTTTTATTTATTTCGGGTGTGTATTTTAGATGATGGATTGAGTTTGTTCTTTGAGCTTTTTGGTTGGTCAGATTTACATTTCTAATGTAAATAATTTATATATTATTTTATTATCTCTGTCTTTTTTAATATTGGAGCTCTATATAATATTCAGACTAATGCAATAAAATATTATGTTTATTATTTATATCAACAATGATTTGTCATCTTGGTTTACATTTTGTGGCAGGTCTTTGGGACTTTTGAAGGTTACTATTTATTTTAGAATATGCCTTTGGCAATTATTTCTAAGTAATATACTCCTTGGTTGTTTATGAAAGAGTTTGACTTTAAATTGTAACATGTTGTACATTTGTTTGGTTTGTTTGCTAAGTTTAGGTGCCCAATGCTTTGAATGAAATTATGATAACAGCCTTGTCTGTCTGTGTTGGGGTAAATTTTTTAAATTGTCTGAATCATGGCTTGTTCACTGTCTATGATTTTTTTTGTGGGTAGTACTTGTTTGTTTTATGTGGAATGTGGTTTAAAAGTTTGTAGTAAGTGCTTATTTGATATTCATCTTGTATGGTGTATATCTGAGAGAATGGTTTGGGACACACTATGGGGCTGATTACGAGTGTGCCGGTCCACGCACCGCCAGACTCTCGGGGGGCGCTGCGGTGGCAGTCTCCCTACTGCCCTATTACGAGATGGGTGGTGGGACCACCACAACCTCACCACAGCTGCCATTCCCTGGTGGTGTTGCGGCCGTGTAGAAGCATCCATATGTTTGCCAGGACCACCTAGGTCCCTCCTATCATAGTAGGAGTTTCCTTTCTGCCTGGATTTTCATAGCGCCCAGTGGAGGCAAGCAGGAGGGCATAGCATGTGCCCTCTATGTGAATGCACACCAGTTCCTGCACAGCATGGACTTTTCAGTCCAGGTCATGCAAGAACTGATTTTTGGCGTTCCACTTGCAGTGCCCGTTTTTAGAGGCACTGCTGTGGGAATGCCAAAAAAAGCCCGCCAAACAGGTGTAAACTCCTAATCTTATGGACGGCCCGACCACGGCTTTGGTGGTGCTGTAGCAGGGCGGACCCGGCACCACACCTCCAAAGTCATAGTCAGGTTCTTTGAAGGTCCCATCCATCATCCAGGTTTGACAATGGCTTAGGTTTAGCAAATTATTTGCTGTAGAGAACATTAGAATTTGTTTCTCATTGTTTAGATTTTCATATAAAAGGAAAGCTTCCTCATTATGTGTCATTGTAAAATGTTCAGGTATTTTTATGTATTGGAATCGTCTAAGGGCAGGAGGAATATCACTGGTAGTTTTTTTAGTTTATGCAATTAAACATTTCAAAGTGGTTATAAGTGCTAGTTACCCTGTGATGTGCTTGGGAACTTTAGGCAGTATATCCTTTAGGATTTTGGTTGAAGGCGCCTGGAAACTAGTGCTTGCCTCTCTTATATCCTACAGCACCTCCCTTACTTGTATTTCTGTCAACTTTCAGAGGTGGTTGGGTTCTCTTACATGAATTACAACATCATCTTTTGTAGTGGCCCTCCCATAGCCTTCATTTCAACAATATTTGGTACAATTTCAACTCTCATTTTCTGTCAAATCACTTTATTGTTTGTAGTCCATGGTACTTATTAATTGCTTTCCTTTTTGGGATGTTATATATTTTGCTTGCTGTGCCATTGTATTTGAAAGTAGTTTAACAGCATAACTAAATATAATTGTTCAAAGTTTATTCCTTTGTTATTTTCATAAAAATTATGAACCTACTTCTAGTTTTTTATACTTACATGTATGTTCTTTTTAGATGTTTCACACTGCTTTGCAGCTTTTCCATTGGGGTGTTGTAATGTGGAGTGGGTGCTTCCTCTTCATTTAGAAGGATAAAAAAAGCATCAGTTTCATTCAGAAAGTTTATTTGTTGGTAGGTTATAAAGGTTATAGTTGTTAACTTTATTTTTAGTCAATATTTTGGATGAGTTTTATATTTTTAAATAATTTTTGATACTTTCTTTGTTATTTATTGTTGCTGGTCTATGGTAGGTGTTTATGTTTGGCAGTTATCTCTTTTTAAAGTTATATTGTTTCTTTTAGTATTAAATGTAAAGAGATAGAAATTGGAAAGTGTATTGTTAATTATTTGTTATTTTACATTTTAAGTTTATTTATGAGTTAGTAGTAATTTAAATATAAGTTTTACATACTTGGTTAGCTTGTTTTTGAGATATGTACATGTCTTGTTGAAGAGTCTGGTTAGAGAATCCTGCAGAGTTTCCTCCTCTTGCAGTGTTTGTAATTTTTGAAGTATTATTTGGCAATATTAGTGTGCCTTTTATATAAAATTATGGTTGTTTATAGTTTGATTTTATTGGTAAGTTTAGCTTGAACTTTATGCTATGTCCTTCTATGGAAAATGTTAAGTTAGGTTTTGTTTATAAATGTTGATGTGTTGTTTGATAGTTTTGAATATAAACTCCTGAAGTTCTTAAAAAAATCCAGGCACAGTCTCCAAATTCCACAGTGCATTTATTAGATAACAGCATGTCCACAATATCATATATTTAAGTTGATTTATAAATATTTGTAGTTAATAGCAATATTTTAGTTCGTTAGGAATTTAGTTATATTTTTTGGGAGTGAATTTTAAATACTTTCGTGCAGTCATATGTTTTTTTTAAATTTACACTTGTGTATAAAATATACAATGCTTATTTTAAATAATTGTTTTATGTAAAAAAGTGTGTTGTTTAATATTTATTAATCATATTTGTGTCTTAGATTACAACTACAATGTACTTGATATTTGTGGCTTTATTAGTTTAGTATAGGAAAGCCAATATTTTTGTTACCTTTGTGTCCTGCTATTATATGCATCAAAATTATGTTAGTGATCCTTACTTCCATGTCCCACAAAGATAGATGAAAGGTCCTGGTTGTTGTGAACTGGCGGACAATCTTTAACAGGATAGGCCAGTAGACTACTCTCCTTGTGCAAGCATCAGGTAAAAAGGCCTTCCCTCCAGGTATAATCAGTCTCTGCCAGCACTGTTCGTCCTCCACAGCATAGGGCTATTGGGTAATGTTATGGTTCCCATATTACTGTCAGTGAAAGTCATCTTAAAGTATGAAAGTGAGGTGAATGCTGATGTTCATTGTAGGATGCTCAATGTTCATCAGAACTAGAATGATTATTTACAGGTTTGTACCAGCTGGTGAGGATAGCAGTTAGTATTCTAGAGGGACGCCTTACACTGCTATTGTAAATATTGGTGAATAGCGAGGATTCCAGTCTATAAAGGAAACTGGAAACCCATAAATCTCCTGGGGTATGGATCTTTGTCTAGATGTCAGTAGGGCATTACTCACTTTCCCTCCCTGTCAATGATTTCACATTTCCTGATCAAAATGTTCATCCCTCCTCCTCTTGTCATAGCCGCTGCTCTTTCCAGTGACACTGATGTGGTGTTACGTACATTAATAGATTTTAAATATACCTCAAGATCCAAAAATGTCATGCAAATCTGTCAAAGTTCATGTAAATCAGCAGAGCTCTGCTCCGTTCGCTGATGGTGTTTTTTTAACATGGTCTCTAAAGTGCTTCCTAACGTTATGAACCCCCCTCATCTCCCCTCACCCCTTCTATGCTTGCTGCCAGCAAGTCAGCATGCATAGTATCACTAAGTCCAACCAGGCCCCAGACCACACTCGAGGATGTGGCAATGTCTAGTATCTCCGTCTCACAGACATGTGCTGCCTGCCTTGTTGTCCAGTCTCATTAGTACATCTCATGAAGTGAGAGTTGGACCTGGACCTGTCAGACTCACTGTGTGTTGCAGAGTAGCTGAGGATGGCCAGGGCAGCTACTGAACATCAGCCGAGTCTATGTTCTTGATTCTTGGTGCACCATCAGGAAAAAACAAGTGCTAAACTTTTCAAGATCCACTCTGATCCATCTTCCTGGGATGTGGGAGGAGGAGCCTCGGATGATCAAGGCTGGGATGGGTGTGGATGTTAAAGCAGAGCTGTTCTGCACTGAGGGAATTTTCTGGCTAGCAGATCACTTCAGTGACTTAGTTCAAGGTTGACAGGGTTGTACATTGTTCCAAGCCTGAAGGTAACACTCTTTGTCAGCCCAGTCAAGGCACCTGATCCTGCCAGGCAAGTTGAGAGCTGCCATATCAGCTGCAGCTATATAATGTCACTATGAAACCGTGATATTTTTACCTGAGTTTCATTGCCACTGACTTCATTGTTTACTGGGTCACCATGCAGAGAAGTATATCTGGCTCCCCAGGTGACACTCTCTCTCTCTATATATATATATATCTCTCTCTCACTGAGCTGTATCTTGAGTACAGCTAGGCAGATCTCACAAGGTTTCAGGTTCCATGCTTGAGTAGCTCAGCCCGTTCAGGTATATTCTTTGAATGCTGGGTCTTGTAGTCCTGAATTATACTGAATTAGGCAGGACTAGAAATATCAGCATTCAATGAAAAAATAGGCTGCTTGAGCTCCTCAGATATGGAAATGGATAGCTTGAGAGCTCTGGTTGCATTCTCACTCCAGCCCCCTAGCCACCGTGTGGTTCCTATTTGTTTATCTTTTGCTGCTTTAGGTATTAAAACTCTCAGGAATCCCATCTCTCTTTTTCCACAGTCTTTGTCTGCCCATCTCTTTGGTGTGTCATAATTGGTGCTTATTGCTTTCCCCTTCTTCTGCTTAAAGCTCCAGTATTTTTATGGCCTGGCTTGACAGTGCACCTGTCACAAGACAATTATGTGACAATCACCAGGAGAGGGGCTGTGGCTCCACTTACATGTTGGGAACCAGGAGAACAAGTTTTGATTGGGAGAAAGTTGTGTGCTTTTACCAATAACGATGTTGCCCTCCAGGAAGCTGTGATCATTTTGTTTATTTATCCAGCTGCCTGAGCTTGAAATTTCAGGGGTATATATATGACATTGCTATTAATTAAAGCGTCTTAGATAACTAAGTAAATTGCAGTGTTTTCCCTAGCAGGAGCACAAAATAAGAGGAGGTCAATCATTAACCTACATAGATTTGTTGGTCTAGTGTGACAGTGTGACTGTCACATGACATTATGTGATCAACAAAAATGACCTTTCAATGTCCTACAGAGAGAGAGTCCTAGGCTCCAAACACATGTTGGTCCACCTGAGAGCAAGATTTGATTCAACTGAATTTGTGTACTAAGCCAAAGAGTACATGTATTGTACTTTTGGCTTGTGACAAAGTTTATACTTGACACAGCAAGACTGAGTTGGTTATGGCCTGGCTTACAGTGCCACTATCGCCAGGCGATTATGTGAGAATTACCAGTGCAGGGACTTTAGCTCCACTTACAGGTTGGGGGGCCAAGGGAACATGTATTGATTGGGCAGAGGTTGTGTGCTTCCATCAAAAAAGTGTTTCCCCTCCAGGCGGGTAGGGTAGAAAGTATAATGCCTTTGCTCTCATAGCCCCTACTGTGCCGGACCTTGGAGGAAGCTTTCCGTTGGTGGAGCCAATGTGAGCTCTATCAAAGGAAAGCTTATGGCCTGTACATCTCTAAATAAGATGGGCAGGCTGAGAGTTTGGTGGACAGGGTATTTCACCTCATTTGAGTAAAGCCCTATGTCTTTAAAGTGAGGATACTGGCATACCACAGCACTGCAAACAGAATTACCTCTTACTTCTTCTCAGGTTAATAAATGGTCTTGTTGCTTATATTGCACCTAATACTGGTATTCAGCAACTGCAAAACAAATTCAGACAATAAAATAGTGGTACGCAGAAGATAGTGCAATTCAACCATAATCACAAACATTTGTTCATGAGGAGAACCGCAATCACAGACTACATCTTCTGTTTCAAAGTCTGACAATTTCAAGTATCAAGGTTAATTAGCACAGGGCAGCAGCATTGTGACAGTGTGATTGCCTGCATTGTCAGGCCTGGTGAAGCTGACCTCTTGAATTTAATATAGAGTTACCTTTGGCTAAGCCCATTTCTGTCACTGGCTTCAGACATTATTGATTGCATACAAAGAGAATGGACTTTGGGTTAGTCCACCATTGGTGTAACGCTTGCACTAATGTAATGTTACATATATTGTGGGCACTCTTAAAATAACTTTGCCAATGCTTTGTTGTCTTAACTTTAACCTGCAGGAAGATGAATTTGCTCAAGCATCTGATTTTTTTTATTGCAACTGTTTCCTTGGCCACTGTTTTATTAGCTTCAATCACTGACTTCTAGGGATAAGGGGACTGCTTTATTTTTTCTATACCCTAATGACATAGTCATCGGGCTGATTATTTCCAAACCTACATCTCTTTTGCTACTGTTTTACTTGTGTGTTTAATCCCTAATTAATTTTTGTCTAAAAATGAGCTAATTAAGGGGTGCCCATTGACTCCTTTCTCTCTGTATGGTGTTACATGTATTTCTCTCAGTAGTATGCTTTTTCTGATTTAGTTTATATTTTTTTCAGTACAAAGAGATGCCTAAAATCAAAGTGATTTAGATACAAAAAGATCATTTGCTTACCAGAACTGAGTAAAGAGAATCATTGTACCACCGAGATGGGCGAAGTGGCCCTGGAAGAAATGCCCTGGGTTGTGTTTATGAGCTGTCCATACCTGAAGTGGAATGCCGTCAAAGCTGCTGAGTGACGGCTCAGAACAAATTCAGAGGTCTCCAGGAAAGTGAAGGGCTCCCATGGAGACCAAGAGGGAGGTCACTGTTCCATCAACTGGCCAAAAGGACCCAGAGACCAGAACCGAACAGGGCCTTAGAGATGGTATGAATGAAGCAGGTCCTAGTGGCCAGCAGACAGTGTCAGAGAGACCTCCACTTTCAGTGCCAGGCAATCACATAAATTGTTATAATGGCGCCACCTTACTGAAACCACCACCACCATTTGATACTGCCAGAAAGCTGAATATTGGCAAAAGATGGACTTTGATAGAGACTTTTGATGATTTCATTGATGCAGTAGAAGAAACAGATAACAGGAAGATAATCAAATACCTTAAGAAACTAGCTGGTGAAGGTGTAAAAGAAGTCATAAAGAAAATGCAGCGAGTTGACAAAATTGCATACCGTCAAGTCAAAGAATCCAATGCCAAATGTAAGTTACTGAAAGGTACATTTTCAGTCAGGAATGACAGAAGGATGGTGATACCATCAATGGATTTGTTGAGAGACCGGATATGCTCATCAAATACTGTAAGTTAGTTTAATTCAATGATGAGGAAGCTATACGCCTCAAGGTTATTGACGGATGCTGTCAGATTCATTCAGACGATGAATGCTGAGAGAAACTCTTAGTCTGGAGTGAGATCTCATGGCTTCTGGAACTGAAGAGCATGCCGATCGACAAGCTGCTCACATGGAGGCTGGAGGTGCCCAGAGTGATTCAGTCATGAACGTAATAAGTTAGCCAAAGCACAAGCCAGAGGGACACAGAGTGGTGTCTCCACAGAAGAAGTTGTGCTTCAGGTGTGGATTTTCCATTCCACATGAAGGTAAATGTCCTGACATTGGACAGGTGTGCAAAAGCTGTTGGAAAGAGAACCATTTTTTACCGGTTTGCAAGACAAAGGAAAAAAGAAGTGTGTCACAGCGAAAAGACAAAATGGCTGAACGAGTGCTTCAAAAGCATACCCACAAGGCCAAGTGACCACACCAATTAAGCCAAATCAACACCAAACATAGTCAATCATCATCTAAATCATTGTCAAAGTTTTCTTCAGTATCTACATCGAGGAAAGTGTCAATGTTGATGTTTACCTTAGAAAAATGTTTGCATATTGGACTTGCCGCTTGTGAAGAAACATACAAGTCAAAGAAAAGTCGACTTGAAAAAGCATCAAAGTCATTCAAACATTGTCCGAAGATTACACTAAAGGTAAAATGTGGCTCAATACCTTTTATTATCGAATGTGGTGCATTGATAAACATAATCCCTGAGGAGAAATACAATGCACTATCTCAATTGCCACAATTTAAGCCATCGAAAACTAAAGTGTATACCTGGGCTGCATCAGCACCATTAAAAGCCAAGGTTCATTTGAAGCAACAATGAAACACAAGAAAACAAAAGTACATGCACTCATTCCTGTACTTAAAGGTACAGCATCATGTGCCTGTTTACTCAGATTCAGCACAGTTGCTGAATTGGGACGGATATCAGTGAGCTATAATATAAATGCTCATCATAAAAGAGTAAGTCAGTTCCCTTCCTTGTTTCATGGGTTAGAAAAACTCAAGACTATGGAAGTAGGACTATGCATTAATAAAGACTTCCATCCTATTGCTCAGAGACACAGATGAATTGCATTTTATTTGCAGAAAGCTGTTGAAAAAGAACTTGAATCATTGCTCAAACATGATATCATTGAGCGTTCCACTGTTCCAATGTCCTGAGATTCTCCAAGAGAGGTTGTGCCTAAAAATCAATCAATCAATCAGGGGATTATAAGTGCGCTACTCACCCGTGAGGGTCTCAAGGCGCTGGGGTGGGGGAGTGCAGCTCAGGATTGGCCGAAAAGCCAGGTGTGCAGAGTGGGGGAGCGTCTGATGTTGACTGGGAGTTCGTTCCAGGCTTTGACTGCAACGTGGGAGAAGGCTCTTCCCCAGCTCTGGTTCTGTGAATGCGCGGGGTCATTGCTAAGGCGTGGTCGGAGGAGCGGAGGATTCTTTTGGGTGCGTGAAAGGAGATTCTTTCTTTGAGGTATTTGGGTCCGATGTTGTGGAGGTATTTGTAGGCGTGGGTGAGTAGCTTGAAGGTTACTCTCTTTCCGACAGGGAGCCAGTGGAGGTCTTGCAGGTGTTGGGTCATGTGCTCCTGTCATGGGGTGCAGTGGACAAGTCTGTCAGCGGTGTTTTGGATGGTCTGGAGTTTCTGGAGCAGGGATTTGTTGATTTCCGCATAGAGGGCGTTTCCCTAGTCCAGTCTTCTGGTGATGAGGGCGTGGGTGACGGTCTTTCTGGCTTCGGGTGGGATCCACTTGAAGGTCTTGTGGAGGATGCGGAGGGAGTTGAAACAGGTGGAGGTGACAGCGTTAACCTGGCGGGTCATGGTGAGGGAGGAGTCTAGAATGATGCCGAGGTTTTGGGCGTGGTTCATCGGGGTGGGTGGGTTTCCGAGGGTGGGGGGCCACCATGAGCTGTCCCATGCGGAGGGGGAGGGTCCTAGGATGAGGACCTCTGTCTTCTCTAAGTTCAGTTTTAGGCAGCTGTCGCTCATTCAGGCAGCGATGTCCTTCATTCCTTCTTGGAAGCTGAGTTTGGTGTCTTCAGGGTTCTTTGTGAGGGAGAGGATGAGCTGGGTGTCGTCAGCATAGGATACTATGCTGAGCCCATGCTGTTTGACAATGGCGGCGAGGGGGGCCATGTAGATGTTGAAGAGTGTGGGGCTGAGCGAGGATCCCTGGGGTACTCTGCAGCTGATCTCTGTGGGCTCGGAGAGGAAGGGTGGGAGTCTGATCCATTGGGTTCTGCTGGTGAGGAAAGAGCAGATCCAGTGAAGACGAGTCCTTGTATGCCGGCATCGTGGAGTCTGGTTGCAAGAGTGCGGTGGGAGACGGTGTCGAAGGCCGCAGAAACATCTAGTAGTATGAGGGCCGTGGTATGTCCCTGGTCGAGTAGCATGCGGATGTCATCGGTGGCGGCGAGGAGGGCGGTCTCAGTGATGTGGTTGCTGCGGAATCCGGATTGGGAGGAGTCGAGTATGACATTCTCTTCGATGAAGGTGGTAAGTTGTGTGTTGACGAATTTTTCGGAGACTTTGGCTGCGAAGGGAAGGAGAGAAATGGGCCGGTGGTTTTTCAGGTCTGTCGGGTCGGCCGAGAGTTTCTTGAGGAGGGGCTTGACCTCCGCCCGCTTCCAGTCGTCGGGGAAGATGTCTGCTTCGAAGGTGGCGTTGATGGTGCGGCGGAGTTCGGGTGCGATGTCTGTGGTGGCTCTGTGGAAAATGTGAGGCAGGCAGGGGTCCGTGGGGGCTCCTGAGTGGGTGCTTTTCATGGTCGTGGTGGTGTCTTTGGTGGTGACTGGTGTCCAGGTGGTGATGGTGGGCTGGCTGTCGTTGCTGGAGGGGATGGTGGTTTCAGGAGTCCTATCGTTGAAGTTGTCATAGAGGGCCTTAATCTTTTGGTGAAAGTAGGAGCTGAGTTTGTTGCAGAGGTCTTGGGATGGTGTGATGTCCGTGGCTTCGCTGGGGGGTTTGGTGAACTGCTGGATGATGTTGAAAAGTTCTTTTGAGTTGCTGGTGTTGGTGAGGATTTTGTTCCTGATGAAGGATCTCTTGGTGGTTCTTTTGAGTTGGTGGTATTCTGTCATAGCGTGCTTGTAGGTGGACTGGTCCTCTGTGGTTTTACTGATTCTCCATCATTTCTCGAGCCGTCGGCATGAGTGTCTAGCTTCTTGGAGGTCGCTGGAGAACCAGGCAGCCTTCAGAGAGCGTTGTCTGTTGGGGCGGCGGAGGGGAGCGAGCTTGTCTGAGCAGCTGGAGATCCAGTGGTGTAGTTCTGTGGCTGCGGAGTTGGCGTCAGTCGTGGCGGGGGGGTTGAGGACAAGGGTAGAGTTGAGGTCCTCTTCTGTGACCTTGCTCCAGTTCCTTCGTGGCAGGTGTGGGGCGGGCTTGCGCACGGTGGTGGTGCTGAAGGAGAAGTGTACGCAGTGGTGGTCTGTCCAGAGGGGCTGCGAGGTGTGGCTGAAGTGGATGTCGGTCCCTCCTGCGAAGATAGGGTCGAGGGTGTGTCCGGCCTTGTGGGTGGGGGTGGTGATGAGCTGCTTCAGTCAGAGGTTGGTGAGATTGTCCAGGAGGGCGGCAGAGTAGGGGTCGCTGTGGTTTTCGAGGTGGAAGTTGAGGTCTCCAATGAGTATGTAGTCCATGGAGGCGATGGCGTAGGGTGCGATGAGGTCAGCAATGGTGGTGGTGAAGTGAGCACGGGGCCCGGGGGGTCTGTAGGCAAGGGTGCCTCGGAGCGTGGTTCTGGGGCTGGTCCAGATCTGGAAGTGAAGGTGTTCGGTGTTGGAGAGGGTGTTGCTCGTGCTGGATGTGGAGAGTCAGAGGGAGCTCTTGAGTACGATGGCGAGTCCTCCTCCTGGGCAGTGGGGCGGTCTTTCCTCTGGATCTTGTAGCCGTCAGGGATTGTGGTGGCGATGTCGGGGGGCGAGGTGGCATTTGTCCAGGTTTCCGTGAGGAAGGCGATGTCTGGTGAGAGGGTGTCAAGGAGGTCCCAGATTTCTACGGCGTGTCTGTGCAGGGAGCGCACGTTGAGGAGGATGCACTTCAGGGCATCATTGGTGCGAGCGTCCGGAGTGGCTGCGGTGGTAGGAGGGGGCTGTGGATGGTGAAGGAATGTCAGCAGTGTCGGCAGGAGAATTGGCTGTGGGTGGTGTTCTGTGACGACCATTGGCAGTAGCTATTCCTCCCGGGGTTGAGTGCGAAGAGGGCAGCAGAGTTGTAGTGAAGGGAGGTCGCAGATCCAGGGTTCCTGGCGCTGGTCACGGTCTGGTCACGGACAGGCGCAGACGGGCTTGCCTTTGGCGTGCCTGTGGCACGCCTGCTGCACGGCCACGCAGTGGCCACCATTAAGTAGGGAAGGGGGGAGGGAATTGCAGCTGGGAGGTGGGAATGGGGAATCAGCAGGGTAGGGGCCATGGGGGCAGCAACGGAGGGAAGGGGGAAGCGGGCAGGAAAAAACAAGCCAGAAAAAAGGGCAAGAACAAGGACAGAGAAGGAGCTGTAGGCATCTGGTTGACATGCATCAAGTGAACAAGGCAATTAAACAAGAACGACATCCAGGTCCATATATCGCCGACATGATAACCGAATTGAATGGTGCAAAGGTCTTCTCTTGCCTTGAACTGAATAAAGGATTTCATTATATGGAATTTGAGGAAATTTGCAGGTGCATTACAAACTTTTCTACACATATTGGCCTGTTCCAATACAAAAGACTAAGTTTCAGTGTGTAATCTGCTACCGAGTTGTTTCAAGATGTCATACAGACTGTCATGAATGTGCTTTTTTATAGTGATGACATATTGGTTTTCAGAACTACACAGAAGGAGCATGATAAAGCTCTCATGCAAGTCTGTCCTTTGCTTGTGGATACGGGTTTGACTTTGAATGCCAACAAATGTGGATTCCATAGGACAAAGCTAAAATTCTTTGCCCATATCTTTTCTGATAGAGGCATGACACCTGATCCTGCTAGGGTGCATGCATTGTCAACTGCCAGTCCCCCACATGAAGTTTTCATGTTACGTTTATTCCTTGGTATGGCCAGCTTCTGCGCTAGATATACACAAGACTTTGCCACCATATACACTTGTGACGGATCATCAACTACACAATTGTGCACCATCCACAGAAAGATCAAAACCCTGCCTATTACTTCTCGTGAGTGCCCCTATAGTATAGTGGTACCAGCTGAAGCCTATATAAATTTCATTGGGAAATCCAGCACACCAGCTTCCATTCAGTCTTGGAACCAGCACACTCTAGCTCTTAGCAGTGGCAGTGAATACCAGAAGTTTAAAAATGTCAAAGATGTACTGTCTGTCACTCAAGGAGGCATTATCCTGAGAGTTTCGAGAAGTGTTATTCCAGAGAGCCTGCCACAACAGATAATTGAAGTGGCCCATGAAGGACATTGTGGAATTGTTGCCACAAAATGAGCCTTCAGAGACTGCACCTGGTTTCCCCCTCTCGATGAGAGAGTTGAAAGAGAATTGAAGGTCTGTTATCTATGCAACTGCCTTTAATTGAAAACTACTCAACACACCTTAAACATGTGAAAGTTGCCAAAGCATGCATGGGAAAGAATTGCTAATAACTCCATCGGTCCTCCTGATAATGTACATCTCATTATGGTGATCTTTGGTGAATAGTCCTGCTTTCCATTGATAGAAGATCTCTCATGCCCCACTCAAGACAGAATCATCAAGAGATTAGATGGCATCTTTGTCACATGGAGTGTTCCTGCAATCCTAAAATCTTACAACAGCCCACCTTCCACCAGTTGAGAATTCAGAGATTTTCTGTCATCTTAATGTAAAGCTTCAGAAGAGCACACCTCTTTGGCCCCAGGCCAATGGCCTTGTCAAACGTTTCATGAGAAACTCTCAAAAAAGCTGTTCAACATGCTGTTTGGAAAAGATTGACCTTAAAACTATCTTGAATTCGAATGTTCAAGCTTACCATTCGAACCCTCACTAAACCATAGACTTTGATCGTAAAATAAAAATGAAGGTCTATGTAGATAAGCACCGACATGCAAGTAACATTATGTTCACTAGAGGAGATAGAGTGCTTGTCCATCAGCTTAGAAAACAGAAATCTGTTGCTCCCTTCGATGCTTAACCATTTCATGTTGTGACTTGTGACCAGCAAAGGACACATGATGACTGCCTAACATTCTGGGAAGTCATTCATGAGAGATTCCTTGCATTTGCGACATGTGGCACATCGCTCATCAGGCAGTGATGTCAATGTAGAGACTGGATCCGAAAGGGCAATTGGAGATCCCCTGACTGCTGTTGTTCCTCCATTACCAACTCAGATCATGGACACTTCGACTGCCTTTCCCCAGTTTCCAAAGAGACGGTCAGGACGTGTGATCGGAGTTCTAAGAAGACTCACTGAACTATGATTGAATGTATTTGAAAAAAAAAATTGCAATGTTTTATTTAACAAAGGGGGAGATGTAGTGTTGTGTGAGTTAACAATGACAGAACCCTTTTGGCTCCTGATGAACTCAGTAGAACTGTGACATAATCGTTAGATTGTAGTGAAGTAAATGCAGGTTTAGAATGTTGTGTTCGGGGTTACACGCAGAAGAAAAAAGATGTGTTTTACTAAGCTCTGTGTGTAGCATAGTCATTAGCTGGTAAGCGGGCTGGGGAGGACCCTACACTGAGGATTTTGGTGAGGTCTATACTGTAATCCAGTTTCACTCATTCCATCCACTTATTTATTTAAAGAGTGCATCTACTTAACTTTATTAAGCTGTTCATTTATTTAAAATGCCATTGCCTGACTTTAAGATGGCTACTAAACCAGCTTTGAAACAGTGTGCCACTGTGCGTCTCTCTCATTGTTTGGGAGTAGCAGCAGCACCAGCGTTTCTGCCATGCCTGTAGTGATGGTGTTTGTTCCCACTCAGCTTCTCTGGATTATGATCTGTTGTACCCATTGTGACTTCTTACATCACTCCTGAATGCTGCTCACCATTACATTGCCACACTGCCAACACTTCTACCTCATACCTTTGCTGCTGAAAATACTCTTCATGGCAAGGGATCCAGACGGTAGTGAACAACATGTTTTTGTGCTGATTCACTTATTCCTCAGATAAGAATCAGAAGGCACAACCTTGCTGTAGCATAGCAAGGATGCCATAGTACCTGGTGAAAGCAAGGAAAATGGCCTCTTTGACTGCGCTTTAGATAGTAAAGTACAACATTGTCACAGTTGAATGATCCCTTCAGACCGTGCTTAATCTGAGGTGGTGGTTGCCAGTGTAAGCCACCGGCACTAATTTTTGGGGACCTACACTTATTAAATTGTAATATGTATGAGTTAATGTGTGAGCTGCAGACAGAACAGCTCAGAAACAGTGTGACTGATTGCCTCTATCTATTTCCAACCTGGAGCTGCATCCTGAACAGCTGCCCTGGCTCATTGCAGAGCAGAGCGCCTGCTTTATGAGCCTGCCAGGTGTAGCCTCTTCCCAGCCGGGGTACCCATAAATAACTACACCACACATGGAGCTTTGTATCACACGTCTTTACTTGTCTGTGTTTAACTGTGAACTCAACATTCTAAAGCAACCTTCACTGCAATACACTCTATCCATAGATCATAGCTCTACTGAGTTCATCAGGAGTCAAAAAGGGTTCCATCATTGTTAGTTCGCAAGACACTACATCTCCCCCTCTGTTAAATGAAAACATACCAATTTTACTAAATATGGACATATTTAAATCCCTTCAATTAATCTCTTTGGCACTGTAATTGCTCGACCTAAATGTGTTGTGTGAAATTGAGACCTGTCACCATCATGATTCAAGATATCCTGGGATGGTGAAAAGGCAGCAGCAGGCACTGGTGCTTCAGAATCAGCCCCTTCTTCACCATAGAAATCTGCTGAACGATGAATCAAACGCCGAAAGGGAGAAGAGCCTCTGGTAAAAGACTTCCAAAGGCACTGGGCAGTCACCATGTGTCCTTTGGTCGACACCACTTGGAAATGTTCTGCATCAAAGCGAACATCAGATTTTCTTTTCTGCATCTGATGAGCGAGCACTCTATCTCCCGCCAGGAAGGCGATCCTTTTCGCATCTTGTTTACTTTCAGCATGTCTTCATCCTTTGTTTCTGAACCAAGTCCCTCGTACGAGTTGCATTCTCATCTCTTTCTCTCTGATTGGTCCACTGAGGTATCTTGGTTCTCATTGCTCTCCCAAACATCAATTTTTCCGGAATTTCATTGATAGTTGAGTGTGATGTTGAAAGGTAAGCTCTCAATGTATAGTTTTAACACAGTTTGTAAATTGAGCTTCTCAAGTGCAGCGTGCTGCACAGGTTTCCTTAGCATACTCCTAAATCTCTCAACCAATCAGTTGGCCTGCGACCACAGAGGAGTGCTCTTTGATACTTTATACTCAGATGCTCTAAGAAGTCTTTGAACTTCCGACTATTGAAAGGCAGAACATGGTCAGGTTTTAGGATGGCTGGAACATGCAATGTCACAAAGATTCCATCCAGCCTCTCAATGACTTGTTTTTGAGTGGTGCAAGGAAGTTTCTCAATTAATGGAAATCAAGAGTATTCATCCACAATCACCATCAGGTGATGTCTGTTGTTGAGTGGACCGAAAAAGTAAATGGCTATTCTCTCCCAGGCAGGCTTCACACGGTTTTTTACACATATAAGAGAGGCAACCAAACAAAAGTATTAGGCATATTCCCAACATAGGCCAGTAAGGACAACACAATCCAACCCTCCACATTTATATGTTCTTTTTATTCATGCTTTTTATTCTCTTCACAAGTGAGCAGAAAACATGCAGCCAAAGCGTTTTGCCTATATAAGGCTTCTTCAGGGCTGCAAACATGTTAAAGACACAATTTAAAGTACAAAACATGCAATCTGTACATTAAGACCTATACCGTTACAAAACCCTTCTGCATACTTATTTTATAAAATGCAAAGAATTTAAAATCATTTGGACAACCCAAAATACATTTTGAAAAAAATAATACTTAACAAAAAACATAGTTATTAACAATAATCACCTTAAATGGCAAACCAGAGACATACGTGCATTGTGATTAGAGATCCTATTACCAAAAAATATCAATGAAGGGGATGAATCAGTCCGCAAGTATTTGTCAACAATTAAAGGACAAACAAATTGGAACACACAACAACAACAAACAAACAGAGAGAGTGTATGTGTATGAAGTAATAGAATAAAACATAAAAAATGAAAAATATAGAAACCATTGTGTATAACACAAATTAAAATACCAGGGAGAAACGCTACCCACACACAGTGTAAACATATGTGTGGTGGTCATGATTCAGAATAACCAATGCCACTTGATCTTGTGACAGATGTGCAAGAAATCATAAATCTGGGAATCATATGGTTCGTAATCTCATGATCTTACCCCAGAAGAGTATGCTGGCAGTGGTCAACAATTTTGGTTCATGTCTCAGGAATTAATCCAGTTATTCAAAATTAACAATAATGGAACTCAAAAACACCATTAACATAGTACATTACTTGAGGTATCTCCCGACCATAAATCAAAAACTCAGGAAAAGAAAAACCAATAATGCTCTTGAGTGTTTCACAAACTCAGTGTCAAATACTAGAGAAGACAGAAAAAAATGGTAACATGAAAAGATATTCTGCACCCTCAGAGCTTTAAAAAGACCCACCAATACATCACAACTCTTGTCTCGAATATATGTAGAACAGTAGCTGGCCATGGCAAGAATAGACTGTACCACTGAAATATCTTGTGGTGGAATCAGCAATTTACAGTGCTTGTACTCAGGATCAGGTGTCATATCCCCATCAGAAAAGATATTGCCAAAGAATTTTAACTTTGTCAGATGGAACTCACTTTCATCTGCATTTAAACTCAAACCTGCATCAGACAATAAACAACATTCTTGTGTTAGAACCTTATCGTGCTCTTTTTGGGTAGCTCCGAAAATCAATATGTCATTGCAATAATTGAACGCATTCATGACAGACTTTATGATACGTCGAATAACATCTTGAAAAAGTACTGCAGCTGATGTCACACCAAAGCATAGCCTTTTGTATCGAAACAGACCAACATGTGAAGAAAAGGTTGTAATGTACCTGCAGTTTTCTTCAAGTTCCAACTGATGATAACCTTTATTCAGATCTTTGCACCATCTAATTGCGTTATCATATCAGCAATGTGTGGACCTGGATGTCATTGCCATTCAATGGCCCTGTGTGCCTCACACATGTCAACGCATATACGTACCACTCCTTCACTGTCCTTTTTGGCCACTGCTATGTTGGGAGAAACCCATGGTGTTGGACTAAAAGAATGCTCAATGGTATCATGCTTAAGTAACGATTCCAGTTCTTTTTGAACAGCATCTTGTAAATGAAAAGCTATCTGCCTATGTCTTTAAGCAACTAGACAGACATCCTCATTAATATGAAACTTTACTTTCATAGTCTTAAGCTTTCCCAAACCATGAAACAACATAGGGAGCTGACTTACTATTTTGTGGTGATCAATCATGTTGTAGTTCAAGGAAATCTGTCTCATATCAGCAGCTGTGCTGAAACTGAGTAGAGAGGCCTTTGGTGCTGTCCCTTGAAGCACATGGATGGATGCTTGCACTTTAGTTTTCTTGTGTTTCATCATCGCTGCAAATGAGCCTTGACGTTTTAAGGGTGTCGATGCAGCTCTCGTACACATTTTGATTTCAACAGCATAAGTTGAAGTAAAGGATGCAATTCGTTATATTTCTCCTCAGGCATAACGTTTGTCGACGGACCACTGTCAATGATGAAAGTTATCAAACAACCATTTACTTTCAGCGTAATTTTCAAACAATGTTTGAATGACTGTTGCTTTGGCATGTCGACGTCTTTGACTGCAATTTCTGTTTATGTGGCCAGTCCAACATGCGCATGCTTACTGAGGTAAACATCGATATTGTACAACAAACTTCTTCACTTTCACTTGCTATTGATATGGAAGAACTGTTTGACAAAGATTTAGATCACGATCGACTTCGTTCAGTGTCCATTTTTTGTTTCTGACTTCTCCACTGGGCTTTGTGGGTGCACATCGAACATTGCTTCTGGACTGTTCCAGCAGCCAAATTTTCTTTGTGGCCTGACAAACTTGTTTTTCCCTTTGCTTTGCAACCCATCACAAAATGGTTCTCCTTCCCACAGCCCTTACATATCTGTCCAATGGTGGGACATTTGTCTTTGTGTGGAAATGAAAATCCACATCTAAAACATAACTTCTTTTTACTTGTCGAAGTCACCCTGTGTCCTTCAGTTTTTTAGTTTGACGTACTTTTCACACTCATGACTGATTCATTCTGGGCACCTCTGGCCTCCATGTCAGCAGCCTGTCAATTGGCACGCCTCTCAGCTCTAGCAACATTTAACAATCATCCAGACTCAGAGTTTCTCCCAGCATGCACCATCTGAATGAATCGGACAAAACATCCATCCATGACCCTAAGACGTAGGGCTTCTTCATCATTAAATTAATTGAACTTACAGTGTTTGATGAGTGTGTTGAGAATTTCTACAAATTCATCAATGGTTTCACCAACTTTCTGTCATTCTTGACTGAAAATGTCTTTTATAGTCAGCATTCGACATTGGATTGAACTTGAGATTCAAGGTTTCTTTAATCAGATAGTATGTAATCTCTTGGTAAGTTTGTGGCATTTTCTTTAAGACTTCGCTTACTCCATCACCAGCAATATTTTTTAGGTTTTTGATAATCTTTTTGTTATTAGTCTCTTCAAGTGCATCAATGAAATCTTCAAATGTCTCTATCCAGGTAGTCCATCGGTTGCCAATATTTGTCTTTTTGGTGGTTTCAAATGATGATAGTGGTTTCAAGAAAGTGGCAACATTGTAGACCAGTGTGAAACTTAATGAGGTAGGATGTGGCAGCCTTTCGGCCACTGTTTCAAGCTCATTCTCTTTGAGACCTTGTGATGTACTGGCCTCTGGATCATCCTTGATGATCATTGGAAACAGGATTTTCTTCTTGGTCTTCATAGGAACCCCTCCCTGACTTTTACTCTTCAAAAACCTATGGAGTTGTTCTGAGCCCCACTCAGTGGCATTGGTGGCTCAGCTCTTCAGGTATGGACATCTCCGCAAGCACATACCTGGGTACTTCCCCTTGGGCTGCTTTGCCCAGTGCTGCAGTATGAAGCCTTTTTTTAATTACTTCTTGTACGCTGATGACCGTTTCATGTATCTAGTCAGCTTTACTCTTAGCATCTCTGTGAACTGGCTTACAACTGGTTGATCTCTGCCTTGCAGCACTTGTAATTGCGGAGTTTTCTTGCACTTGGCTGCTGCTTTGTACTTTTTGACATTGGGTTGATCTCTGCTTGTCATCACTTGTAATTGCAGCGCTTTTACTCCGTACTAGGTATGGCTCTATGTTGAGCAGGAGTGCAATACCTTTATGGGGAAATGTCCTTTAGGATGGAGCTGGAATCACGCTGTGCTTTCAAAATGCCAGCAATACAACAAACGCATCATTAGCACGCATTCGTTCAGCATTCAAGTCGTTACAAAGACTTACTTTAGAGGAGGCGCATTGGTGGAATAGTGTTGGATTTAAAGTCCAACATCTTCCCTACTGTTACGCAGACTCGAGTTGGAATAGTTAATGATACTATTCCAAAGTCCAGCGCCCCCCCTAAGGCAAGTCATTATAACGACTTGCGTGCTGACCGAATGCGTCCTAATGATGCGTTCATTCTAATGATGGCGTGATGAAGGTATGCGTGCTAAACACATGCGGGATTCCATCGTACATTAACCTTTATGTATGTCCTGACCAACATGTACTTGACCAGCAATGTGTAGATTCTCTGTAAATGCTTTCATTTTGAACTGGTTCACAGTGTCTGGAACTGCGCTTTGATTCCACATGTATTCAGTGTGATTCTGTACTTCGAAGATGAAACATGTGGCATACACGAGCAGTTTGCCTGAACCATGGCAAACTCCCTGAGAGAGCACTGTCAATCTTTAGGTTACTTATCCCCAATTGCATTGCCATTTGTAGCGTCATCGCAGCCATGGTACCTGTAAATGAATACGCCACACACGGAGTTTGGTATCACACATCCTGCTTGGTATCACATATCCATATTCATCTAGATGTAACTGCGAACTTAACATTCTAAAGCAACCTTCACTACAATACACGCTATCCATTACATCATAGCTCTACAGAGTTCATCAGGAGCCAAAAGGATTCCATCATTGTTAACTCGCAAGACACTAACTATACCGGGCATTAAGTGAATTTGTTTAACCTATTTCTCTAAGTTAGTGCTTCATTTTCAGGCAGGACACCTAAAAAAGGGGGTAAAGTTTGCTCCTTTCCATTTCTAAATGCAAAAACAACAGTTGATGGACAGAATGCAGAACAATGTCATGCATTCACCCCAGTACAGAGATATGGGCCTAAATCCATTGTTTTTTTGATCACCATGCCATTCCAGGTTGAACCCAGCCATATGCAAATCGGTCTTGACCCTGTGCCTCATGGGAACAGTCCAGCCCGAACTGCCAAGCCAGGTCCTCCCTGGACTGGAAACAAGCATCCTAGGACTGGTTTCGGGATTTCACCCCTCTTCAGCCAGGATAGCTTGATTCCAGTGGCATGGAGAGCACGGGACCCACGTCTGGGCATACCCGTCCCTCTCGGGGTGACAAATGCAAAAACAACAGTTGATGGACAGAATGCAGAACAATGTCATGTATTCACCCCAGTACAGAGATCTGGGCCTAAATCCATCATTTTTTTGCTCACCATGCCATTCCAGTTTGAACCCAGCCATATGCAAATCAGTCTTGACCCTGTGCCTCATGGGAACAGTTCAGCCCAAACTGCCAAGCCAGGTCCTCCCTGGACTGGAAACAAGCATCCTAGGACCGGTTTCGGGTTTCACCCTCTTCAGCCAGGATAGCTTGATTCCAGTGGAATGGAGAGCACGGGACCCACGTCTGGGCATACCCGTCCCACTCGGGGTGACAAATGCAAAAACAACAGTTGATGGAGAGAATGCAGAACAATGTCATGCATTCACCCCAGGACAGAGATCTGGGTGACATACCCTGAAACCGGTCCCAGGATGCTTGTTTCTGGTCCAGGGAGGACCTGGCCTGGCAGTTCGGTCTGGACTGTTCCCATGGGGCACAGGGTCAAGACTGATTTGCATATGACTGGGTCCAAACTGGGGTGGCGTAGTGGGCAAAAGAATTATGAATTTAACCCAGATCGTTTGACTGGGGGAGAATGTTTGCATTGTCAGCATTCCGTCCATCATTTGTTTGCTGTAACACTTTTCGCCCTAAGTGGGATGGGTATGCCCAGACGTGGGTCCCTTGCTCACTGTGCCACTGGATTCAAGCTAGCCTGGCTGAAGAAGGGTGACATACCCTGAAACCGGTCCCAGGATGCTTGTTTCCGGTCGAGGGAGGACCTGGTCTGGCAGTTCGGTCTGGACTGTTCCCATGGGGCACAGGGTCAAGACTGATTTGCATATGACTGGGTCCAAACTGGGGTGGCGTAGTGGGCAAAAGAATTATGAATTTAACCCAGATCGTTTGACTGGGGGAGAATGCTTGCATTGTCAGCATTCCGTCCATCATTTGTTTGCTGTAACACTTTTCGCTCTAAGTGGGATGGGTATGCCCAGACGTAGGTCCCTTGCTCACTGTGCCACTGGATTCAAGCTAGCCTGGCTGAAGAAGGGTGACATACCCTGAAACCGGTCCCAGGATGCTTGTTTCCGGTTGAGGGAGGACCTGGTCTGGCAGTTCGGTCTGGACTGTTCCCATGGGGCACAGGGTCAAGACTGATTTGCATATGACTGGGTCCAAACTGGGGTGGCGTAGTGGGCAAAAGAATTATGGATTTAACCCAGATCGTTTGACTGGGGGAGAATGCTTGCATTGTCAGCATTCCGTCCATCATTTGTTTGCTGTAACACTTTTCGCCCTAAGTGGGATGGGTATGCCCAGACGTAGGTCCCTTGCTCACTGTGCCACTGGATTCAAGCTAGCCTGGCTGAAGAAGGGTGACATACCCTGAAACCGGTCCCAGGATGCTTGTTTCCATTACAGGGAGGACCTCGCCTGGCAGTTCGGTCTGGACTGTTCCCATGGGGCGCAGGGTCAAGACTGATTTGCATATGGCTGGGTCCAAACTGGGGTGGCGTAGTGGGCAAAAGAATGATGGATTTAACCCAGATCTTTTGACTGGGGGAGAATGATTGCATTGTCAGCATTCCGTCCTTCATTTGTTTGCTGTAACACTTTTCGCCTCTAAGTGGGATGGGTATGCCCAGACGTGGGTCCCTTGCTCACTGTGCCACTGGATTCAAGCTAGCCTGGCTGAAGAAGGGTGACATACCCTGAAACCGGTCCCAGGATGCTTGTTTCCGGTCCAGGGAGGACCTGGCCTGGCAGTTCGGTCTGGACTGTTCCCATGGGGCACAGGGTCAAGACTGATTTGCATATGGCTGGGTCCAAACTGGGGTGGCGTAGTGGGCAAAAGAACGATGGATTTAACCCAGATCTTTTGACTGGGGGAGAATGTTTGCATTGTCAGCATTCCGTCCATCATTTGTTTGCTGTAACACTTTTCGCCCTAAGTGGGATGGGTACGCCCAGACGTGGGTCCCTTGCTCACTGTGCCACTGGATTCAAGCTAGCCTGGCTGAAGAAGGGTGACATACCCTGAAACCGGTCCCAGGATGCTTGTTTCCGGTCCAGGGAGGACCTGGCCTGGCAGTTCGGTCTGGACTGTTCCCATGGGGCACAGGGTCAAGACTGATTTGCATATGGCGGGGTCCAAACTGGGGTGGCGTAGTGGGCAAAAGAACAATGGATTTAACCCAGATCTTTTGACTGGGGGAGAATGTTTGCATTGTCAGCATTCCGTCCATCATTTGTTTGCTGTAACACTTTTCGCCGTAAGTGGGATGGGTATGCCCAGACGTGGGTCCCTTGCTCACTGTGCCACTGGATTCAAGCTAGCCTGGCTGAAGAAGGGTGACATACCCTGAAACCAGTCCCAGGATGCTTGTTTCCGGTCCAGGGAGGACCTGGCCTGGCAGCTCGGTCTGGACTGTTCCCATGGGGCACAGGGTCAAGACTGATTTGCATATGGCTGGGTCCAAACTGGGGTGGCGTAGTGGGCAAAAGAACAATGGATTTAACCCAGATCTTTTGACTGGGGGAGAATGTTTGCATTGTCAGCATTCCATCCATCATTTGTTTGCTGTAACACTTTTCGCCCTAAGTGGGATGGGTATGCCCAGACATGGGTCCCTTGCTCACTGTACCACTGGATTCAAGCTAGCCTGGCTGAAGAAGGGTGACATACCCTGAAACCGGTCCCAGGATGCTTGTTTCCGGTCCAGGGAGGAATTGGCCTGGCAGTTCTGTCTGGACTGTTCCCATGGGGCACAGGGTCAAGACTAATTTGCATACGGCTGGGTCCAAACTGGGGTGGCGTAGTGGGCAAAAGAACGATGGATTTAACCCAGATCTTTTGACTGGGGGAGAATGTTTGCATTGTCAGCATTCCGTCCATCATTTGGTTGCTGTAACCCTTTCCATTTCTAAGCTGTGCTGTCTGAAAAGAGAGCATTACATTAGAGAAAAAACAGATTAAATAAATTCACTTTCACCCTCAAGGTACATATAACGGGGGGCTGCGCTTTGTGCTGCCCCAGAAAACCCGTCATGATGCAACCCCTGTGCTGTCTACAGTTCATGCATTAACATGGAGAAATTCTGAATTAAATATACTCTCTGTAAAAGAATAAAACCGTACGCCCATGTCTGCGCTGGGCTAGAGCCGCTGCTCTAGATACAACCCACATTTCTTCTTTTGATAATGTTTGCTTCTGAGACATTAAAATATTACCACCTAGTACATGGGAGATGACTTTCAGAAAAAACAGTGAACTCTTTTTCAACCACCTGCACGTGAAGGCATTCTCAGTGGATACCCAATACAGGACCAGAATGCAGGTTCTGCGTGTTGAATTTAGAAAATGATGTGCACAAATTACTGACATGCCAGAGTCTTATGCTTCTGAATGATTCTTTTATTACATCATGATTGAAGCCCCAATTCCGATTTGTGTGGTACTGGTGTGATGTTACTGCATGGTTAAGTCAAAAGCGATTTTACCATGGCCATGGGGTAAAATCCCTCAGCTTAGCATCCATTTTAGGACATCCTCATTCCTCACTCCTCATCCCTACTTCTCATCCCTATTTCTCATCCATCATCTCTACTTCTCATCCATCATCCCTACTTCTCTTCCATCATCTCTGCTTTTCATCCCTACTTCTCATCCATCTTCCATACTTCACATTTCTACTTCTCATCCATCATCCCTCCTTCTCTTACATCACCCCATTTCACATCCTTCATCCCTGCTTCTCATCCATACTTCTCTTGCATCATCCCCTCTTGTCTCCCATCGTCCCTTCTTCTCATCCTTCATCCCTGCTTCTCATCTCTACTTCGCATCCATGATCGCTACTCCTCACTCATTATTCTTACTTCTCATGCCTACTTCTCATCCATAATCTCTACTTCTCACCTATCATCCTTACTTCTCATCCCTACTTCTCATCCAGCACCCCTAGTCTCATCCCTACTTCTCAGATATGAGAAGAAGGAATGATGGCTGAGATGTAGGGATGAGAAGCAGAGCTGAGGGATGAGAAGTAGAGATGCTGGATGAGAAGGAGGGGCAAGGGATGAGAAATAGGGATGAGAAGTAGGGATGAGGAGTGAAGAATGAGGATGTCCTAAAATGGATGATGTATTCAGCATGTGCAGTAAGGACTAAAGTCCCGTTAAAAAGAGAATTACCAGGTGGTGCTGATATTGTGAAGCAGAAAACCATTCAGACTCTCTTAGTGGTTTTACTTCATATATTTACCATCTGTTCAGAGTGGGTGGTTATGCATGCCGCTCCATGTGGTGGGGGTGTGAAAGGGGTAGAGGGGAAGTAAAGGGGACCTTTTTTTAAGAAGGCAGGACGCATTGTATTCTTTTCCAGCTTGGAAAAAATGCATGCGACTTGACTCTGCTTTATATCGGGCCATAAATACAGCTAGTTTGGGATAGGAATAAAACAGAAAATGTTATATTTTGCATCCCTTCTTATGTAGATTTGATCTTTATTAAGCGAGTTTTTAAACACATGAACACAATTATGATTTATGAACAAAATAATGTTATGTACGTGTTCATCGCTGTTTGCCACGTTCTATACTGATTCTTTTTCTATCATACCCAAGTTTTCATGATTTGTGTTTTGTTAGATATGCATATGTTTTCCAGAATATTATTATAAACAAATATATGTTTTTTAATATGCATTTTACATATTACAGAGACCAGAAATTAATATCAGTGAATGATCTATAACATGAATCCATGTGCTTCATAGAGCCACAAACAACATTTACAAATGCACTGATCAAAATACTTAAACATTGTCAGACTGTCAAATCACAGCATTTTACAAAATCTGTAGGAGCCTCTATGAATTATTGGACAGTATACTCAGTCTTCTAGCGTAAAATGCTAATGCTTACACTTCAGAAAATTGAAATTCAAGACAATTGAGCTGAAGGAAAGCTCCTACCTGAATACAAATTCTCATGTATAAAACATATCTAAAAATAATTTGCGCTCAGGAACAGTGAAGCAGAGATTTACAGGTGCATAATCTCTGTCCTTGAGAAGTAATGAAAAAAACGACTTTGTGCTGCATGAAAAGCCAGCAATTGAGAATCTTTTTTCCAATGTGCTTGAAGTTTAAATATATTATAGTAAATTATTCAAAAATATCCTTTCCCTCAATAGGCACTGTTTCATGTTATGTTTTTTAATGCCATAATATGCGTGGATATTGTGTATCTTGTCCCTCTCCTGTGGCGAGAGGACTTTATTAATTGCACAGTGCTGTTCTCTCTTTTTTTTTGCCGATATTGTCTGATAAACCATGGGTACGTTTTTAATTCTGGGTATATCAAATCAAGATCTATTATTGGCTGTGATAAACCTGATTTGTAATTAATTTATTCCATAAATTTGTTTTATCATGCTGCTTTTAGAGGCATCTGGTATTATCTACAAAATCGGGTTTGGGGGTCGAAGCACGTGCTGGCTTTTCCAGATTTGTTTACAGCTATTTTAAGAGGGTTTGATTTAAGGTAATACCGGATGCATGGTTTATTTGGAAAGATTGGGGCAAAAAATAAAAATGTTGTCCAATCTACTCATACGCATCTTTCTGCCTATCTTTCACAATTCTGTTTTTCAACAATGCTATATTTTGGATGTCAAAACTATTGGTCAGCTCTTCTCCGCTGGCACAATTTGTTCCTTTGAGGATTTGCAGGAAAAGTTTTCTCTCCCCTAAAATCTTCTTTAAGTAACTCCAGATTCGGGGTGTTTTTACTCGGAAGGTCATAAGTACTCCTTGGGAACATAATTAGTCATTAGTTTTTAGGAAATTATACTTCAACCATCTCACGGAGCATGATCTGGAGATACTGGCCACAAAATGGTCTAATTTGCTGGAGCAGGTGATCCACTGGCCCCTGATAGCTGATACCTTTTAAATATCTTCCACTTATTTAATATCATCCAGGCTCAATCTACAGCAAAATAAGACAAAAACATTGCTTTATTACACACTTGCACAGTTGGCAAAGTGGCCTGTGGCACAGATGGGGAGTATTAGCTGCCCTAGGTGTGGGAAGCCGGTGGCAAATCTTTTCCATATGTTTGCAATTTGTCCACAAATTCAAGTTTATTTGGACAGATATTTGCTGCTGACTTTCTCATAAACTTATGGAATTTGATATTTTGAACATTATGGTTTCCATAAAATGGAAGGTGCCTCGGAGTATCATGCCAGTTATCTTTTTCTCTATCATTGTTGCTAGGATTTGTCTGGCACGTGATTGAAGATATAGGTTTCCGCACAACTTTGATAACTGGTTAGTCACAATGCGGTACTACTATGAATTAGAGGGAGCTGCACTGAAAATGAAAGGGAATAGGGGATATTTAAGGCTGTACAAATCTTGGGAATGGCTATTTCAATTTGATTAATTTTTGGGAGGCCCATGGCGATTATTATTGTTTTTGTGGGCTTTTTGCTTTCTATCTCCTGGATGTGCAAAATTAATGTCCTACCTTTTTTTGTAGTTTCTAAGTATTTTGTATTGATGTGTTATCTTCTGTAATACCCTGACACATGTATTCCACCTGAGGTGTATGTTGATCCTGTATGTTGTTTTTTAAAAAAAAATCCAAAGTATGCCTGGAAATGCAGTTGCGGCTGGCAGGGAATGGGGGAGATGGGGTGAGGGGAACAAAATATAAAAGATAATAACACTTACCTCTATCTCCACAGCTGCCGTCTCTCCTCCTTTGTTTTGACTCAGAAGGAGGAAGCATCCAGATACCCCCAAGCCAATCATAATGCTGCAATGCAGCGTTGTGGTTGGTCTGAGTGCCGTGGTTCGGGAGCCTGGGCATGTCCCGACCAGGCGGTGTATTACAGCCTGGTGGGGAGCATGCTAGGTGCACATGACTGTTTGGCTGGCTCCAGATGTCCATCCAAGCAGTCATGCACACTTAGGGTCCGATCATGATGCCGTTTGGAAGGCCTCCAAATCGGATTTGGGTTTGCCGAATCCGATTCGGAACCCTTGTTTCCGACCAAATCGTACACAGTTCCCAACGACCAATTATGATGCCCAGAAACATTAGGGCTGTCCGAATCGGTTCCGAAAGGCATTCGGACAGGTCAAGTCTTTTGGAGCTGAATCGTACAGCTCTATGCACTCTGTTTCCGAGTGAGCGATTACGATGAATGAATCAGTCAGCTGTTCTGATTCGGTCTGCCCAAAATGAAACCACTGTCGAAATCTGTTTTTGCTGGCCTGTAGCAGGCCCCCCTTCA
This sequence comes from Calotriton arnoldi, assembly GCA_963921515.1. Classification (NCBI taxonomy): domain Eukaryota; kingdom Metazoa; phylum Chordata; class Amphibia; order Caudata; family Salamandridae; genus Calotriton; species Calotriton arnoldi. Next base: position 242,567 of record CAWUFW010016088.1, read on the forward strand.
CCTGGGGCCTTCCAAAGCAGGCCTGTGGGGGTACCCAAGGGACCCCCCTTTCCAACCATGCACAGTGTGGCAGGCACCATGGGGTGCCTGCCACAGGGTGCATGATTTTCCCCACCCACCCCTTTCTTCAATGGGAGCCTGTGATCTCGTTTGGAACACAGGACCCCATTGAAGTCAATGAGAGTCCAACCAAATCATATCCGGAAGCATCCGGATGCATTGTAATTGGTCGGTTGGACTCCCGCGATCCGAGTAGTTTGAAAAGCATTCCGGAACCGAATCGGTCGGAATGCTTTCCGGGTGAGATCGTGATCGGCCACTTAGAGTGCACAAAACACTCCTTCTCCTGTGACACCAGCCCCGACCCACCCAAACCTACGAAAAATAATTATCGTCGTTATTATCAGTTTATTTTTGCTGCTCTGAGAGCAGTGGGGCACGATCCTCTGCCTTAGCCCTGTGGAAATGTTTATCTTGTCCCTCTCTTCTGAAAAAGGACTTTAAAAACTGCATAGTGGCGCTCTTGTTTTGCAGATGTTGCCCACTATATCCTGGGTACATTTTTTATTTTGACTACCAAGTAAATATCTATTATTGGCTGTGAGAAACATGATTTTTAACGAATTTATTTCATGAATTTGTTTTATCATGATCTTTTTGGAGGGATCTGTTAATATAATGAGATAGATTTTCATTACGTGTTTGATTTTAACTGGAATAAGCTATTTTGATTGGTTCTGAAATTATATATCTTGTAATCCCCCAAAAAATGGATGTATTTTGTGTCGAGATCACCTGCCCATGTCTGGAATCTCTTACCTCTGCAGATCCTGCCCAACGGATAGCAGTGGAGTTGATAAGAAGTCTCTTCCCTCCAGGGGAACTGAGAGCATAGCGGCCTACATTTGTGTACATAATTGTGCCCTCTGCCTGCAGCTGCCAGTTTACTATGTCATATTGTGCCAGCGGGTTGCCAGAAGTGTCAAAAAAAGCTTTGTCTTCAAAATCATCCCAAAAGTGAACGTTCTGTACATAAGGCAGAAGCTGTTTTGGAGAAAATAAGTTAAATTGATCAGGAAAGCACACCAAAGTTGATAGTGAACCATATTTCACAAAATATAACAAGCAAGGAGCAATGGCAAAGCAAATAGAGATGCTGTAAACTAAAAATGATTGATGATTGCTTCTTTCCATAAACTTAATTAATCATCATCCATGCAGAACATTATTGGATGATGTCACTCTTGAAGGAGGACAAAGAGAGAGCTCCATATTCCGCCCTTATCCAGGTGCTTACAAGCAGTCTTTTAGGAGTATATCCTTCTCTTGTCAGAGGGAAGCTTGTTCTACTAGTGCCTTTCCATGACCCCGTGTGTGTGTGCATGTGTGTGTGCATGTGTTTGTGCTGTCTACGCAGTGTAAGGGAAACAGCATGTGTGTACCCGTGTTCTCATGCATGTGTGTTGCAGAAGCTTGTAACGCTGGTACCATGCCCTCTGTGTGTCGGAGAAGCTTACACAGGTTCACGGTGTATTTCAGGCTATTAGACTGTTTTGTACAGATAACTACCACAAGTCAAAACACTTACAGAGTCAATAAAAAACAATCCGAGCAATGTCAACAGTTTTAAGGGAGAATGCAAATGTCATTGCTGAATCGATGTTAAAATACAGTTGTAAGCATGTAAAAGATGCAATCACATCTACTGCAAATCACTTACTACAGGCAGGTGTGACAATGATCAGGGCAATAATAAATATAAGACCATTTCAACAGCTTTCGTGCCCTTACAATGTTGCTGTAGGTGCTGCGTCATGTTTCCTGTGAGGGAAAGTTTTCATTTAAGATATCTGTGCAGTAACTGCTCTGTGTGAGGGAAGCAGACTGTCCATGTGGCTCTGTTTCATATCCAACTGAGAGGACTTTGCACTGGTGCGTTGTTGCATCTCTTCTGTATGAGCAATGATCCTAGTGCTGTTACTGCCCAGTGCAAAGACTGTACTATTACAAATGTGAGGGGAGCTTGAAGTGTTGCTGCCTGTGCTCTGGATGGCTGAGATACGTGAGCAGTGAAGCTATGCTTTCAGTGCCTGTCCCATTTCCAAGAGAAGCTTACACTGGTGCAGTCATGCTGCAAAGTGTTTTTTGTGCGCCGGAAGCATGCAGTATGTGTGTTGGTTTCTTATGAAACATCGTGGAAACATTTCCGAAGGGCAAATGCTAAAACAAGGAAATCATTTAGGGGTCACCATGGGTCGTAGCTATGACCCCTGCCTTGCTCACTGTGACCCCTCAAACTGCCTTTGAGACCCTTCATCTCAGAGATGGCAAAATCAGTGCCAAGAAGTCAAGGGAATATACCCCCTACACCATAGAGTTTTTTCTTTATATTGTCTGAGACCTCTTGATTAATCCGTGTCTATTTAGCGAGTGTCGGCTTTTTATTGTTTCATGAACTTTTGCCCACTCCTACTCTCACACATATTATCTTTTATTAAAATCAATGATCCATCACCATACACAATTGAAAAAAGGCATGTATATAAAGCTCAAAAGATCATATATGATAATGAATTATCTAACAGAAAATACGTGTGTCATTTTGCTGGGTATCTTTACTTTAGATTAGATTAGATTAGATTAGAATACTTGTAAAGCGCATGGCTGCCTCTGCAATGAGGCGTCCCAGCGCTGAAGCAAGACGGAGTGAGGAGTAGGCGAGGAGTTAGCATTGAGAGAAGAGCCAGGTCTTTACTAACCTTCTGAAGGCCTGGTGATCAGAATTGGCACGGATGTGTAGAGGAAGGGAGTTCCACAAGGCGGGGGCCAGTCGCCTGAAGGAGCGACCGCCAGATCTGGTCCTTCGTATACGTGGAATTCTTGCAAGAAGCAAGTTCGCCGAGCGCAGCGCTCGTGAGGGTGCATAATGGGCGCATAGATCGCTCAGGATTTCCGGGCCTATGCCTGTCAGAATCTTGTGCGAGATACAGAGCGCCTTGAAACGAACTCGTTGTTCAAGGGGCAGCCAGTGCAGACGGTGGAGGAGGTTGGAGACATGGCAGTGCTTGGAGAGGGCAAAGATAGCACGGGCTGCAGCGTTCTGGACTCGCTGCAAACGGTTCATCACAGACTTGTTGGAGCCCAGAAGGAGCACATTGCAATAGTCTAATATGGCTAGTATGGAGGCTTGGATGATCAGCTGACGCGTTTGGGCGTCAAACAGACCAAGTATCGGCTTAAGGCCACGAAGTAGCCCACAACATTTCCCGGCCACTGATTTGGCATGCGTCTCAAAGTTAAGATCTTTATCGAGCATAATTCCCAGATTCTTCACCACCGATTTAGGGGCAGGAGAGGCACCAAGGGCAGAAGGCCACCATTCATTGTCCCAGAGATGGAAATCTTTGCCAACCAGAAGAATCTCAGACTTGGCTGAGTTCAACTGCAGAAAGTTGGCTGTCATCCACTCTGCAATGGCCAATATGTCTTCTTTGAATTTCGCTCTATCCTGGCTGGGATTATTTGACAGGGTGATCACCAATTGGGTGTCATCTGCATATGACACCAAGGAGATTTCCCGCGCTTTGGCCATCCGCGCCAATGGGCTCATATAGACATTAAAAAGCGTGGGGCTCAATGCTGATCCCTGTGGAACCCCACAGCGGAGTGGGTGAACATGGAAGGCAAAAGGGGAAGCTATTACTTGGAAAGTCTGATTGGCCAAAAAGGACGAGAACCACGATAAGGCTTTGTTGCTAACCCCTATCTCCTCCAGACGGAGAAGCAGGATTTCATGGGAGACCGTGTCGAATGCCGCACTCAGATCCAACAGAACCAGAGCTGAGGTTCTGCCGGCATCCGAGGCGGTACGCAGTTGTTCCACGACCGCCAGCAGGGCAGACTCGGTACTATATCGTGGTCGGAACCCATTCTGGGAAATATCTAGTATAGAATTAGCTTCCAGGAAATGAGTTAAAGTCGAGTTCACATGAGCTTCCAAGATTTTGGATAAAAATGGAAGTAACGAGATAGGACGATAGTTTTCCGACTTGGATGCGTCCAGTGTTGATTTCTTAATTAGGGGGACCACTTTGGCATGCTTCCAGGATTTTGGAACCACTGCCGAGGCAAGGGATAGATTGACCAGCTCCAGACACTCAGGCAGGAGGCCCTGTTGAACTTTTCGAAAAGCGTCAGGTCTTAAAGGGTCATCTGGAGATCCTGATTTTATTTTGACAACCAGTGCTTCTAAGTCTTTAGGGGAAATACGGGGAAGTGACGTGAGAGAGACAATCTCCGAGCTTATGTACATGTTCCTCCCGGTCACGTTGGGTGGTGTACCGTGGTCAAAATTATGATAGATACGTTCCACCTTCTCCAGAAAGAAATTCGCCAACTCTTCACATTGTAGGCTAGAAGATACAGTGCTGCCTGATGCCGAGGGAGATGTAACCAGATCCTTCAAAAGGGAGAATATGGTTTTGCTACGATTATTACTTGTAGTGATCAGGCTAGAGTAGTGGGCTGCCCTAGTTTTACGCACCAGTTTATGGTATGCCTTGATTGCTGATCTGTACTGCAATTTAGCCTGGGGATCATATGAACGCCTCCAGGCTCTTTCCAGAACCTTGCAATTCTTCCTGGCTAAGGTCAGGGCCTCATTGAACCAGGCGTTAGCCCGAGCACCTTTAGAGTGGGTGGGTTTAAATGGGATACAGGTGTCCAGTGCTTGGGTTATCCGCCTTTGAAAGAGCGCATCGGCCTCTTCCATATTTGCGGCTTTATCTAGTGGATGTGTGCTCAAGGCTGTGAGAAAAGCCGCCTGGTCAAGTTTGTGCCAAGGCCGTTTCAATGAAGGGTGCTGGTTAGACTGGTGCTTAGGACCGGCTAGCGTTAGCCACATTAAAATGAGAAAGTGATCTGTCCAGATCATAGGAAGGGGTGCTTGGACTTCCAATGACTGGAGGTTAGAAAAAATCGGGTCGAGGAGATGCCCAGCGATGTGCGTAGAACCCGGGACCAATTGAGTCAATTGGCATGCTGCCAAGTCCCAGAAACTTAGAATGTCTGGGGATTCCAGCAACTCTAAATGAAGGTTCAGGTCACCAATAACATTAAAATTGGCTGTCTGGAGTGCTAGTACCGTGATAAAATTCGCCAGGGCTTCTCTAAAAGTTTTAGATGGACCAGGTGGGTGATATATGAGTAGCCCAGAGAAGGTGAAATTTGCACTCAGTGCGATTTTAAAGAGCGCACTCTCACAGTCCGGTATGTCTTGGGGGATAAGGCTACATGAGTGGACTGCTTTATAGATAATCGCAATACCCCCCCCTCTCCCCCCTGTTCTGTTTAGGCTGCACCTAAGACCACCACATATGCATTGTCTAGTATGTGACAAACAAACACTGCACAATAATGCTCTATTACTTACCGGTAATCTTCATTACTCCAGGTCCTGTTGTCCTCGCCCCATTCATTACAAAGTGGAGATAACCCATCTCCGACAGAAAAAAAGACCAGAGGAATGCTGGGACCCTAACCCCGCCCCTCCCACTGGGAGTACATAAGCGGTACTTACCCAGCATTCCGCCTGAACTACCAAGCCCCCAACAGGAAGGCCGTCCGTGCGGGAGGGAGGGCGGGGCGTATGAATGGGATGAGGACAACAGGACCCGGAGTAATGAAGATTACCGGTAAGTAATAAAGCATTACCCCCAGGTCCCTCCTGTCCTCATCCCATTCATTACAAAGTGGAGAATACCAAAGCAGAAAACCCGGCCTTCCAAAACCCACAAGCAAACCCAGGAAAGCACACCAAAGGCAGCAACCCAAGGGAAGCAAAAGGGAGAACTGCCGAAAACCTAGGCAGAGCACCCAGACAGGAGGGCACCCCATCAAAGCAGGGACGTACCCACCAAAACAACGGGAGACCAGCAAGACAACGAGGTGGACAGCCAACAGAGGCCATCCAGAACACAGCAGGAGCATCCCCCAGCGAACAAGGGAAGGGGAGAGCACGGTTAACAAAAACCAACTGAGGCAGCCAACAACAAAAAACAGCGAGGAGGCCACCCAAAGAAGAAGACCCCCATGGGCCCACCAGGCCAGCAAGCCAGAACCGGGCAACAGGGACTTAACCAAGGACCAGAACCGGAATCAAGGAAAACAGAAGGTGACAGCAAGGAGGCAGCCAACCAGAAAACAGAGAACCCAGGCCACCCAAAAGGAGGCACCCAAAAGAGACCCCCAAGGCAAATCCCCAGAAGGGAAACAGGCCCCAAAGCAACCAACACCCCGGACCTAAGCGGGCCAGAGAAAACTAAGCCCCAACAGGACAAGGCCAAGGGCGCCCACAGGACAAAAGAGCTGAGTAGCCCAGCACAACCAGGCAGGCACACAGGCCCAAACCGAACAAAGGAAAGAGGACAGGGCCAGCCAACAGGGCAAAGGCACAAACCCAAAGAATCAACCAAGGGCAGAACCACCCAGACCAAACCAGAAGAGGGGGGAAGTAATAACCAGGACAAGCCCCCCCTAACCAGAACGACCCGGCCTCAGAGAGCCCAGAGGACAAAGCCCCCGGAATCCCACAGAAGAGCACCATGCCCCAAGAAAGAAGGCCAGCACCAACCACCAGAGCTGACAGACGACCAGCACCAAGCACCCAGCCCGGAAGGCGAGAAAGAGCCTATGGACAAGCCAAGAGGGAAAGCCAAGGCACCCACAAACAAAACCTGAGAAACACGAACACAACCCCGGAAAGCCTCCCCACAAGGCCCCAGGAGCCAGAAGGGAACAGGCCGGCAGAGACCAGAACCCAGCAGGCCCAAACACTGCCCACGAAACAAGGCCCCAAACAGAACCAGGGCCCGCCAGAAAAAAGCCCAAGCAGCAAGAACCGACTAGGCCAACACCGAAGGACAATGAGACATGGGGAAACCAAAGAAGAAAGGGGAACAAGAGGGAGCCCCCAGGCCCAAACAACACAGCCCCAGCAATACACCCCAACCACAAACCCGGGGTGACCAGAGCAGGAAGCCACAAGCCCAGAGAAGGCACACACCGACCACCGGAGAAGAGGCGCAACCGGCCCCAAACAGAACCGACAGCCGACCAAGAGGCCCAGAGAACCCAAGACCAGAGCAAGGGAACCCCAAGCGAGCCCCAACACCAGCAGCAGACGAGCCAAACCAGAAACATTCGAAAGAACAGGCCTGCCAGAGACACCCCCAAAAAGACCAGGCAGAATACCGACCAATAACAAATAGGCCAGCAAAGACCGGGGGCCAACAACCTGGAGCCCACAGAGGCGCAGAAGGAGAGGGACAGGAACAAGCACACAGCTTGGAAACGCCAACCCTGAGGGGAAAGAAACTCCAAAACCAGCCCAGCCACAGAGGCAACAGAAGCCAGGGCGGAAGCCAAGCAGACCGCATAGGCACACCAAACTCCATGGCCCAAAACGCACCAAGAAAGGGCAGGAGCAGGGGAGAAACCCCCAGGGCAGAACAAAGGCAACAGAGGACAAAGCAGCCGGGAAGCCAGGGCCGAAGCCAAGCAACCCGCCCGGACAGAAGGACCCGGCGGCCCAACCCACACCTGGGGAAAGCCCCAGCAGAGCACAGGCAAAGCAAAGGCCGGGGAGGGCACAGAGACCCCCGGCACAGAACCACCGGACCACGCAGCAGCAAAACCCAAACAAGGCAACAGCCCACAGGCCCGGACCAACCAGGGCCGAGAACACAACAGCCAGGCCCAAAGCCAAACAGAAGCCGCAGCCAAAGCCCCAGAAGCAGACGAGAGCACAGTGCCCATGGAGGACACACGGCCCCCACCACTCCACATGGGAACAGAGAGCCAGAGAGGCCACAGCAGAGAAAGAGCCGCAAGCAGACCAACCAGATACAACCAGAAGGCAGAGAGCAAGCGGCCCCAGGACAACACAACAGGCGACGCAGGCAGAAGGACAACTGTCCAGAGGAAGCCCACAGCACCTGGAAGTCCAAGGTGGACCCCCTTCCAGGCAGGAACCAGGACAGACCTTGCTGAACTACAGAGAACAGAAGAGAGCAGGCGCAAATAGGGGGGGAAGGCTGCAGGCCAATAGACCCGCCCAAAACACAGCCGCAGACCCCAGGAAACCAGCAGCAAGTCCGGCAGGTAACTGCAGAGGCAAGACAAATACCACGGGACTGCCCCCCCAGGGGGAGGGGGGGCACGCCGCCCGACCAACACCCACAGCGGGAGCAGGCACGCAGGGAAGACAGGAGCGGGTGACAGGCAAAGACAGGCCCAGCCGGAACCAAGAAGCCACAACGGCAGGAACATCCCACTACCGCAAGGACCAGAACCCGACAGCAGAGGAACCAGCCACCCAACAGGTGGAGAACACGCAAGCCAGGAGACAGACACCAGAAAAAAAAGTAGGGGGAAATGCCCAGAGCTGGCAGAAACCCCACCACACAGCCAGCCCCAACACAGCCCACCAGGCAGCCCTGGAGTGCTGCAAACGAGCACCGAGGCAACACAGAGCAGACAGCACAGGAATACCCAGGCGGACACCCCACCAGGCCACAACCAGGCACAGAAGCCTACAGCACCCAGAAATACCAGTTAGGCCCGTAACCAGGCACAAACCAGGCCCGACCCCGCGCAACACATGAGAGCAGACAAGAACAGGTGTATGCAGGGTGGAAGGGCCGAAGGCAGCAGAAGAAGCCAAACCACAAACAGGAGAAGAGCAGGCGACATCAAGGAGCAACCTGAGCACAGCCCCCGGACTGCCACCCATACAAGGCGAAAGAAAGAAGAAAAATCTAGATCCAGCCCTGCACCCAGGGGCAAACAGCATGAAAAGGCCGCAGGCCACAAGAAGGGCCAACGAAGGAGAAACGCCAGGGCAACGGGGGAAAGCGGCAGCCCAACCCCAAGCAAAGAGAACCACCTGCACAAGGCAGGGACAAGTGGCACCCCACCAGTGAACCAAGCCGGAGGAGAATGCCGCAGGCCAGCGCAAGCCAAGGAGTCCCGGAGAAAGCACAGGATCACCCAGACGGGAAGCAGGGCACTGAAAAACAGACGAAGAACAGCACCTAGTGCAATCAAACACCACAGAACGAAGAGGGGACTCGCTGGGAGAAGAACCCCCAGCCAAGAGGTCAAACACAGGACCCCACAGTGGATGCAAGTGGCCACTGAGGCACCAGAGCTGGCTAGGCACATGGAAATGCCACGCACCAGCGGGGAGCAGAGAGGCCCGGCCAGGACACCCAGGGAACACACTGGCAAGGGAGGCAGGGCTGGAAACAGAGACTGGCTCAGCACCACAGCGCCCGCTGAGAACGGAACCCGTGGAAGCAGACAACAAGCGGCCTATAGCAGTCAGCATACCCAGGCGGCATGAACCAGCAGCCCCAAAGACACTAGAAGTATTATTAACAGGCTTCACCAACAAAGTCACAAACCCCGTTTTGGTACATTTTCACCGTGGAGACATACGTTTCATTTTCATTTAATATGTCCCACATCCATCGACTGACAAGGAACACTTAGGGGCCACTCAGCCAACGTATGTAAGGAAGATGTTCAATCAGCAATACCAATACACACAGAGGACAAACAGCCACCCCCCAACAAAGCAAAACCATAATGCGGCACACACCCGGGGGGGGGAGGGGTGACAGACAGGAACAAGCACCCCGACCCTGCAACGACCCATCAAGGCAAAAGAAGCAGAGCTCTGGCCATCAAAAAGGGAAAAAAAGATACAGCTACACAGTACTCACCCGGAGGGGGGGCCGGGTCACCACCAGGCATAGACAGGAACAAGGCCCCCACACCCCAGCCAGCCCAAGGCAGCCACCAGGTCCACGCCAGGGCAGGGAATGCCAGAAAACGGCAATCATGGCGCGTCTTCCACCAGGCCAGGCCACAGGAAGATGTGCCCAGCAACTCGGAAGCAACTGGGAGGCCGGCACACCAGTCGCAAAGGGCCTGCCGGCATGCCAGAGCCAGCCGGGAACAACCAGGCCTCTCAGCAAGCCCGGCAGGCCGGGAGGCAGACCAGCAAACTCCCCGCCTGCACAGCCAGGCAGCCGGGTGAGGAGAGGAGAAGAAACGCCACTCCAGCCCAGCAGGAGCAGCACCAGCACCTCGTCCCAATTCTGTCGACAGACAGAAAAAAAAGAACAGGCGGAATGCTGGGTAAGTACTGCTTATGTACTCCGAATGGGAGGGGCGGGGTTAGGGTCCCAGCATTCCTCTGGTCTTTTTTGCTGTCGGGAGATGGGTTATCTCTACTTTGTAATGAATGGGACGAGGACAGGAGGGACCTGTGGGGTAATGACAAATTGACATAAACATCGCATAGAAAAAAATGCACAACATGTATTCAATGCAACATTACTTCATTCTAAAACGTGATGGCTTATTATACACAAACTTAAGTGTCCAACATATATAATTGCATGTTATATTCTTTGTGAAGTAGTGTCCAACAATAACCACCGAAGGTTAAATATTTCAAATAACTGGGGACATCTTTTAACCCTCATAGTTAAAGTCCTAAAAGCACCATGTGGCCCTCAGTGGTCGAAGTTCCTGCTCTCGGTCTTAGATTCATCAATATTGATACTCCTAACTCTGAGGGTTACAACATGTCCCAAGGTAATTGAAACATTTAACCTTTGGTTGTTATTATTGGACACTACTTCACATAGAATATAACATGCAAATGTATATATGCAACACGCATGTAATTAAATAACAAATCATCACGACTTAGCATGAAGTAATGTTTCATTGAATGTTTGTTGTGTATTTTTTCTATATGATATTTATGTAAATGTATTATTTTTGTTCATGGTTTACTTGTTGCACACTAAATAATGCATATGTTGTGGTGGCTGAAATACAGATACCCTGCAAAATTGCACAGGTCTGTACTGTTAGATAACTCATTATTATAAATGATCGTTTGCATTTATATACATGTCTTTTTTCAATTGTGTAAGGTGATGGATCATTGTTTCTAATAAAAGATGTATGTGTGAGTATGAGTGGGCAAAAGTTCATGAAACAATAAGAAGCTGACATTGGCTAAATGAGCACGGATTAATCATGTGGTCTCAGACAATATAAAAAATTATAGTGTAGGGGATATACACTTTCAATAAATTAGTTTGATCCCTGCTCTGATCACTCCCCTTCATGAGAGACACAAGAAATCAAGGGTGGCTTCCCCTTCTTGTTTTCAGCTCATTTTTTATTATGATTACAGTGAATAATTGTAAATTTGTTTTTCAAAATCGATGTTGTGTCCATGCTTGCAGGTGAGAGTGTGTTTGTGCGAAAGAGGGTGAGTTTATTTGCAAGCGTGTGTGTATGTGAGCATGTGTGTGTGAGTGAAAGTGGCAGTCAGTGATAGGAGTGGCAACAAATGAGATTAAATGTTGGTGAGCAAGTGTTAGTGAGTCAGGGTGAGAGAGAATGATGGAGTGAGGATAAGAGTGAGTGCAAGTCAGTGTGAGTGAGTATCTGTGAGTTAATCAGTGTAAGAATTAGTGACAATGTGTGATTGTGTGTAAGACTTAGCACAAGAGAGTAAGAATAAATGAGTCCAAGTGAGTGAGAATGGTTGTGTGGAAGTGAGTAAGCAATAATGAGTACGAGTTATTGAATGTAAAGTAGCATGAACGAGAATGTGGTATGCTTCTGAGTCCGCATATTGCTCATGTTGGCATACCGGCAACAATTATTAACAGACAGGGACTTGGCATACTACAGAAAATACATGATATACGGTAAATCCAATACAAAAGACTGCCACAGGAATACTGGTGGTAATTCTTGGAATGGGACACCCATATATAAATGCTTGTGCTAGTACGCTGAATGTGATTCTTGGCATAAAAGATGAAATCTTTGGCAAATAGGAGCGGGACAAACACGACAAATTGCTGGCCATGTCATCCTAGAAGTAGATCTTTACATAAGGGTCACCCATGGTACATGGATAACATTAATAGCAAAATTCCCGGACTGGCGTATTATATGTAATTGTTGGCATTAGGAGGACCCTATAGTGTATGATTGCCCTAGTACAGTAGAGGTTATTTTTGGCATATGGGAGTACCTATAGTAAATTGTGAAAAAAGGAGTCAACTCCTGTGGTACATCAGGTTTCATTGGCTTGAGGCACCATGAAAGAGTGACCTTTCACAGACGTTGGCTTTTTAGAAGATTTATATGAAAGGTTTGCTTTAAAATGCACAATTTGACCAATTGTTTTCAGAATTTTCTCCTGCAGAGAATCCCTCACCCTGAACCCATTCAAAAGAGCTCTGGTTAATTCACTTTATTCTGTATAATTTTGGGCAAGCATTGTTTTACATACACCCCATCACTTTCAGTGGTTATGGCAGCACGCTAATATATGCGGATTCAAAAGAGACATTGTGTTGTATTTTTATATTAATTGCACAATGTGGCTGATTACGATGTCGGGCTGAAAGCCTCCTCCCAACAGTTGTAATCTCCTCGACTGCATTGAAGCCATTCCGACCGACTCGGTCGGTTTCAATTCCGACTGCCCGATTACGATGTTCGCTGTCGGAATGTAAACCGCACGGTCATTCCAAATCAGTTCCAAGCGACTCGCGGAGGATTTGTGTCAGTCGGTACCGCATCTTACACCCCTATGGACAGCGCTTACGCCCTCTGGATTACAATGTCGATTTCCAACAGCCTTTCAGCTTCAATAAATTTTGAATAACATTTGTATTGTATACAAATTATACCTATGTACTTTTATATATTCTGTAATTAATATGTGGTGCACCTGTGCTTGTGTTTTATATTGTTGTGATCCTATGAGGATCTGCATTGTGATGGTGGGTGCATTTCAGTGTGCACACAAACCCCAGGATGAATAGAGGGGTAATAATACTAGAGGGATAGCAGTTCAGGTGCTGTATCCTTGGAGGGCTCCACTGTCAGACCTTGGTTCAAGCCTTTCAGCGTCGGCCTGTCCGACACGGAAAGGTTGTTGGAGAGTGACTTTGGGGGCCTCTGGCAAGGCCCCCTTGGCCCCGTGGCCTACAGTTGATGGCCATGAGGGTACCTAAGTGACCCCCCTGTAAAATCCTGCACTGTGTGGCAGGCACCATGGGGTGCCTGCGGCAGGGTGCAGGGTTTTCTGCAAACACCCCATTTCCCCATAGGAGTCTGTGTTATGGCCGGCTGTCGGACGGAACACGAGCGCCCATAGGGAACAATGGGACTCCGACCGAACAGTAGTTGGTCGCATCGTAATCTGGCAGTCAGAACCGCTGACCGCAAGTTGGTCAGTCCCGCTAACGAGTCGGTGTCGGGCAGAGGCTTTCCGTCCGACATCGCAATGAGCCCCATAATGTCGAGTTAAAAATATTGAGTTGAAGTTGCAGAAATATTGAGTTTTTAATATTGTGACAAAAATGTAATGTGGAGAAATATAGTTTTATATGTGTTTAAATAATATTTTAAATGTATATGTTTTATATATTTTGTGTAATTGTTGTTAATGTTTTTAAATACAGTTTGTTATTTTAAGTTATTTATAATTTTAATGTTATTGTAAAATAGAAATGTTACAGTGTTGTAGTGGGTTGTTAGGTTTGTAGGGGTACAGGGTGGAAAGTTAATCAAGTATAATTAAATCATTCATTTTTATTAGATAGTATTAATTATTTATTTTATTATTAAGTAAGTAAATTGTGCAAATAATATTTTTTAAGTTAAATTTCAAGTGCACATTTTTGGGTTAGTAGGGGTATAGGTTGGGATGTCAATTAAATAATATTGATTAATTATTAATGATTAATTATTGAAACATTATTAATTAATTAATTGTCAATGAAATATGTAAATGTTAATACTATTGTATTTTTCTATTTACATTTTAGACGCATGTTCTTGGGTTTTTAGGGCATAGGGTGGGAAGTTAATTAAATATGAATATATTAATTATTAACTATTGATACTTTATTAATTAAATGATAATTAGTTATGTAAATTGTGTATATAATGTAATTTTTTATTTCGATTGTAGGTGCTGGTTGTTGGGTTTGTAAGGTATAGAATTGGAAGTTAATTAAATAATAATTTATTAATTGCACATTATTTATTATTAATTAATTATTTGGTAATTAGTTATGCAAATTGTGTAAATATTATATTTTTTAATGAGATATATATTAAATGTGTGACTATAGTAGTATATTATTATTAAAAAATATAAATATTTTAATAGTTTAATTGTTTTTTAATGTATATATTTAATTTTATGTCAATAGTTTTAAACTTTTATGACATTAATACGTGTTTTAAGATAAGGAATGTGTTTGAAGTGAAGTATTTTCCCTACTGTTGCACCGACTAGAGTGGGAATAGTACATTTTACCCCTCCTGAGTTCAATGCTATCCCTACTGCTGCACTGACTGGAGTGCAAATAGTAAATGTTACCCCTCCTGAGTCCAACACTCTCCCTACTGTCACACTGACTGGAGTGGGAATAGTAAATGTTACCCCTCCTGAGGAAAACTCTTTCCCTACTGTTGCACAGACTAGAGTGGGAAAAGTAAATTTTACCCCTCCTGAGTCCAACTCTTTCCCTACTCTTGCACAGACTGGAGTGGGAATACTAAATACTATCCCTCCTGAGTCCAACGCTTTCCCTACTGCTGCACCAACTGGAGTGGAAATAGTAAATTTTACACCTCTTGAGTCCAACTCTTTCCCTACTGTTGCACAGACTGGAGTGGGAATAGCATATGTATTATTCCTAGAAATGTATAGATTTGTTTATTTGTTTAAATTATATTATTATCATATGTCTGTGCATTTTAAATACTTGTTTTCTAATTAGTAATGTTTGTAATAATATATTTTCAGTTAAATATTTACTTTCTCATTTGTTTTTAAATTGGTATGTTTAATTTATTATGTGTATTTATGTACACATGATTTTATATATATATATATATATATATATATATATATATATATATATATATTCACTTAAAAAACCATAGGTTTTAGGGACAGTTATAGTTAGTTGGACATTTCACTCGTACAAAACCATAGAAATTCCCCCGTTATAGTTAGTTCAGCTAACTATAACTCGCGCCCCGCAATGCACTGCTGATGACGTCACATATTACATCACTCATGACATGGTCAGTGACATCACTGATGACATCACTGATGACATCTCAAATGACATCACTGATGACATCATCCAGTGACTGTGTGTTTCTTTAAAGTTTAAATATGTTTAATATATATAGGGAAAGGCGTATTGAAGAATGAGTGGGTGTATAAGTGTCTGTATGGATGATTTAGTAGGTGCGTGACTAACTCTATAAGTGAGTGATTAAACGTATCTTACTGAATGCATGGGTTAGTGACTAAACTGGGTGAATGTCTGTATCCGTCTGTCTATTGCTGTGTAAGTGGCTGCATGGGTTTGTGAATAGCTACATGAGTGTCTATATGAGTTATTGATTAGTTGTCTGAGTATCTGTATGGGTGCCTGAGTGTTTGTGTGGGTGGGGTGTGTGCGACTCTGTGCATAGATGTGTGAGTGGGTGATTCACTGGGTGGATGGTTTCAAGAGTGCATCTGTGATAGACTGTATGGGTGGGTAAGTGTGTGTAAGAGTGTGTATGTGAGTGAATGTATGTCCCAGTGGTACATGTGTGAGTAACTACATATGTGAAAGGCAGTATATATGTGTGTTGGAGTATATAAATAGCTATAAGCAAGAGTGTGTGATTGTGAGAGTGACTGTATGGATGAGTGTGTGCTTGTATCAGTGATTGTATAAGAGCGTAAGAATGTGCTAGTATTTGTATGAGTAAGTGAGCTGGTGTGTGTATAACTGTATAGGTGAGTAAATGGCAGTGTGTTTAATTATTTGCATGACTGACTAGGTGTGTGAGTACCTCTATGGATGAGTGGCGGTGTTTGAGTGTCTATATAGGAGTATGAGTGCATATGATAGTCCTGTACTGAGTGACCGTAAGTATGAGTGACTGTACGGGTGAGTGAGTGGATGTGTGTGTAGACCTAAGAATCAGTGAGTGGGTATGTAGTTATTGGTGTTGGAGTGTCTACGGTTTTGCGAATGGCAGTCTGTAATTTAGAGTGGGTGTATCAAAGGTTATATCAGGGTGTGAGGAGGTGCATCAGATTATCACGTGGATGATGTCATCAGTGATGTCATCAGTGATGTCATTTGAGATGTCATCAGTGATGTCATCAGTGATGTCACTGACCATGTCATGAGTGATGTAATATGTGATGTCATCAGCAGTGCATTGCGAGGCGCGAGTTATAGTTAGCTGAACTAACTATAACGGGGGAATTTCTATGGTTTTGTACGAGTGAAATGTCCAACTAACTATAACTGTCCCAAAAACCTATGGTTTTTTAAGTGAATTTCAAAGGTTTTTTAAATGCTAATTTCTAACTATAACGTGTCTGAAACCTATGGTTTTTTCAGTGAATTTCAAAGGTTTTTAAATGCTAATTCCTAACTATAACATGTCTGAAACCTATGGTTTTTTTCAGTGGATTTCAAAGGTTTTGTAAATGACAATTTTTAAATGTATTAATTGTTATATTTATTTTTTTGATACTGATTTACTACATTTTTTTAAACTATTTATTTTTACATATTTTATTTTTTAAATTACATTGTAATTACATTATACATTACATTACAAAATATACTTTCTCAGAATGAATTACTTTAGTTTAAATACTTTGCAAATAGGCAATAGACTTTTAAGTATAGTAGTTGCAGTTGTTGCAATGGGCAACACAATTTCAAACACAATGCAACATTGAGCTCAATGTGAATTTCTAGTTAAATGCAATTAGTTACTTTATGGATACTTTTCTAACCACAGGACTGGATCCTAGATTCAGTCCTGGGACATCTCCTGTAAACAGTTGAGTAAAAGCGGTTTGGTTACAGTAGTGATTTTTAAGGAATATTATTGTATTTTAAAAGTTGACACTTAGAAACTTTTTCACATAGAATCACCAATGTTATCATATGGGAGGAAATTCACTTAGCAGGTAAGTAGTGTTATCGTTACTTTTTCTTACTCAGTGGTGGATCCTGTATCCAGCACTGGTGCATCTCCTGTAAACAGTTGAAAGAATTCGTTTAAGTCATACAGGCGATTTTTAAGGAATATTTGTAGTTTGTGAAAATCAACACTGAAACTTTTCTGCTGAAAACCAGACAATGGATTCCTATGGAAGGAAATATAAGTTACTGGTAAGTATGGTTAAAATTACTTTTCAGGATCAGTACTGGGCTGAAAGATGCAGCACTGAGGTCTCTCCTGATAACAGGTGAGTAAATCGGAATTCGTATTTTGGCTGATTTAGAGGAATATGTGTATGTTTCAAAAATCGACACAGAAACTTTTTCAGCAAAAAGCAGGCAATGATATCCTATGGAAGGAAATTCAAGTTATTGGTAAGTACGGTTAAAATTACTTTTCAGGATCAGTACTGGGCTGAAAGATGCAGCACTGAGGTCTCTCCTGATAACAGGTGAGTAAATCGGAATTCGTATTTCGGCTGATTTTAGAGGAATATTATAAAGTTCCAAAACTCCACACTTAGAAGAATTTCCAAGTGAAACCAGTCAATGATATCCTATGGAAGGAAATTCAAGTTACTGGTAAGTACGGTTAAAATTACTTTTCAGGATCAGTACTGGGCTGAAAGATGCAGCACTGAGGTCTCTCCTGATAACAGGTGAGTAAATAGGAATTCGTAGTTCGGCTGATTTTAGAGGAATATTTGCACAATGGTGAAGGGAGGGGCGGGGCCTGAGGTGACATCTGTGCAAACGCGCCCCGTGGCGCGTTTTAAGTTGGGGGATTAAGTCCCCTTGAATCATGAGGGTCCCTGGGGTCCAACTAGCCCACCCTGTACCTCCAGTATGCGCCAGGGAGCTGCGTTGCAGAGAGGTGTTCAGAGGCCACGCCCCTTTTGCACCTCTCTGCAATGCAGCTCTGTGGCGCTTTCTGGACGTACCTGTTGGGCTAGTTGGCCCCCAGGGACCCTCAGCATTGAAGGGGATTTAATTCCCCATCTTAAAAATCGCCACGGGGCCTGTTTGCACACATGTCACCTGAAGCCCCGCCCCCTCCCTTCACCACTGTGCAAACGCGCCCCGTGGCGCGTTTTAAGTTAGGGGATTAAGTCCCCTTGAATCCTGAGGGTCCCTGGAGTCCAACAAGCCCACCATGTACTTCTAAAAAGCGCCACAGAGCTGCGTTGCAGAGAGGTGTAAAAAGGGGCGTGGCCTCTGTACACCTCTCTGCAACGCAGCCCCCTGGTGCATACTGGAGGTTCCTGGTGGGCTAGTTGGCCCCCAGGGACCCCCAGTATTCAAGGGGAATTACTTCCCCTTCTTAAAACGCGCCAGGGGGCGCGTTTGCAGAGTACTGCAGGGAGGGGGGCGGGGCCTCCGGCACGATGCTGGTCGTTTTTTTTTTTTCGTTTTTTTTTTAATGGGAGGGGGGCTTCGTGGCCCCCTTTCCCTTGGCCACTTTTGGCCCCGGGGACCCCATCCCCCGGGGCCTGTGCATTTTTTTTTTTAAAATTCCCCCCAAAAATGGGAAGGGGGCCGCGTGGCCCCCGTTCCCTGGGCCTGTATTGGCCTCGGGGACCCCATCCCCCGGGGAATGCCTTCGATTTTTTTTTTATTATTTTGGAGGGGGGCTGCGTGGCCCCCCTCCTCAGGCCATTTAAGGCCCCGGGGACCCCATCCCCCGGGGCCGGCCTTGCCCTTTTTTAATTTTTAATTTTTTATTTGGGGAGGGGGGCTGTGTGGCCCCCCTCCCTGGCCACTTATGGCCCCGGGGACCCCATCCCCCGGGGCCTGGCCTCTGGTTGGGGACTGTGGGGGTCCCCAATCCCCCACAGTCCCAGCCGGCTCCCCGCCTCCTGCGCGAGCCGGCATTGCTTTTCCACATGGGGAGCAGCTAACATGCTGCTCCCCATGTGGAAAGCAATTGGGTTTGCATTTTGAAAGAGAGAGCAGGTTTCCTGCTCTCTCTTTCAAAATGCAAACCAAGCTAGCTATGACAGGACGGGAGCCGCGAGGCTCCCGTCCTGTCATAGCAAACTACAGTGTCCCGGGGTAGGCACCCGGGACACTGCAGGAGCCGGCCCTGGGGGTTGGCGGTCCCCAGGGCCATCAAGGGCTCCAGGAGGGGGCCGCGCGGCCCCCTCCCATCCAGTGCACAGCCCCGGGAGGTGGTGGTCCCCGGGGCTTTGGGGTCCGTAACGGACCCCCATATTCAAATCTTTAGTGCCCCGGGGAGGTGGCGGTCCCCGGGGCGTGTGGGGGGGCTGGAGCCCCCCCACACAGGTTAAAAAAAATTTAAAAAAAGAAGCCCCGGGGGGTGGCGGTCCCCGGGGCTGCGGGAGGGCAAAGAGCCCTCCCGCACCATTATTTTCTAAAGCCCCGGGGGGTGGCGGTCCCCGGGGCTTGGGGGGCCTTAGAGGCCCCCCACATTAAATCTAAACCCCCCCCACCATGCCCCCGGGACTTGGCCCACCCGGGGGCAAATAAACATCGAAGCGCGGGAGACCGCGCTTCGATTTTTTTTTTTTCCGGCAGGATCCGCGCACCCTGAGCGCATCCTGCCGATTTAAAAAAAAAAAAAATGCTTTTTTCTGCCCAGGGGGTCCTTGTGGGACCCCCTGAGCAGACCTAGGGGGTCAGGGTGTTTCTACCCTGCCCCCTTTGTGTGTTTGCACACTTGCGATTTTTTTTTTCTCGACGGGATTTGCGCACCCTAAGCGCATCCCGCCGATTTAAAAAAAAAAAATGCTTTTTTCTGCCCAGGGGTCCTTGTGGGACCCCCTGAGCAGACCTAGGGGGTCAGGGTGTTTCTACCCTGCCCCCTTTGTGCGTTTTGCGCACTTGTTTCTGTCCCTCGGTTCTACCGAGGGACAAAATGGCTGCCAACACTTCCTGATTTGGAGTGTTGACAGCCAATTAGCATGCAGCTCGTGATCGGGAGGGTGCGCGAATCCGACGCGGCCATATATATATATGTGATTTTCATTTTGATTTTCACAGGAACTACTGAACGGATTTACACCATTTAACAAAAAGGGTTCTTTCTGAACCAAGAACTACCTCTTTGCCAAATTTGGTGTAATTCCTTTCAGCAGTTCGGGCTGTAGCCGTGTCTAAAGTTTCCTATGGGAAAATGAATGGGGAAAACATGTTTTGGGACCCCCCTTTTTTCTCGGCCCCTGCTTGACGAATCACCCTGAGACTTTCAGGGTAGGAGCGGACCGGTGCGGGCCATAAAGTTTGAAAATTTCACGAAGATTCGTCAACCGACGCAAGAGTTATTTCAAATAGAATGTCGCGGATTTCCTATGGAAAATAGGTCCTAACTATAACTATCTATTGGCGACCGCCAGTAGATAATATATATATATATATATATATTTTCACTGAAAAAACCATAGGTTTCAGGGATGTTATAATTAGAAATTAGCATTTAATAAACCATTGAAATTCACTGAAAAAACCATAGGTTTCAGGCAGGTTATAGTTAGAAATGAGCATTTAAAAAACCTTAGAAATTCACTGAAAAAACCATAGGTTTCAGGGACGTTATAGTTAGTTGGACATTTCTCTCGTACAAAACCATAGAAATTGCCCCATTATAGTTAGTTCAGCTAACTATAACTCGTGCACCCGCAATGCACTTCTGATGACGTCACATATTACATCATTCATGACATGGTCAGTGACATCACTGATGACATCACTGATGACATCTCAAATGACATCACTAATGACCGTTTTTTTTTAAACGGGAAGGGGGCTGCGCAGCCTCCCTCCCGAGGCCAATTTCGGCCCCTGGGACCCCATCCCCCGGGGCATGGCCACATTTTTTAAAATTATTTTTAAAGGAGGGGGCTGCGTGGCCCCCCTCCTTAGGCCTCTAGTGGCCCCAGGGACCCCATCCCCTGGGGCTGTGCCTCATTCAAAAACATTTTTTAAACATTTATTGATGGAGGGGGGCCGCGTGGCCCCCTCCTGGGCCACTTCTGGCCCCGGGGACCCCATCCACCGGGGCCGGCCCTTTCTGTTGGGGAAGCACCAATGCCCCCACGGTCCCGCCGGCTCCCCGCCTCCTGCGGGAGCCGGCATTGCTTTTCCACACGGGGAGCTGCTGGCATGCAGCTCCCCTTGTGGAAAAGCAATCTGGTTTGGATTTTGAAAGCGAGAGCAGGAAACCTGCTCTTGCTTACAAGATCAAAACCAGTGTTTGCTATGACAGGGCAGGAGCCGCACGGCTCCCGCCCTGTCATAGGAAACAGCAGTGTCCTGGGGGTGGGCACCCCAGGACACTGCAGGAAGGGGCCCTGGGGGGTGGCGGTCCCCAGGGCCATCAAGTGCTCCAGGAGGATGGGCTGCGCAGCCCCCCTCCCAATGTTTTTGAAGCCCCGGGGAGGTGGTGGTCCCTGGGGCTTGGGGGTCCATAACAGACCCCCAAATTTAAATATACAGTGCCCCGGGGAGGTGGTTGTCCCTGGCGAATGTGGGGGGGCTCGTGCCCTCCCCACACATTTGGCTTTTTTTTAAACTGAGCCCCAGGGAGGTGGTGGCCCCCGGGGCTGCGGGGGGCCGCGTGCCCCCCACATTAAATTTGAAAAGCCCCATGGAGGTGGTGGTCCCCGGGGCAAGTGTGGGGGATCGAGCCACCCCACACATTTTTTTAAATTAAATAAAGAGCCCCGGGGAGGTGGTGGTCCCCGGGGCTGCGGGGGGGCTGTGTGCCCCCTGCAACTCATAAATGAAGCCTCGGGGAGGTGGCGTTCCCCGGGACAGCGTGGGGGGGATTGGGACTCCACCATACATTTTTTTCAGTGCCCCCAGGACCTGGCCCACCCAGGGCTTAAATACAACAAAGCGCGGGAGACCGCGCTTTGTTTTTTTTTATTTTCTCGGCCGGATTTGCGACCCCAGCGCGAATTCGGACGATTTTTGAAAAAAAATAAAAAAAATGCTTTTTGGGCTCTGGGGGTCCTTGTGGGACCCCCTGAGCAGGCCTAGGGGGTCAGGGTGTTTCTACCCTGCCCACTTTTCTGGTTTTTTCACCTTTTTTTTCTGTTTTCTTGTGACTCGGTTCTGCCGAGTCACAAGATGGCTGCCAACACTTCCTGGTTTGGAGTGTTGGCAGCCAATTAGAATGAAGCTCGTTGGAGAGGTGTGGTGCAGCTGCCAGGGCAGCTGACTTCGGAGCACAAGGTTCACGGTTCGATCCCCGGCTCCGGCGGCAGCTTAGCTCAGCACCATGTGACTCTGGGCAATAGCTCACTTAATTTCCACTCCGGCCCCCAGCGCTTTGAGACCTGTAAGGGTGAGTAGCTGCGCTATATAAAAACGGACTTACTTACTTTTTTTTTTTTTAAGCTCATGGTCGGGACGGTTCGTGAACCCACCGCGGCAATAGATATCGAAACTTTTTCTTTTTCTAATTTCTCAGGAACTACTGAACGGATTTACACCATTTAACAAAAAGGACTCTTTCTGAACCGAGGGCTACCCTTTTGCCAAATTTGGTGTAATTCCGTTCAGCAGTTCGGGCTGTAGCTTTGTCTAAAGTTTCCTATGGAAAATAACATGGGGAAAACGCGTTTTGGGACCCCCATTTTTTCTCAGCCCCTGCTGTGGTTAGAAAAGTAATCCATAAAGTAACTAATTGCATTTAACTAGAAATTCACATTGAGCTGAATTTTTTTTTTTTTTAAATCGGCAGGATGCGCTCAGGGTGCGCGAATCCTGCCGAAAAAAAAAAAAATCGAAGCGCGGTCTCCCGCGCTTCGATGTTAATTGGCCCCCGGATGGGCCAAGTCCCGGGGGCATGCTGGGGGGGGGTTAATTTTATGTGTGGGGGGCCTCTAAGGGCCCCCCAAGCCCCGGGGACCACCACCCCCCGGGGCTTTATGTATAATGGTGCGGGAGGGCTCTGAACCCTCCCGCAGCCCCGGGGACCGCCACCTCCCCGGGGCTTCTTTTTTTATTTTTGAAAAACCTGTGTGGGGGGGCTCCAGCCCCCCCACACGCCCCGGGGACCACCACCTCCCCGGGGCACTAAGACAAAATTACAATGGGGTCCGTTTTGGACCCCCAAGCCCCGGGGACCACTTCCTCCCCGGGGCTTTCAAAATGTAAGGAGGGGGGCCGCGCGGCCCCCCTCTTGGAGCCTGTGGTGGCCCTGGGGATCGCCACCCCCCAGGGCCGGCTCCTGCAGTGTCCTGGGGTGCCTACCCCGGGACACTGCTGTTTGCAATGACAGGACGGGAGCCTCGCGGCTCCCGTCCTGTCATTGCAAACTGCTTTGGATATTGGAAGAGAGAGCAGGAAACCTGCTCTCTCTTCCAATATCCAAAGCTGATTGCTTTCCACATGGGGAGCAGCATGTTAGCTGCTCCCCATGTGTAAGCAATGCCGGCTCCCGTAGGACACGGGGAGCCGGCGGGACTGTGGGGGTTTGGGGACCCCCACAGTCCCCAACGAGAGGCCAGGCCCCGGGGGATGGGGTCCCCGGGGCCATAAGTGCCCACGGAGGGGGCCACGCAGCCCCCTCCCTAAAGGTAAAAAAAAGTTTAAAAAAAAAAAGTGCAAGGCCGGCCCCGGGGGATGGGGTCCCCGGGGCCTTAAATGGCCTGAGGAGGGGGCCACGCAGCCCCCTCCAAATAAAAAAAAGAGGCCATGCCCCGGGGGATGGGGTCCCCGGGGCCAATACAGGCCCAGGGAAGGGGGCCACGCGGCCCCCTTCCCGTTTTTTTAGTTTTAATTTTAAAAAAAGGGGTAAGGCCCTGGGGGATGGGGTCCCCAGGGCCTAAAAATAGGAAAAAAAGGAAGGGGGGCCACACAGCCCCCCTTCAGGGGGGGGAAAACAAAAAAAAACGATCGGGCCCGCAGGCCCCGCACCCTTCCTTCACCACTCTGCAAACGCCCCCCTGGCGCGTTTGCAGAGGGGAACGAATTCCCCTTGAATACTGGGGTCCCTGGGGGCCAACTAGCCCACCAGGAACCTCCAGTATGCGCCAGGGGGCTGCCTTGCAGAGAGGTGTACAGAGGCCACGCCCCTTTTTACACCTCTCTGCAACGCAGCTCTGTGGCGCTTTTGGAGGTATATGGTGGGCTAGTTGCACCCCAGGGACCCTCAGGATTCAAGGGGAGTTAATCCCCTGACTTAAAACGCGCCACGGGGCGCGTTTGCACAGTGGTGAAGGGAGGGGGCGGGGCTTCAGGTGACGTGTGCAAACAGGCCCCGTGGCGCGTTTTAAGATGGGAATTAAATCCCCTTCAATCCTGAGGGTCCCTGGGGGCCAACTAGCCCAACAGTTACGTCCAGAAAGCGCCACGGAGCTGCGTTGCAGAGAGGTGTAAAAAGGGGTGTGGCCTCTGTACATGTCTCTGCAACGCAGCCCCTGGTGCATACTGGAGGTTCCTGGTGGGCTAGTTGGCCCGTAGGGACCCTCATGATTCAAGGGGACTTAATCCCCCAACTTAAAACGCGCCACGGGGCGCGTTTGCACAGATGTCACCTCAGGCCCCGCCCCTCCCTTCACCATTGTGCAAATATTCCTCTAAAATCAGCCGAAATACGAATTCTGATTTACTCACCTGTTATCAGGAGAGACCTCAGTGCTGCATCTTTCAGCCCAGTACTAATCCTGAAAAGTAATTTTAACCGTACTTACCAGTAACTTGAATTTCCTTCCATAGGCTAACATTGACTGGTTTCACTTGGAAATTCTTCTAAGTGTGGAGTTTTGGAACTTTAAAATATTCCTCTAAAATCAGCCGAAATACGAATTCCGATTTACTCACCTGTTATCAGGAGAGACCTCAGTGCTGTATCTTTCAGCCCAGTACTGGTCCTGAAAAGTAATTTTAACCGTACTTACCAGTAACTTGAATTTCCTTCCATAGGCTAACATTGACTGGTTTCACTTGGAAATTCTTCTAAGTGTGGAGTTTTGGAACTTTAAAATATTCCCCTAAAATCAGCTGAAATACGAATTCCGATTTACTCACCTGTTATCAGGAGAAACCTCAGTGCTGCATCTTCCAGCCCAGTACTGATCCTCAAAAGTAATTTTAACCGTACTTACCAGTAACTTGAATTTCCTTCCATAGGATATAATTGCCTGCTTTTTGCTGAAAAAGTTTCTAAGTGTTGATTTTTGAAACATACAAATATTCCTCTAAAATCAGCCAAAATACGAATTCCGATTTACTCACCTGTTATAAGGAGAGACCTCAGTGCTGTATCTTTCAGCCCAGTACTGGTCCTGAAAAGTAATTTTAACCGTACTTACCAGTAACTTGAATTTCCTTCCATAGGCTAACATTGACTGGTTTCACTTGGAAATTCTTCTAAGTGTGGAGTTTTGGAACTTTAAAATATTCCTCTAAAATCAGCCGAAATACGAATTCCGATTTACTCACCTGTTATCAGGAGAGACCTCAGTGCTGCATCTTTCAGCCCAGTACTGATCCTCAAAAGTAATTTTAACCGTACTTACCAGTAACTTGAATTTCCTTCCATAGGAATCCATTGTCTGGTTTTCAGCAGAAAAGTTTCAAAGTGGCGATTTTCACAAACTACAAATATTCCTTAAAAATCGCCTGTATGACTTAAACGCATTCTTTCAACTGTTTACAGGAGATGCACCAGTGCTGGATCCAGGATCCAACACTGAGTAAGAAAAAGTAACGATAACAGTTTTTACCTGCTAAGTGAATTTCCTTCCATAGGATAACATTGGTGATTCTATGAGAAAAAGTTTCTAAGTGTCAACTTTTAAAATACAATAATATTCCTTAAAAATCACGACTGTAACCAAAACGCTTTTACTCAACTGTTTACAGGAAATGTACCAGGACTGAATCTAGGATCCAGTCCTGTGGTTAGAAAAGTAATCCATAAAGTAACTAATTGCATTTAACTAGAAATTCACATTGAGCTGAATTTTTTTTTTTTTTTAAATCGGCAGGATGCGCTCAGGGTGCGCGAATCCTGCCGAAAAAAAAAAAAATCGAAGCGCGGTCTACCGCGCTTCGATGTTAATTGGCCCCCGGATGGGCCAAGTCCCGGGGGCATGCTGGGGGGGTTAATTTATGTGTGGGGGGCCTCTAAGGGCCCCCAAGCCCCGGGGACCACCACCCCCGGGGCTTTATGTATAATGGTGCGGGAGGGCTCTGAGCCCTCCCGCAGTCCCAGGGACCGCCACCTCCCCGGGGCTTATTTTTTTATTTTTGAAAAACCTGTGTGGGGGGCTCCAGCCCCACACGCCCCGGGGACCACCACCTCCCGGGGCACTAAGAAAAATTACAATGGGGGTCCGTTTTGGACCCCCAAGCCCCGGGGACCACCACCTCCCGGGGCTTTCAAAATGTAAGGAGGGGGCCGCGCGCCCCCTCCTGGAGCCTGTGGTGGCCCTGGGGACCGCCACCCCCAGGGCTGGCTCCTGCAGTGTCCTGGGGTGCCTACCCCCGGGACACTGCTGTTTGCAATGACAGGACGGGAGCCTCGCGGCTCCCGTCCTGTCATTGCAAACTGCTTTGGATATTGGAAGAGAGAGCAGGAAACCTGCTCTCTCTTCCAATATCCAAAGCTGATTGCTTTCCACATGGGGAGCAGCATGTTAGCTGCTCCCCATGTGTAAGCAATGCCGGCTCCCGTAGGACACGGGGAGCCGGCGGGACTGTGGGGGTTTGGGGACCCCCCACAGTCCCCAACGAGAGGCCAGACCCCGGGGGATGGGGTCCCCGGGGCCATAAGTGGCCACGGAGGGGGCCACGCAGCCCCCCTCCCCAAAGGTAAAAAAAGTTTAAAGAAGTGCAAGGCCGGCCCCGGGGGATGGGGTCCCCGGGGCCTTAAATGGCCTGAGGAGGGGGCCACGCAGCCCCCCTCCAAATAAAAAAAAGAGGCCATGCCCCGGGGGATGGGGTCCCCGGGGCCAATACAGGCCCAGGGAAGGAGGGCCACGCGGCCCCCTTCCCGTTTTTTTTTTTAAATTTTAATTTAAAAAAAAGGGGTAAGGCCCTGGGGGATGGGGTCCCCAGGGCCTAAAAATAGGAAAAAAGGAAGGGGGGCCACACAGCCCCCCTTCAGGGGGGAAAAAAAAAAACAAAACAAAACAAAAAAAACGATCGGGCCCGCAGGCCCCGCCCCTTCCTTCACCACTCTGCCAACGCGCCCCTGGCGCGTTTGCAGAGGGGAATGAATTCCCCTTGAATACTGGGGGTCCCTGGGGCCAACTAGCCCACCAGGAACCTCCAGTATGCGCCAGGGGCTGCCTTGCAGAGAGGTGTACAGAGGCCACGCCCCTTTTTACACCTCTCTGCAACGCAGCTCTGTGGCGCTTTTGGAGGTATATGGTGGGATAGTTGCACCCCAGGGACCCTCAGGATTCAAGGGGAGTTAATCCCCCGACTTAAAACGCGCCACGGGGCGCGTTTGCACAGTGGTGAAGGGAGGGGGCGGGGCTTCAGGTGACATGTGTGCAAACAGGCCCCGTGGCGCATTTTAAGATGGGGAATTAAATCCCCTTCAATCCTGAGGGTCCCTGGGGGCCAACTAGCCCAACAGTTACGTCCAGAAAGCGCCACGGAGCTGCGTTGCAGAGAGGTGTAAAAAGGGGTGTGGCCTCTGTACATGTCTCTGCAACGCAGCCCCCTGGCTCATACTGGAGGTTCCTGGTGGGCTAGTTGGCCCGTAGGGACCCTCATGATTCAAGGGGACTTAATCCCCCAACTTAAAACGCGCCACGGGGCGCGTTTGCACAGATGTCACCTCAGGCCCCGCCCCTCCCTTCACCATTGTGCAAATATTCCTCTAAAATCAGCCGAAATACGAATTCTGATTTACTCACCTGTTATCAGGAGAGACCTCAGTGCTGCATCTTTCAGCCCAGTACTAATCCGGAAAAGTAATTTTAACCGTACTTACCAGTAACTTGAATTTCCTTCCATAGGCTAACATTGACTGGTTTCACTTGGAAATTCTTCTAAGTGTGGAGTTTTGGAACTTTAAAATATTCCTCTAAAATCAGCCGAAATACGAATTCCGATTTACTCACCTGTTATCAGGAGAGACCTCAGTGCTGTATCTTTCAGCCCAGTACTGGTCCTGAAAAGTAATTTTAACCGTACTTACCAGTAACTTGAATTTCCTTCCATAGGCTAACATTGACTGGTTTCACTTGGAAATTCTTCTAAGTGTGGAGTTTTGGAACTTTAAAATATTCCTCTAAAATCAGCCGAAATACGAATTCCGAATTACTCACCTGTTATCAGGAGAGACCTCAGTGCTGCATCTTTCAGCCCAGTACTGATCCTCAAAAGTAATTTTAACCGTACTTACCAGTAACTTGAATTTCCTTCCATAGGAATCCATTGTCTGGTTTTCAGCAGAAAAGTTTCAAAGTGTCGATTTTCACAAACTACAAATATTCCTTAAAAATCGCCTGTATGACTTAAACGCATTCTTTCAACTGTTTACAGGAGATGCACCAGTGCTGGATCCAGGATCCAACACTGAGTAAGAAAAAGTAACGATAACAGTTTTTACCTGCTAAGTGAATTTCCTTCCATAGGATAACATTGGTGATTCTATGAGAAAAAGTTTCTAAGTGTCAACTTTTAAAATACAATAATATTCCTTAAAAATCACGACTGTAACCAAAACGCTTTTACTCAACTGTTTACAGGAAATGTACCAGGACTGAATCTAGGATCCAGTCCTGTGGTTAGAAAAAGTAATCCATAAAGTAACTAATTGCATTTAACTAGAAATTCACATTGAGCTGAATTTTTTTTTTAAATCGGCAGGATGCGCTCAGGGTGCGCGAATCCTGCCGAAAAATCGAAGCGCGGTCTCCCGCGCTTCGATAGTTAATTGGCCCCCGGATGGGCCAAGTCCCGGGGGCATGCTGGGGGGGTTAATTTATGTGTGGGGGCCTCTAAGGGCTCCCCAAGCCCCGGGGACCACCACCCCCCGGGGCTTTATGTATAATGGTGCGGGAGGGCTCTGAGCCCTCCCGCAGCCCCGGGGACCGCCACCTCCCGGGGCTTCTTTTTAGTTTTGAAAAACCTGTGTTGGGGGGCTCCAGCCCCCACACGCCCCGGGACCACCACCTCCCCGGGGCACTAA
Source organism: Calotriton arnoldi (assembly GCA_963921515.1). NCBI lineage: Eukaryota > Metazoa > Chordata > Amphibia > Caudata > Salamandridae > Calotriton > Calotriton arnoldi. The sequence continues at coordinate 271,841 of CAWUFW010016088.1, forward strand.
GAAAAATTACAATGGGGGTCCGTTTTGGACCTCCAAGCCCCGGGGACCACCACCTCCCCGGGGCTTTCAAAATGTAAGGAGGGGGGCCGCGCGGCCCCCTCCTGGAGCCTGTGGTGGCCCTGGGGACCGCCACCCCCAGGGCCGGCTCCTGCAGTGTCCTGGGGTGCCTACCCCGGGACACTGCTGTTTGCAATGACAGGACGGGAGCCTCGCGGCTCCCGTCCTGTCATTGCAAACTGCTTTGGATATTGCAAGAGAGAGCAGGAAACCTGTCTCTCTTCCAATATCCAAAGCTGATTGCTTTCCACATGGGGAGCAGCATGTTAGCTGCTCCCCATGTGTAAAGCAATGCCGGCTCCCGTAGGACACGGGGAGCCGGCGGGACTGTGGGGGTTTGGGGACCCCCCACAGTCCCCAACGAGAGCCAGGCCCCGGGGGATGGGGTCACCGGGGCCATAGTGGCCACGGAGGGGGCCACGCAGCCCCCCTCCCCAAAGGTAAAAAAAAGTTTAAAAAAAAAAAAAGTGCAAGGCCGGCCCCGGGGATGGGGTCCCCGGGGCCTTAAATGGCCTGAGGAGGGGGCCACGCAGCCCCCTCCAAATAAAAAAAAAGAGGCCATGCCCCGGGGATGGGGTCCCGGGGCCAATACAGGCCCAGGGAAGGGGGCCACGCGGCCCTCTTCCCGTTTTTTTTAAAATTTTAATTTAAAAAAAAGGGTAAGGCCCTGGGGGATGGGGTCCCCAGGGCCTAAAAATAGGAAAAAAAGGAAGGGGGCCACACAGCCCCCCTTCAGGGGGAAAACAAAAACAACAACAAAAACGATCGGGCCCGCAGGCCCCGCCCCTTCCTTCACCACTCTGCCAACGCGCCCCTGGCGCGTTTGCAGAGGGGAATGAATTCCCCTTGAATACTGGGGGTCCCTGGGGCCAACTAGCCCACCAGGAACCTCCAGTATGCGCCAGGGCTGCCTTGCAGAGAGGTGTACAGAGGCCACGCCCCTTTTACACCTCTCTGCAACGCAGCTCTGTGGCGCTTTGGAGGTATATGGTGGGCTAGTTGCACCCCAGGGACCCTCAGGATTCAAGGGGAGTTAATCCCCCGACTTAAAACGCACCACGGGGCGCGTTTGCACAGTGGTGAAGGGAGGGGCGGGCTTCAGGTGACATGTGTGCAAACAGGCCCCGTGGCGCATTTTAAGATGGGGAATTAAATCCCCTTCAATCCTGAGGGTCCCTGGGGCCAACTAGCCCAACAGTTACGTCCAGAAAGCGCCACGGAGCTGCGTTGCAGAGAGGTGTAAAAGGGGTGTGGCCTCTGTACATGTCTCTGCAACGCAGCCCCTGGCTCATACTGGAGGTTCCTGGTGGGCTAGTTGGCCCGTAGGGACCCTCATGATTCAAGGGGACTTAATCCCCCAACTTAAAATGCGCCACGGGCGCGTTTGCACAGATGTCACCTCAGGCCCCGCCCTCCCTTCACCATTGTGCAAATATTCCTCTAAAATCAGCCGAAATACGAATTCTGATTTACTCACCTGTTATCAGGAGAGACCTCAGTGCTGCATCTTTCAGCCCAGTACTAATCCGGAAAAGTAATTTTAACCGTACTTACCAGTAACTTGAATTTCCTTCCATAGGCTAACATTGACTGGTTTCACTTGGAAATTCTTCTAAGTGTGGAGTTTTGGAACTTTAAAATATTCCTCTAAAATCAGCCGAAATACGAATTCCGATTTACTCACCTGTTATCAGGAGAGACCTCAGTGCTGTATCTTTCAGCCCAGTACTGGTCCTGAAAAGTAATTTTAACCGTACTTACCAGTAACTTGAATTTCCTTCCATAGGCTAACATTGACTGGTTTCACTTGGAAATTCTTCTAAGTGTGGAGTTTTGGAACTTTAAAATATTCCTCTAAAATCAGCCGAAATACGAATTCCGATTTACTCACCTGTTATCAGGAGAGACCTCAGTGCTGCATCTTTCAGCCCAGTACTGATCCTCAAATGTAATTTTAACCGTACTTACCAGTAACTTGAATTTCCTTCCATAGGATATAATTGCCTGCTTTTTGCTGAAAAGTTTCTAAGTGTTGATTTTTGAAACATACAAATATTCCTCTAAAATCAGCCGAAATACGAATTCCGATTTACTCACCTGTTATAAGGAGAGACCTCAGTGCTGTATCTTTCAGCCCAGTACTGGTCCTGAAAAGTAATTTTAACCGTACTTACCAGTAACTTGAATTTCCTTCCATAGGCTAACATTGACTGGTTTCACTTGGAAATTCTTCTAAGTGTGGAGTTTTGGAACTTTAAAATATTCCTCTAAAATCAGCCGAAATACGAATTCCGATTTACTCACCTGTTATCAGGAGAGACCTCAGTGCTGCATCTTTCAGCCCAGTACTGATCCTCAAAAGTAATTTTAACCGTACTTACCAGTAACTTGAATTTCCTTCCATAGGAATCCATTGTCTGGTTTTCAGCAGAAAAGTTTCAAAGTGTCGATTTTCACAAACTACAAATTAGGCCTGGGCGGTAAATTCCGTTCCGCTCGGGGAATTTGCGGAATTTGGGTAATTTCGCGTTCCGCGGAGAACGCGAAATTGCCCAAAATTCCGCGATCCGCGGCTTCGCGGAGTTTTTTGCTTGTTCGCGCTTTTAAAATGCGTGTTCGCGAGATATTTCTCCCCGAGCACGCAAACAGCGTTCGCGAACAGCAAAAAAGCATCGCGAACGGGCGGAACAAGCAATTCCGCGTGTTCGCGGAACTTTTGCGTGCTCGCGGAGATTTTTTACCGTTTCGCGGAGCTTTGCGTAGCGCGACTACGCAAATTCCGCCCACCCCTACTACAAATATTCCTTAAAAATCGCCTGTATGACTTAAACGCATTCTTTCAACTGTTTACAGGAGATGCACCAGTGCTGGATCCAGGATCCAACACTGAGTAAGAAAAAGTAACGATAACAGTTTTTACCTGCTAAGTGAATTTCCTTCCATAGGATAACATTGGTGATTCTATGAGAAAAAGTTTCTAAGTGTCAACTTTTAAAATACAATAATATTCCTTAAAAATCACGACTGTAACCAAAACGCTTTTACTCAACTGTTTACAGGAAATGTACCAGGACTGAATCTAGGATCCAGTCCTGTGGTTAGAAAAGTAATCCATAAAGTAACTAATTGCATTTAACTAGAAATTCACATTGAGCTGAATGTTGCATTGTGTTTGAAAATGTGGTGCCCATTGCAACAACTGTAACTACTGTACTTAAAAGTCTATTGCCTATGTGCAAAGTATTTAAACTAAAGTAATTCATTCTGAGAAAGTATTTTTTGTAATGTAATGTATAATGTAATTACAATGTAATTTAAAAAATAAAATATGTAAAAAAAATTCTAAAAATGTAATAAATCAGTATGAAAAAAATTATTATAACAATTAATACATTTAAAAATTGTCATTTACAAAACCTTTGAAATTCACTGAAAAAACCGTAGGTTTCAGACATGTTATAGTTAGGAATTAGCATTCAAAAAACCTTTGAAATTCACTGAAAAAACCATAGGTTTCAGATAAGTTATAGTTAGAAATTAGCATTTAAAAAACCTTTGAAATTCACTGAAAAAACCATAGGTTTTAGGGACAGTTATAGTTAGTTGGACATTGCACTCGTACAAAACCCGTTAGTTAGTTCAGCTAACTATAACTCGCGCCCCCGCAATGCACTGCTGATGACGTCACATATTACATCACTCATGACATGGTCAGTGACATCACTGATGACATCACTGATGACATCTCAAATGACATCACTGATGACATCATCCACGTGATAATCTGATGCACCTCCTCACACCCTAATATAACCTTTGATACACCCAATCTAAATTACAGACTGCCATTCGCAAAACCATAGACACTCCAACACCAATAACTACATACCCACTCACTGATTCTTAGGTCTACACACACACATCCACTCACTCACCCGTACAGTCACTCATACTTATGGTCACTCAGTACAGGACAATCATATGCACTCTTACTCCTATATAGACACTCAAACACCGCCACTCATCCATAGAGGTACTCACACACCTAGTCAGTCATGCAAATAATTAAACACACTGCCATTTACTCAGCTATACAGTTATACACACACCAGCTCACTTAATCATACAAATACTAGCACATTGTTACGCTCTTATACAATCACTGATACAAGCACACACTCATCCATACAGCCACTATCACAATCACTCACTCTCGCTTATAGCTATTTATATACTCCAATACACATATATACTGCCTTTCACATATGTAGTTACTCACACATGTACCACTGGGACATACATTCACTCACTAACACACTCTTACACACACTTACCCACCCATACAGTCTATCACAGATGCACTCTTGAAACCATCCACCCAGTGAATCACCCACTCACACATCTATGCACAGTCGCACACACCCCATCCACACAAACACTCAGGCACCCATACAGATACTCAGACAACAAATCAATAACTCTTATAGACACTCATGTAGCTATTCACAAACCCATGCAGCCACTTACACAGCAACAGACAGATACAGACATTAACCCAGTTTAGTCACTAACCCATGCATTCAGTAAGATACGTTTAATCACTCACTTATAGAATTAGTCACGCACCTACTAAATCATCCATACACACACTTATACACCCACTCATTCTTCAATACGCCTTTCCCTATATATATTAAAAATATTTAAACTTTACAGAAACACACAGTCACTGGATGATGTCATCAGTGATGTCATTTGAGATGTCATCAGTGATGTCATCAGTGATGTCACTGACCATGTCATGAGTGATGTAATATGTGACGTCATCAGCAGTGCATTGCGGGGCGCGAGTTATAGTTAGCTGAACTAACTATAACGGGGAATTTCACGGGTTTTGTACGAGTGCAATGTCCAACTAACTATAACTGTCCCTAAAACCTATGGTTTTTTCAGTGAATATATATATATATATATATATATATATATATATATATATATATATATATATATATTTAAATATATTTAATTTACATTATTTTACTGTTACATGTTAATATATTTAATGTTTACTATTTTTAACTATATATATCTTAAAAAATTATATTTTTGTATATATTTTTTGATATTAGTGTAGATGATATTTTTGAAAAAAATATTTTTGTACATACCATCATATGTATAGGAAAACAATATTTTGTACTTGATATTTTTGACACAATAATTTTGTGTCATGATATTTGGGGTTTCAATATTATTCAGTGAACCGTTACATCACTTCCTGGGAAAATTCAGGGTCAAAAGTTATATGATGTCACTTCCTTTGATATCAATAGGTTCAAATGGTGTGTGATGTAACTTCCTACCCCAGACATTTTGATGAACTGGTGTCCATGACGCTAAACCTGCATGCTTTGACACTGCTTGTTTTTCCTGACAATATTCTGTTTGTGGAGAAGGTTTTTTTTTTTTTTAAATGGCACACACTAAGTCCTATGTGAGTGCACAGAAAAGCTTATGAATCTAGTGCTGACTTTCTTTAAGTCATATTTAAAACAAGAGCCCACTACTCCCAAATACTATTTTATCGCAATTGGCACAATATGGAACCATGATTTGAGGCTCACTGGAAGTCAATATGTTTATCTGCTTTGCTTTTGCAAGCTTTGGATTTAATGCTCACTGATATACCCTGTTTTCGCCTCACTGAATATCAGTTACTTAATTTGTTAAAAGATTAAATAAATTAAATAAAGAACTGCCAGGGTCCAAGGTGTTGCCCAGGAGGCCACTGCAGCTTGCACTACAAACTGGACTTAGGATCGCTTAAAGATGCTGGCATAAATGTTCCTTACTGAGTATAAGGTAGAAATGATACTAGTCAAAACCACTTCAATTTAATTATTGTTTTTCAGTTTGAAGCTTTAAATCATGAAGTGAAGGTGAGCTAGGAAATAAGATTCAGAAGACCAGCAAGGCTGCTTAGTTTAGCAGCATTGTTGGAATTATGTTTGACAGATTTATAAGGATACACAGTATACAGTGGGTGATATTACATCTTTTGAGGCGATTGCGCAATTATGTTGAGGTTTGTGAATTTGGGATTACTTGTTGACGAATTAATATTGAGTGGTATATTGTTTGCCACGTAAGTGGAGACTGTTTTGGACAGTAAACTGAGTCAATTTGTGTAGTGTTGTTTGTGCATTTTGGATTATTGACCAAAGAATTATGATTGAGAGGTATATTGACTGTTACGTTAGTGAAGATCTTTTGTTTTTTATGCAAAATCGATTGCAGAAAAAGATTTGATGAATGTAACCGCAAGAGCCCTGAAGAAGCGGTAGGGTGCCACAAAACATGTGTAGGCTCAGACTCAAGCTTTTGTTAAAATTTGCTTGGTCTCGCCTCATCATAGAAATTAAAATGAATTGTTGTGGACAGGATCTGGGCTTGTACTCAAAACATTGTGTTCTTGATTGTAAATATATTCTGTTTTGGCTCATATTTTAATCAATACAATGAGCCTCTATGTACCCATGATTTGAGTCCAGATTGAAGTAGGGTGAGCTTTTGATTGCAAATATTCAATAAGCACCCTTTAGAAATTAATTGCAGATTTACATATGTGTAGATGAAAAATAGATAGGTACATGTCATTTACAGTTGTGATTTTCTGGTGGTCAGTGCATATTATAGGGTAGGCCTATGATTGGACCTTTAAGGAATTTATTCCTCCCCCTATTTTGAATATGCCGCTTACTAAGTATCATAATCCTACAAATGTGACAATATGGACAATTCCAACCCACCCAAAGCAATAAGAATGGCTGGAAGCACAATAATCATTTTTAAAAGTGTATTTAATTATTAAATTGAAGTGCTCTGCTCAACAGTATACAGACTGGCACCACAGCGTGAACTGTCATAACTAAGTCCCAGTGTTATGAATTAAGGGCCAGTGTCGAGCACTGGCAAACAACTGCACTTGTGGGCATATTTATGAAATTGAGGCACAATGCACCTTAGCAAGTCACCTTGCTGTTCTGCACTGCGTCAATGGGAGAGGGCAGGAATGCACTTTGTTTAAGCCATACGATGCACTCCTGACTTTTCTCTCTGCGCTGGCACACAATGGGCTGCCTAGCACCAATGTGGGTACCCTTGCACCATGGTGCAAAGGTGCCAGCGTTGCATTCAGGAATGTTTTTGTGTAGGAAGGGCCCACTCATTCACACATCTACTTTATTCAGAGATTTATAGGTTTGATTCTATGATATGGTTCATACAAATCCTAATTCATTGTTAAATGAAATGTATAGGGGTGGCTACATTGCTGTGCCTGTGCTGCTGACCTACCTAATAAGCCTCTTTTAGGAAAAAAAGGCCTAATGTACAATAACAGGTTTACCTTACAACTCGCTTAATTTCCGCCAATGTCTCCTTAAGTTTTGTCTACTGAGGTATTTGTGAACAATCCCTTCGAAAACATGCATAACTTACTGCTATCCTAAGGATTAGTCCTAAGTGTATGGAATTCCCCAAGAAAGGACACTTAAGACCGTTTTCAACCTCCTCAGTTTGCTTATTTCATGAGTAGACATAAAATACATTAGTTTAGAATTAGAAAATGTACACATTCTTTATAAAATACCCTTATATATCCTTTATGTTCTCAATTCAAATATTATGTCCCTTATGTCTAAATTCCTCCATGAAAATTGGAGTGATTTGGTGCTCCTCACACTTTCTGCAACAGGTGTATCCTGACTTTCCAACTGTAATTTAAGTGTTACGATAGGAGTGCGGCATGTATGTATCCCTTCATAAATATGAGGCAATGTACCCTAGCATAGTATACCATGATTTATAGGTATAAGTCAGTGACAAGTCAAGAAATGTTCTTTCTTAATCATGTCCTATGTGCATTTGACTATCTACTGGACTCTGCTGGCCACTTCAAACCTATGCCTGCCAGGGATGCCAAACTGAACTTCTATGCGAAAATCAACTCTTACTTGCCAACAATGGAAATTCAAGATATTAGCACAAGTTCCCTGATTGAAGGAACCTTCTCCCAGACTGCAGGAATTCAGAACATGTAAAGCCACTGAAATGGCATACACTGCCCTGTAGACATTGTAGGTGACTCTGGGGCTGGTGACATCGTTGTAGAACCCATCAACTGCGTCCAGCTTCTCAGCTCCCGTGCAGACATTTGTGATGATGTTCGAGGAGCCCATTGGTATTTCTGAAACTTGCCACTTGCAGCCAAAAGCTGCTTGCCAGAACTCCTGAATCAGAAGGTCATTGGGGAAATTTAAAGGATGGACACTGCTAAGGTATTCTTTAAAGCCTGGCATCTCTCTGCTGTGGATTGCAAAACCAATTGTGCCTGAGAGGATGTTCAGATACTTCTCCACAGACAGAATTGGTGAAGTTGACCAAGCTTCACTGGCAATGAAGATCCTTCCTGTTATATTTTGTCTCAGGATCTCATTCAAAATGGGCACCAGATGAGAATCAAGCGCAAAGATGACAATGGCATTGGCTGTTGAGTTTTTAATCACTTGGACAATATGATATGCATTCCTGTCTGCTTCACTGAGGATTATGTTCTCAGAAAAAGATACGCAAACCCCAGCATTGTGAAGCTCTTCCTTCAATATTTGAACTCCAGTTTGACCATAATCATCGTCTGCTGCAAGGACACCAATCCAAGTCCAATTAAAATGAATTACCAATTGGGCCAGCCCATGAAACTGAACAATATCGCTGGGGATAGTCCGGAAGAAAGAAGGGAACTGGTTCCGATCACTCAGAAGTGGAGTTGTGGAAAAATAGCTGATCTGCAAAAGCATAGAAGATTGTGGGCACACTAGTAGATTGATTCACAGCAAGGCATAACATGGAAACATCATTCAATAGGTGGGGAACCCTAATGGCAATACCAAATTCTAAACAATTGTCTGTATTGTTTATTATGATATTGGAAACTGGTTATAGGAATACACAAATAAAGTCTCTAGACTAGCACAGTGTCCCCAACTTCTAGTGCAGCACTTTATCCTTACCATTTTTCACTATAATGTACAAGTGTACATGACTTACATTTTAACCCTCCTCTACAAGTGAGGTGTAATGTGTCCTTACAAACCTTAATAAAAACTATATTAAATAAAAGTGAAAGGCAGAGCATTCCTATTTTATGAAACAGTGCTATGAGGGGAAAACAGGCAAAGAGATCTCACTCTCTGAGTTACCAAATGCTTTGTCGACGTCTTGAAATCCATATGAAAACTTGTAAAAAAAGTAATGGCCCTACATTTGTAGGATTGTGTAGGATTACCTTATGCAAGATTTGCCTTTTCTGTACAAAATTTAGGACCAGATGAATAAAACTTCTTTGAGGTCACAAACTGATTCGGAGTTTGTGACTGAAAAAAAGATGTAATGTACCAGTAATGATTGGTTACTTTCAAAACTGGCAGGGCTAATATTGTTAAACTAAAATGCAGTAAGTGAGCAAGAATTGCAAGCATACACAATTTTACTCAGACAGTTATGTGATGGTTATGTCAATGTATGTTTTTGAAAAAGAAATGGGGAGCCTAATAGAACATTTTAGATACTATTTGAAAAAAGATTAGCAAAAATGCCACAGGTTTTATAAACAGTGATAAATAGCATTCATTAAATATTCGACAGAGGGCTTCTAACCCTCTCTCTAACTCATGTTGTCTCCTCTGCCACTGACCCTCTCACTCACCAGCTAACTTTCTTTCAATATGTATCCCTCTAACCCTCCCTCTATGTACCTCTTGCAATCCTTTGACCTCCCTTCCCTTTCAATATCTTTCAATTTCTCACATTTCCCATTTCTCGTTTCCTATCACCCTCACTTCCCTCTCTGTAAATCCTTCTTTCTCACTTCTCTCCTACAGCAAGTGTATCTTGATTCTTGTTTCTCCAGCTTGTGAACACTTTTTCCTCCCCATTACACCCATAATCTCATTCTTCTTTCTCCTCTCCTATGGACTCCGGTAGGTAATGAGCATAAGAAACCATACTGCTGTGCTGCTGCTTGCCAGCATTGAGAGAGAGAGACTGATCCCACTTCCTTGCCGAGGCCAGAAGTGCATGGTAAAAATCGGACCGTAGCGATGTCATACGTGGCAGTCTTTTCAGCTTCTCAGACACAATGGGGTGTAACATAGGCTGCAATGGTTCATTGGGTGCTCCAACCCTTTAAGGAGCCCTGTTGGACTTGGCCCTTTCTGCAGGGTTACACCCAACTTTCATATTTAATTTACTTGTAAATTCCTAGTAAAGGGGAATTCACTGAGCCCAGGGACAGTAAATTAAATGCTACTAACGGGCCTGCTGCACTTATTGTGCCACCCACTTAAGTAGCCTTTGAAACATGTCACAGGCCTGCCATTGCAGCCTATGTGTGCAGTTCTAAACAGCCATTTTGATCTGGTAAAATACCTTCTAGGCCCAAACCTCTCTTTTTAATACATATAAGTCAACCTTAGATTAGATCGTGTATTTGAAAAGTAGGACACGTACTTTTAAGTTTTACATTTCCTGATAGTGAAAAACTCCTAAATTCATTTTTTTCACTGCTGTGTGGCCTACCTCTCCCATAGGATAACATTGGGAGCAGATAGGGATGTCTGGTTTGGTGTCTAAAGAATTATAATTTATAACCTTCTTTAATGGTAAATTTGGATTTTATATCACAATTCTGAAAATACTACTTTTGAAAGTTGGCATATATATATATATATATATATATTCTATTTCCTAACTATAACGTCCTCGTAACTTTGGTTTTTTAAGTGAATTTCTAAGGTTTTTAAATTTTATGTCCTAACTATAATGTCCCTTCGACCTTTGGTTTTTTAAGTGAATTTCTGTTTTTTTTAACTACTAGGCGCATTTGCAGAGTGATGGAGAAAGGGAGCAGGGCCTCTGACCAGCTCTTAGCAATCCCACTGTGTGGGACTTACTGCAGATAACAGGAGAGATTATATATATATATATATATATATATATATATATATATATATATATATATATATATATATATATCTACTAGCGGTCGCCAGTAGATAGTTATAGTTAGGACCTATTTTCCATAGGAAATCCGCGACATTCTATTTGAAATAACTCTCTTGCCGGTTGACGTATCTTTGCGAAATTTTCAAACTTTGTGGCACGCTCCGGTCCGTTCCTACCCTGAAAGTCTCGGGGGGATTCGTCAAGCGGGGGCTGAGAAAAAGGGGGTCCCAAAACGCGTTTTCCCCATTCATTTTTCCATAGGAAACTTTAGACACGGCTACAGCTCGAACTGCTGAACGGAATTACACCAAATTTGGCAAAGAGGTAGTTCTTGGTTCAGAAAGAACCCTTTTGTTAAATGGTGTAAATCCGTTCAGTAGTTGCTGAGAAAATCAAAAGTAAAAGTACATATATATCTATGGGCACGGAGGATCCGCGCACCCTGAGCGCACCCTGCGTGCACCGTCCCGATCACGAGCTGCATGCTAATTGGCTGTCAGCTGGCTGTCAACATTCCGATTCAGGAAATGTTGGCAGCCATTTTGTCCCTCGGTAGAACCGAGGGACAGAAACAAGTGCGCAAAGCGCACAATGGGGGCAGGGTAGAAACACCCTGACCCCTAGGTCTGCTCAGGGTCCCATAAGGACCCCCTGGGCAGAAAAGCATATTTTTTTTTTTAAATCGGCAGGATGCGCTCAGGGTGCGCGGATCCTGCCGATTAGAAAAAAAGAAAAGAAACAAGTACGCAAAACGCACAAAGGGGGCAGGGTAGAAACACCCTGACTCCTAGGTCTGCTCAGGGGTCCCACAAGGACCCCTGGGCAGAAAAAGCATTTTTTTTAAAATCGGCGGGATGCGCTCAGGGTGCGCGAATCCCGCCGAGAAAAAAATCGAGCGCGGTCTCCTGCGCTTCGATGAAATTTGCCCCGGGTGGCCCAAGTCCCGGGGGCATGCGAGGGGTGGGTTTATTGTTTATATGGGGGCCTCTAAGGCCCCCAAGCCCCGAGGACCGCCACCCCCGGGGCTTAATAAAAATGGTGCGGGAGGGCTCTCCTGCCCTCCCGCAGCCCCGGGGACCGCCACCCCCGGGGCTTCTTTTAAAAATTTTTATAATGTGTGGGGGCTCCAGCCCCCACACGCCCGGGGACCACCACCTCCCCGGGGCACATAGAAAATAAATGTGGGGGTCCGTTACGGACCCCCAGAGCCCCGGGGACCACCACCTCCCCGGGGCTGTGCAATTCAAGGGAGGGGGCCGCGCGGCCCCCCTCCTGGAGCCCTTGATGGCCCTGGGGACCACCACCCCCCAGGGCCGGCTCCTGCAGTGTCCCGGGGTGCCTACCCCGGGACACTGTAGTTGCTATGACAGGACTGGGAGCCTCGCGGCTCCCGTCCTGTCATAGCAAACTTGGTTTGCATTTTGAAAGAGAGAGCAGGAAACCTGCTCTCTCTTTCAAAATGCAAACTCAACTGCTTTCCACATGGGGAGCAGCATGTTAGCTGCTCCCCATGTGGAAGCAATGCCGGCTCGCGCAGGAGGCGGGGAGCCGGCTGGGACTGTGCGGGGATTGGGGACCCCCACAGTCCCCAACCAGAGGCCAGGCCCTGGGGGATGGGGTCCCCGGGGCCATAAGTGGCCAGGGAGGGGGGCCACGCAGCCCCCCTCCTCAAATAAAAAAAAAAGTAAAAAAGAAAAAGGGCAAGGCCGGCCCCGGGGATGGGGTCCCCGGGGCCTTAAATGGCCTGAGGAGGGGGCCACGCAGCCCCCTCCAAAATAATAAAAAAAATCGAGGGCATGCCCCGGGGGATGGGGTCCCCGGGGCCAATACAGGCCCAGGGAAGGGGGCCACGCAGCCCCCTTCCCGTTTTTTTTTTATTTAAAAAAAAAAAATGCACAGGCCCCGGGGATGGGGTCCCTGGGGCCAAAAGTGGCCAGGGAAGGGGGCCATGCAGCCCCCCTCCCATTAAAAAATTTGAAAAAAAAAACGACCGGCATCGTGCCGGAGGCCCCGCCCCTCCCTGCAGTACTCTGCAAACGCGCCCCCTGGCGCGTTTTAAGAAGGGAAGTAATTCCCCTTGAATACTGGGGGTCCCTGGGAGCCAACTAGCCCACCAGGAACCTCCAGTATGTGCCAGGGGGCTGCGTTGCAGAGAGGTGTACAGAGGCCACGCCCTTTTACACCTCTCTGCAACGCAGCTCTGTGGCGCTTTTTAGAAGTACATGGTGGGCTAGTTGGACACCAGGGACCCTCAGGATTCAAGGGGACTTAATCCCCCAACTTAAAACGCGCCACGGGGCGCGTTTGCACAGTGGTGAAGGGAGGGGGCGGGGCTTCAGGTGACATGTGAGCAAACAGGCCCCGTGGCGCGTTTTAAGATGGGAATTAAATCCCCTTCAATCCTGAGGGTCCCTGGGGGCCAACTAGCCCAACAGGTACGTCCAGAAAGCGCCACAGAGCTGCATTGCAGAGAGGTGCAAAAGGGGCGTGGCCTCTGAACACCTCTCTGCAACGCAGCTCCCTGGCGCATACTGGAGGTACAGGGTGGGCTAGTTGGACCCCAGGGACCCTCATGATTCAAGGGGACTTAATCCCCCAACTTAAAATGCGCCACGGGGCACGTTTGCACAGATGTCACCTCAGGCCCCGCCCCTCCCTTCACCATTGTGCAAATATTCCTCTAAAATCAGCCGAACTACGAATTCCTATTTACTCACCTGTTATCAGGAGAGACCTCAGTGCTGCATCTTTCAGCCCAGTACTGATCCTGAAAAGTAATTTTAACCGTACTTACCAGGAACTTGAATTTCCTTCCATAGGCTAACATTGACTGGTTTCACTTGGAAATTCTTCTAAGTGTGGAGTTTTGGAACTTTATAATATTCCTCTAAAATCAGCCGAACTACGAATTCCGATTTACTCACCTGTTATCAGGAGAGAACCCAGTGCTGCATCTTTTAGCCCAGCACTGACCCTGAAAAGTAATTCTAACCGTACTTACCAGTAACTTGTATTTCCTTCCATAGGAATCCATTGTCTGGTTTCACTTGGAAATTCTTCTAAGTGTGGAGTTTTGGAACTTTATAATATTCCTCTAAAATCAGCCAAAATACGAATTCCGATTTACTCACCTGTTATCAGGAGAGACCTTAGTGCTGCATCTTTCAGCCCAGTACTGATCTTGAAAAGTAATTTTAACCGTACTTACCAGTAACTTGAATTTCCTTCCATAGGATATCATTGTCTGCTTTTTGCTGAAAAAGTTTCTAAGTGTCGATTTTTGAAACATACAAATATTCCTCTAAAATCAACCGAACTACGAATTCCGATTTACTCACCTGTTATCAGGAGAGACCTCAGTGATGCATCTTTCAGCCCAGTACTGATCCTGAAAAGTAATTTTAACCGTACTTACCAGTAACTTGAATTTCCTTCCATAGGATATCATTGACTGGTTTCACTTGGAAATTCTTCAAAGTGTGGAGTTTTGGAACTTTATAATATTCCTCTAAAATCAGCCGAACTACGAATTCCGATTTACTCACCTGTTATCAGGAGAGAACCCAGTGCTGCATCTTTTAGCCCAGCACTGACCCTGAAAAGTAATTCTAACCGTACTTACCAGTAACTTGTATTTCCTTCCATAGGAATCCATTGTCTGGTTTTCAGCAGAAAAGTTTCAATGTGTCGATTTTCACAAACTACAAATATTCCTTAAAAATCGCCTGTATAACTTAAACGCATTCTTTCAACTGTTTACAGGAGATGCACCAGTGCTGGATCCAGGATCCACCACTGAGTAAGAAAAAGTACCGATAACACTACTTACCTGCTAAGTGAATTTCCTGCCATAGGATAACATTGGTGATTCTATGCACTGTAAAAACCATAGGTTTCAGGCACGTTATAGTTAGAAATTAGCATTTAAAAAACCTTTGAAATTCACTGAAAAAACCATAGGTTTCAGACACGTTATAGTTAGAAATTAGCATTTAAAAAACCTTTGAAATTCACTGAAAAAACCATAGGTTTCAGGCACGTTATAGTTAGAAATTAGCATTTAAAAAACCTTTGAAATTCACTGAAAAAACCATAGGTTTCAGACACGTTATAGTTAGAAATTTGCATTTAAAAAACCTTTGAAATTCACTGAAAAAACCATAGGTTTTAGGGACAGTTATAGTTAGTTGGACATTGCACTCGTACAAAACCCGTGAAATTCCCCCGTTATAGTTAGTTCAGCTAACTATAACTCGCGCCCCGCAATGCACTGCTGATGACGTCACATATTACATCACTCATGACATGGTCAGTGACATCACTGATGACATCACTGATGACATCTCAAATGACATCACTGATGACATCATCCATGTGATAATTTCATTCATCTTCTCACACCCTAATATAACTTTTGATACACCCACTGTAAATTACAGACTGCCATTCTCAAAACCATAGACACTCCAACACCAATAACTACATACCCACTCACTGATTCTTAGGTCTACACACACATCCACTCACTCACCCGTACAGTCACTCATACTTATGGTCACTCAGTACAGGACTATCATATGCACTCATACACCTACATAGACACTCACACACCGCCACTCATCCATAGAGGTACTCACACACCTAGTCAGTCATGCAAATAATTAATCACACTGCCATTTACTCACCTATACAGTTATACACACACCAGCTCACTTACTCATACAAATACTAGCACATTCTTATGCTCTTATACAATCACTGATAAAAGCACACACTCATCCATACAGTCACTCTCACAATCACAATCACACACTCTCGCTTATAGCTATTTATATACTCCAACACACATATATACTGCCTTTCACATATGTAGTTACTCACACATGTACCACTGAGATATACATTCACTCACTAACACACCCATACACACACTCACCCACCCATACAGTCCATCATAGATGCACTCTTGAAACCATGCACCCAGTGAATCACCCACTGATACATCTATGTGCAGCCACACACACCCCATCCACACAAACACTCAGGCACCCATACAGATACTCAGACAACCAATCAATAACACATAGACACTCATGTAGCTATTTACAAACCCATGCAGCCACTTACACACCAACAGACAGACGGATAAAGACATTCACACAGTTTAGTCACTAACCCATGCATTTAGTAAGATACGTTTAATCACTCACTTATAGAGTCAGTCACGCACCTACTAAATCATCCATCCAGACTCTTATACACCCACTCATTATTCAATACACCTTGGCATATATATTAAACATATTTAAACTTTATAGAAACACACAGTCACTGCATGATGTCATCAGTGATGTCATTTGAGATGTCATCAGTGATGTCATCAGTGATGTCACTGACCATGTCATGAGTGATGTAATATGTGACGTCATCAGCAGTGCATTGCGGGGGCGCGAGTTATAGTTAGCTGAACTAACTATAACGGGGGAATTTCACGGGTTTTGTACAAGTGCAATGTCCAATTAACTATAACTGTCCCTAAAACCTACGGTTTTTTCAGTGAATATATATATATATATATATATATATATATATATATATATATGTAAATAATAATAATAAGTTGTTATAGCACATCCTGCTGCATTTCAGTTGCAGTATAAACAACAAGATTTACTCATTTAAAAACACACAAGAAGAACAAACACAGGAAACTGCTCATGTTAGGAGGTTAGTGAGGAAGAACTTACCTGAGGGCATCTGTAGAGACCCAGCACCCGTGCGATGGGGATGGACCCTTTGGAGCCTCCATCTCCAACTATTCCTGCCAGGGGCTCACCACTATAGCAACCATAGTTCACAATATGCCTCTCCCGGCCTGTCAACATCCATAGGGTGCCCTGAAGGGCACGCCGGGGATCTGCACAAGAGTCGTAGATCTGATACCCTAAGGTGATGTTGGGCAGGAGGTTGGGGTTCCTGTTTATCTCCTCAATAGCAAACATCATGGCCTGGAGCCACTGATAATTCTGGAAGACAAATCTATATATTGCATTTTAAAAGAGGTTGCTTTAACATGAAATAGCTTGATTTTACATTTGCACAACTGCATGTTTCAAATTAATGGTGTAGTCTCTATTGTAGTTATAACTTTCTTCTCTTTCCGAACCTTTTTTCAAACACATTTCATTGCTCAAGATATTCATTAGAGAAGAGTAAGCAAACAGTGGTGTAAAGAGACAGTAAGCAGAACAATTTTGACAACTATGAAATTGGTTAATCCAATTATGTGATTACTACTAAACAGGAACTTTATATTTTTTCAACAAATAGTGAACTAAGGGGCTGATTACGATGGTGGACGGACTGGACTCCGTCCGCCATGGTGGTGTAAACCGGGACCGTCCGCCATGCATGCGTCGGTCCCGCATACCCAATTAGGATGGGACCACCACCGCTGCAGTCAGATTCCGCACCTTTAACATTGCGGTGGTGGCTGCTGTCAGCAGCACCTCCGCGATGTCAAAAAGAGCATGTTGTGCATTTCACTGCACTACGTGGCAGGCACTACACAGTGCCTGCCACATGGGGCACTGAAATGTAGGGAGGTACCATGAGTAGCCCCCATTGCACCCACATCTCCCCCCAACACTAGGGGGGACCGCAACAGGCCCCCAGAACCAAACTCCGCTTGCCTTTCAACAGTGGTTGCACCGCCGCGGAAAGGTTGGCTGGAGACCTCATCCTAATTCGGCGGACAGTGCTTGCTAGGCACCGCCACCATTTTATGGATGCAGACCGCTCCGCCGGGCAATCGTAACGATTGCCTGTGGCGGTTCCGTGGCAGACTGGCTTTGCCTCCGCCGTGGTCTGGATCCCACCGCCATCGTAATCTGGCAGTGGGAGAATCGCGTTCCGCAGGGCCGGTGGACCTCACTGCCGGGCCAGCAGTGGCAATCGTTCCGCCATTGTAATCAGCCCCTTAGTCACGTGCATCCATCAAAAATCTCAACCAGAATCTTTCCAACTTGCATAACATTGTTTTTAAAATGGTCGTACCTCATTACCCCATCAACACTGGTTCACAAGAAACACTTTTCTGTAGTGGCTTCCTCGCCACCATGAGCCTATACATGGCACTGGTCAAAGACAAACATTTAATCTCATGAATTGGAGCAATATATATTATATTGGAATGTTGTGACCTTCACTGAAGCCAATGGAGTGGCTCAGGTCCAATAATTGTTAGTGTGGACCTTCTCCTCCCACATTCCATTGTTTGCCTTTATGTTTCTCCCTGTGTAATTCAGACCACTCTATACCCAGTGAAAAGAAAGTTCTAAAGGCATTATACACCTTCACTTCAAGCTATATTGGTCATTAATTTTGCTCTCCCATGTTATCGGCTATCACGGTTATAATACTTTATTATGTGATCTAACAATTTGGTACATGGGTTATAATTCCAAGCAGTCAACACACAAGATAATAATTTACAGTCATTTTGTTCATTGTTTTCACTGCCATGGTCACCCATTAACTGAAAAGACCAGTTCCTAATGGGTACTCCCAGAATATTAAGTGTTTCACTGTAATCTACAAAGATATTGACTCCCAAATATCAATCAATCAAAATCTATGTTCAGTTTAGCAAAATAAACCATAAAGGTGCATCAAAACACTATATCAATTACAAAATATACAATTTTGAAAATGATACAGATTAATAAAAGCAATGTTCACTCAATTAATATCCTAGATCTATGGTTCCTAAAATGTTTAGAACCTCACCCAGTTTCTCCAATAACAAACTTTCACAACCCACCTATCACTTCCTCCTGTTGCTTGTCCTTACGTGGCCATACTTACTGATGCCCCAACCCTATCGAGGCCCTGGTACCAAGGGCTTCTTTTACGAACCGGCAAGCTCCTATGTAAATAATCCAGAGCACCATGATAACAGAACCCATAATCTCTGCAACAACCAGACTCAAGATTGCCAGCAGCGGCTGCCTTCCCGCTTCCTTAGTCCTCCTTGCCCTGGCTCAAATCCCAGGCCTTTTGGAAATGACCCACCAGGTTTTTGCAGCAGATCCTCTGCCTTTTTCCCTATATCAACGTCCAACAGATTTGATGTCCCTTCTTCAATTGAGTGACTTACTAGTGTAGACAATTGAAATGTTTTCCTTAACTGGAACACAGGATAATTTACTTACAGGCCGTAGATTTTCTTTATTAAGTTTGAATGTTGTGGGGTTAAGAGAAAAGGCTAATAACCCCATATGGTATTCATTCTTTAGTAAATATGATATTGTAGCCTGGCAGGAGACCCGGACCACCTCTCAAGTTACTATAGATAGTTATGCCTGTTATACAGAACAAGCTTCCTCACGGGGGAGAGGGGTTGGTAATCTTACAGTCTGGGTCGGTTCAGATCTATGTGTGGATGTTAAAGCCATCGATACTGAATCTGTATCCTTCCAAGCTTTTCAGTTCTGGGACAAAATTTCCTGTTTTACATTTTATGTGGTCAATTTTTATATCAATGATTTTGTTAACTCAAAGGGGTATATTCACAAGAACGTGTGCTAAACATCTCCAAAAAACGTTAACGCAACTTTACACATCGCAGCCTATTGCGGGAAAATAACCCTGTGTTAACGTGGAATTCACAACACGGCGGTACCATGCGATAGTCCCCTGAAAACACGGCCAATGTCAGCAATACAACCACCACCACGGAGATAAAAACACAAACCCCAACACCAAAAAACATGCAATGAGCCCATTCGCGAGGAGGAAAGCAGCGATAAGCAGCGCCAGGCCAGCGACACAAATATGGCATGCGGGAATAAGCACAACAAAAGCAGGAAAAAGAAAGACAAACCAAACAGAAAACAGCGAAGCACAATGGAGGCAGTCGGAGCTAGTACACAACCCCACAAGCACCATTGGCAACAAAACATTCTACATGGCAGGCCATCGTGGACAAGGTAAATGCAGCCGGAGAGCGGAGGAGGACAATGGCAGAAAACCAGAACAGCTGGAATGATGCAAAACGCACAAACAAGCAGAAACACGCCAACAACCAGAAGGCAGCAATGCACACCGGAGGTGGGAGTCCAGCGCCACACCAGGAGCTGGATGACATGAAGGAAATGGTGTCCACCACATCAGTCTGGAGATGGTGGCAGGAGTCGGGGACCGGAAACTGCTCAAAATCAACAGACACAACAGCAACAGGGAGAGGGAGAGGAACGACCAGGGACTGGGGGGACGGGGGGAGATGGGCACAATGGCACACATGCACAATTAAGCACAGCACAACTGCAGACAAACCATGCCCAAGAGGAACAACACCAACTAAGAGCACAAGTCACACAAGTCGGCAATATCACACCACTGAACAAGCACAGAAGTGAAAACCACACAGCCGGAAAGGGAGAAGGGTGAGCCAAATCAGAGCTGAAGGGACATCTCACACACAATGCAGCACACACACATAGGAAGCAGAGCACCCCAACATCCAACACATTATGTGGTACAAACACCAACATATGCACAACCCAACACAGGACACAAGTGCACCCGCTTGTGGCCTGTAAATGGCCATATGCATCTAGCAAAGCACGAAACAGGGACATGATAATGCACAAGTACCAACCCACAGCCCTGATGGGGTAGCAATGCATGTAAGGTAGGGACCCAGATAGGCCGTGACACACACATTGGCATACAAATAAACACACAACACAGTTGGAGACAAGTGAACGTGCGGAAACTTTATCAACAATTGCGTGTCAGTACGGCCAAGGGAAGTGCCACGACATGCAGACCAATGCAGCAGCATGTCTGAATGAGGAACGTTGGAAAGCGCCCATGTCCACCCCGGGGGAGTCCATCACCAACACAAGTCATTGCCAACCCGCGTATGTTGTCCGCGCATGGATCAGGAGTCCAGGTCAATGCAGCCATGTCCACTGTCGTCTAGGGACATGTGACCAGATCCCCAACATGCAACCAGGCGTCGGGACACGTGCAATGGGTCACATGCAGTCCTGGCTGCAGGTACCTTGTCACTCGTCCATGAACGCGAGTGCAGCAGCGCAGGCCAACATTTCCAATGCGAGATCGTTGTCCACCACATCTGACATGTCGGCAACGTAACCCATCAGCTGTCCTGGACTCCAACCCCTGGCCCCAATATGCACAAAAGCCCAATCGGGGAGCGGCTCAATGTGGTCACTGCACACGATGACTCGTGCAATCTCCCAGGTCCAGTTGCCAGCATGCATGCCAAACATCCAGGCATGCCATAAACGGGCATCACGGTGACACTCCTGGCCGTGGTCGAACAGGGGGCGCACACACACGTCGAAATCCAGGTCAGCTACCGTAACATTGGAGAGGCAGACATCCATGGACCACTCGAATATGCACGAGCGACAGTGCAACACAGGCTGAACGCAGGTGACGTTGGCAATGCGGAAGCTCAGCCTGTAACTGATCTGCAGCACTGCCAATGGCAGTGCCCCCAGTACATGCAGCAGACGTGCACGGTACAGGTCCACGTGACTGGAGTTGAGCATGTGTCCGGGATGGTCTGCCATTGCATCAGTGGCACTTCTTGAAGCGGCACTGTGATGACCTGCGCCAGTCCTGTGGATGAAACGTCACAGCTCGAAGCAATGAGCAGTGTCTGTGTGCAACGGGTGCAGGCCTGGGGTGTGGTGGGAGTACGTGTGAAGGCCATTTCACGCACGCTAACTACGACCAAGGACTTCTGCGTGTGGGATGTGTACACATTGGCCTCATGTCAGGCAGTGCGTAGTGTGGGAGTCGCCTGGAAATGCTATCGTATCTATCAGGGGGTGCTGGGCACATGAAAGTCCCATCTAGGAGCTGCAGATGTGCTACCGCCCGATAGTGCAGACAAAGGACTTTTCATCCCTGCAGTAACTTCACCATCTGCATGCATACAGAAGATGTACAGAGGCCTATCGTGGGTGGGGTGGGATGTCTGCAACCCAGGCCAAGCACGTGGCACATGAGCGGCATCACTGTGTGTTACGTTGCCTCACAGCTGCTCCTCCCTCCCACAAGCCCCCACACATGTGTGCGCTGCGCAGTTGTATCACGTGCACTCCTATGGCACACCATTGACATGCCTGTCCGCGCATGTCCAGCGGCATGCCAACAACACCTGTAAGCTGGCCGTTGAGGGTGTGCGGCCACGTGAGTGTAGGCCAAGGGTCTGAACAGGGCGGACACAGGTGTACAGTCCATGGCTGGCTGTGACCGCGCCGTGATTGGGGCTGGACACCTGACTCATGCAGCCGCAGGACTGATACACATAACACTTGGCATGCATGTGCCAAGACCCCGAGCGGGCTTGCGCTCCTACAGTTCCCCGTACGTGCGGGCCCGCCCTCCGGGTGCATGCTACATTGCAACATCGACTACTGTGGCCCTGGTGGCGACAACACCCCAACACAAGGACACACTTACCTCACTTCCTGTTCAAGGCCAGACCGGAGCCACGCCCTGATCCCCCTGCCGAATCAGCACACCCCTGCGCTGACCTGACGTATGCCGGACCAGCACACGCCGCTTGTGCATGCAGGGGGGGGCGGGCGAAGCTACATGTCCAAGGTCTCAGCCACTGCTGAGGTGACATGGTATCCTCTGCTGAAGACAGCACACTGTGATGTTGCAGGGCTCCGGCCCATCATGCTGACATAATGACCACACGGACACACTTGCTTAGATGGTGTGAATGGCTACGGGCACGTGCGCCCGGCCACTTTTATTAGCAGGCTCACATGTCGAGTGACACCTGTGTTGGATGTGTGTGGGGTGTGTGTACACCAGCCGTCATGGAGTGCCTGGTGCAGTCAAAAAACGACAACAGTGTACATCGTAAAGGACACAACCATTCAACCATAACGGATCCATGACCTGAGCTGCACAGAGTTAGTGGTCCCGGATGCACAGCGTCCTGCCTGGGCCTACCACCACGGGCCGCTGACTTGCGGTGCACTGGGGCAGGGTCACAAGAGCAGAGCAGGTTCTCATAGATGTCAAAGGGGGTTGTCGCGGAGTGTCTCAGTGGACAGTGGAAGGTGTACCCCCAGGGCATGATGCAGAGGGCAGAACCACGCAGAAACAGTCACTATGGTGGAGATGAATGGAACAGACACATGTCGGACACCAAGTCCGGCCCAGCCAGATGTTGATGCAGACAACCCCCAGGCCATGGACTCAGACGCCACCAAAGTTCAACCAGAGAGTGCCCATGAGTCATTGCGCACAGAGTTAGTTAGAGGCACCAGTGCTGATAGGGGATGCCGCCTGCGATGAGGCATGTCCAATGGTGTGGACTCCTCCATATCTTACCCAGGACACAGTTCCACATGTGTGGCCTACTGGACCGCAGTGTAGGCCTGAGGCAGCGGTCATCAGGGGCCATTCACCGAGTGTCACCGGCTTAGGTTGGATGGTCCCACCGGCCTGCGTAGTTCAGGTTCAGTGGCACCACGGGACGCTGACTTGCGGTGAACAGGGTTAGTGGCACCAGGTCAGTTGTTGCTAGTGTTCGGTCACCTCCGTAACGAGGATCCGGCTTTCATCCGGACTGAACCGCATCTTCCTCTTACTCCTCTCCGTGCGTTCACTGGTATGGACTCTGCCATTCATGAATCACGACTGAGTGCTGGATGTGGGGCCTACTGGAACACAGTGTAGGCCGCGGGCTGCGGTCAGCATGGGCCCACAGACACGTGTCGTGTGCTTGCGATGCATACCTTTGCTTCACTGATAGAAGGGAGTTTAGTGATATAAACTCTGCAATAAACATCTGGTCACTGCCATTCTTGACTCAGGACACAGTTCCACATGTGGGACCCACTGGACCGCTGTGTAGGCCTGTGCCCTCATCCACGTGGCGCCGGCTGGCGGTGAACAGGGTTAGTGGCACCACGTGTTGCCGGCTTGCATTGAACAGGGTTAGTGGCACCACGTGTCGCCGGCTTGCGTTGAACAGGGTTAGTGGCACCACGTGTCGCTGGCCTGTGATACGGAATTATGCTTCACTGATCGAAGGGAGTCTGGTGCTGTGGCCGCTGCCACGGACTTGGGGTCACTGCCATTCAAGACTCAGGACACAGTTCCACATGTGGGACCGACTGGGCCGAAGAGAACGCCGGTGGAGTATGTCAATGAAAAAGGAGTACTGTGGGCCTGCACTGTGGAGGCCAGCGATGGTCTGCGGAGGCTGCAAAGGTCGCGGGCCTGGGGCTTGGAGCTTGCACCGGCACATGGTGGGCCCTCTTTGACACACGCCGGTGTCGGCAGGTGAGCGGAGCCTTGTTGGTGCGCTGGGGCAGGCATGACGGGTCTGGGGACCAGCGGCCCGGGGTGCAGCAGGCGCACAGGGACGCAGGCCCCGCCGCGCTCGGCGCAGGACTTGTGGCAGGCTGAGAGGCGCTGCCCTGGCAGATGCATTGGCCATTCCAAATGAGGACCACGCCCAGACCATGCCCAGGCTTTTTGTTCACACCCCTACGCAGGCCTGGCGTACGCAGGTCCAACCCACTCCGCCCGCGCATGCAGGGGGGGACGTAACGTGCGACATTTCCGCGTTCTGCCCCACAGCCTGTGGGGACATGGTAGCGTCCACTGGCCACTACACCCCATGCACCAGCAGTTGATCTCCACATGGCCATTTCCGTGATTTTGCACGCTGTGGTCTGTCCGGCACCTCCACGCCACACCTGGCATTGGGTAGGTTCACATTCCTTAGTCACTTGCTGCTCTCGCACATGCCTGCTCCATGCCTCTCCTCACATCCTGCTATTGTGTGTCTGTGGTGCCATGCCGTGGCTGGGTTGTGGGCATGGCAAGGCCAAGTTCCCAATGGAGTCGTGTTGTCGTGTCTGGTCGGTTGGCATGTTGTGTGGCATGTTGAATGTAGTTGTGCTGCGTGCCCATTGCCAGTGTCGTGAGTTGCATGACTGTGGGCTGGAGGTGTGTGGTGTGTTCATTTTGGACTTACCAACGAGCACTGCATTGCCATGGGTGCCATGCCATCCTGGGAGCGCTGGGTGTTGATGGACTGTTGGGAGGTGTGAGAATCTTGCACTCTGCCTGGGGAGTTGGCCACACCATTGTTGAGGGGTCCCGGGTAGTTGTGTGCAGTGTCGGCTGGGGGCACGTGGGGTATATGTGTGCAGTTGATTGGCCCTGACACGTGAGGGAATCCAGCTATGGCGTAGGGGCCTTGCTTGGTCTCCAGCTGCTCCTGCGCATTGTGGGTGAAGTGGAGGGGCTGGGGTACCAGGCTGATGTTGGCATCCAGGACAGGTGTGATGACCTTGGATGGGGCTGGCTGAGTGACTCCTCTGACTCTGGCAGTTGTGGGTTGGATGGTACCAGAGGCCGACATGTGCTGCGCAGCTGGCAGCTTTGTCTACGGTGGGATGTTGGTTGTCCGCTGGGTTGGTACCGTCAGCAGGTGGGGGATGTGGGTCAGGATGCGGGGGTTGGTTGTCCTTTTGGGACTGTAGTGGGCAATGTCCTCCTCTGGCGTTGGGTCTGGGCAGCAGGTGCGTTTCAGGTGGGTCCGCTGTCTTTGTGTATGCTGCCTCTGTGGTGTTCCCAGGGGGGGGGCGGGACGGGTCCTGGGGGTGGTGGCGGGCCTGGGGTGGGTGGCGGTGGGTGTTGTGGCCCTCATGTGTCTTGGAGCTGCATGATCATTGTCTCCATGGCATCTGTGGGTCTTCAGATGTGGCTCTTGGCTGGGCTCCCTTTCATGCTGCAGGTAGTCGTCCACCAGCAAAAGGCACGTGTTAAATCCCTGCTGCTACCGCGGCTTATCGCGTGATTTTGACTCGCATCGCAGATCTGGCAGTTCGTTGTGAAAGTGGTGTTGTGGTGTTTTCGTGTGTTTTTGCACGGGAACGCCTACTCTGCATCTCATTAGGGTTAGTTGGTGGTGTCCACCGTGGAGATAAATTTTGGTGCAGTTATCGCGGGAATACTGGCGATGTCTGCAGTTTGCACCCGCTTGTGAATGGGGTGTTAAATTGATCTCCACTTTTGATGGGTTAAGGTGGAGATAAATCGGCGGTAGGTCCTTGTGAATATGCCCCAAAGTGTTTACGTTTTGCTTGTTTGTTTGATTTTCTATCTAATCTAGCACCAGCCAAGAACAGCAGGACAATGCAACCATCGTATGTGCTGTGTGGAGATTTTAATGCTAAACTAGGTGATCATATTTTAAGAGTTGGGTCTTCGATTGGTGATGCTCAGGTAGCAACCCAAGATGAGTGGGGTGGTGAATTGGCCAGCTTTTTACCAATGCATGATTTAGTCAACCTAGTCGAAGCATTCTTTGAGGGTGGATTCCAACAGCCCACTTATAGAGGCCATGGTCAATCCTCTATTATTACCTATATATTTCTGTCTAGAAGCATTAACCCTTTATTTAATAGCGGGGTTGTCTAAATGGTATGGGGTGATCATAATGAACTTTCAATTGTGGGATTCCCTCTCCTAAATAGGTCGCGCCCTACACCAGCAATTTTACCAGTTAACCACTCTTGCGACAGCCATAGGCTGGTTTGGAGACTCAGTAATCCCTGTGTTGCCTTAGCGTCTCTCCTTAACTTGCACCAATTCTCTACTGAGCCAGTTTTTTATTTTGGACTTGAACTAACTCATTGGCAGCCATCTCTGCTTTTTCGGTTCAGGTATAACACAGTATGGGATCTTTTGTGCTTTACTAGCTCTTATTTTAATTTGGGGAGTTCTGTAACACTCTGCCCATGTGATAACCTCTCTGAACAATCCTTGTTACATTGTATGTTTTTGTGCCTATTACAAACACACATGCATGCACTTTCTCAAGCCTGTGTTAAAAAATCTAGGTTATTGCAGGTGCAATGAAGCATTGCAGCACTTGCAATTGCTAAACACCTCAATCGTCTGATTTAGAATGTGCTCTTTTTTAAAAGCTGCTATCAGAGCCAGGAGAAACATGGAGGGCTAATTTATTACTCAAGGTTATGATGAATTATTTTATCATGTTTGGAACGCCTGATTTGTGTGATTATTTTTTTATCTGCTCAATGTTTTTATTATTGTTTTTAATGGTTTTAACTTGCACACCTTAATCATTTACATGAGTACGCTATGTATTTATCTCTATTTGCCAATATTTATTGACAAACTATCTTGCTGCACCACCGATTTTTTGATTATATTGATGTCTGAACAGTGGTCTTTGTTTCTCAATCATGCTGTTTTAGTCTGTTGCTCAATGTTGTATTTTTTCTGTGTCTTTTATTGCCTGTTTGGCCAATTAAAGAATTATTGATTGAGTGCAAGTATATTGTTGCTTTTGGGTTTCTAAATAGCCTAATTCAATATAACACCGCCTTTATTTCAGCCAGTTCTGAAGTAGGTGTGATGTCAAGTTCCATAGAGTTTGCCAGCAGTGGAGTATCAGGCCCAAGTCATAACATGGACCATAAGAAATTATTTTCAGCAATTTGTAGTGTGTGTGAATTACCAGTTGTATGACATTACCACGCCTTCATTCACCATGCACGTTTTTACACCAGAGATTTAACAATGCATGCCACTACCACGCATTTGCTTTAACTCACATTTGAAACACCTTCACCACGCAATCTATTACCAAAATTATACATAAATTGTTAATATGTTTATAACTATATTTATATATATATATATATATATATATATATATATATATATATATATATATATATATATATATATATATATATATATCACTGAAAAAACCATAGGTTTTAGGGAAAGTTATAGTTAGTTGGACATTGCACTCGTACAAAACCCGTGAAATTCCCCGTTATAGTTAGTTCAGCTAACTATAACTCACGCCCCCGCAATGCACTGCTGATGACGTCACATATTACATCACTCATGACATGGTCAGTGACATCACTGATGACATCACTGATGACATCTCAAATGACATCACTGATGACATCACTGATGACATCATCCAGTGACACCTGTGTTTGTGTAAAGTTTAAATATGTTTAATATATATAGGGAAAGGCATATTGAAGAATGAGTGGGTGTATAAGCGTCTGAATGGATGATTTAGTAGGTGCGTGACTGAGTCTATAAGTGAGTGATTAAACGTATCTTACTGGATGCATGGGTGAGTGACTAAACTGTGTGAATGTCTGTATCCGTCTGTCTGTTGTTGTGTAAGCAGCTGCATGGGTTTCTGACTAGCTAAATGAGTGTCTATATGGGTTATGGATTGGTTCTCTGAGTATCTGTATGGGTGCCTCAGTGTTTGTGTGGGTGGGGTGTGTGTGACTCTGTGCATAGATGTGTGAGTGGGTGATTCACTGGGTGCATGGTTTCAAGAGTGCGTCTGTGATGGACTGTATGGGTGGGTGAATGTGTGTATGGGTGTGTTAGTGATTGAATGTATATCTCAGTGGTACATGTGTGAGTAACTACATATGTGAAAGGCAGTATATTTGTGTGTTGGAGTATATAAATGGCTATAAGTGAGAGTGTGTGATTGTGAGAGTGGCTATATGGATGAGTGTGTGCTTGCATCAGTGATTGCATAGGAGCGTAAGAATGTGCTAGTATTTTTATGAGTAAGTGAGCTGGTGTGTATAACTGTATAGGTGAGTAAATGGGAGTGTGATTAATTATTAGCATGACTGACTAGGTGTGTGAGTACCTCTATGGATGAGTTGCGTTGTGTGAGTGTTTATATAGGTGTATGAGTGCATATGATAGTCCTGTACTGAGTGACTGTAAGTATGAGTGACTGTACGGGTGAGTGAGTAGATGTGTGTGTGTAGACCTAAGAATCAGTGAGTGGGTATGTACTTATTGGTATTGGAGTGTGTATGGTTTTGAGAATGGCAGTCTGTAATTTAGAGTGGGTGTATCAAAAGTTATATTAGGGTGTGAGAAGATGCATTAAATTCTCACATGGATGATGTCATCAGTGATGTCATTTGAGATGTCATCAGTGATGTCATCAGTGATGTCACTGACCATGTCATGAGTGATGTAATATGTGACGTCATCAGCAGTGCATTGCGGGGGCACGAGTTATAGTTAGCTGAACTAACTATAACGGGGGAATTTCACGGGTTTTGTACGAGTGCAATGTCCAACTAACTATAACTTTCCCTAAAACCTATGGTTTTTTCAGTGAATTTCAAAGGTTTTTTAAATGCTAAACCCTAACTATAACAGGCCTGAAACCTATGGTTTTTCCAGTGAATTTCAAAGGATTTTAAAATGCTAATTCCTAACTATAACAAGCCTGAAACCTATGGTTTTTTCAGTGAATTTCAAAGGTTTTTAAAATGCTAATTCCTAACTATAACAAGCCTGAAACCTATTTTTTTTTCAGTGAATTTCAAAGGTTATGTAAATGACAATTTTTAAATGTATTAATTGTTATATTTATTTATTTTTATACTGATTTACTACATTTTTTAAACTATTTATTTTTAGATGTTTTATTTTTTAAATTACATTGTAATTACATTATACATTACATTACAAAATATACTTTCTCAGAATGAATTACTTTAGTTTAAATACTTTGCAAATAGGCAATAGACTTTTAAGTACAGTAGTTACAGTTGTTGCAATGGGCAACACAATTTCAAACACAATGCAACATTGAGCTCAATGTGAATTTCTAGCTAAATGCAATTAGTTACTTTATGGATTACTTTTCTAACCACAGGACTGGATCCTAGATTCAGTCCTGGGACATCTCCTGTAAACAGTTGAGTAAAAGCGTTTTGGTTACAGTAGTGATTTTTAAGGAATATTATTGTATTTTAAAAGTTGACACTTAGAAACTTTTTCACATAGAATCACCAATGTTATCCTATGGGAGGAAATTCACTTAGCAGGTAAGTAGTGTTATCGTTACTTTTTCTTACTCAGTGGTGGATCCTGGATCCAGCACTGGTGCATCTCCTGTAAACAGTTGAAAGAATGCGTTTAAGTCATACAGGCGATTTTTAAGGAATATTTGTAGTTTGTGAAAATCAACACTTTGAAACTTTTCTGCTGAAAACCAGACAATGGATTCCTACGGAAGGAAATATAAGTTACTGGTAAGTACGGTTAAAATTACTTTTCAGGATCAGTACTGGGCTGAAAGATGCAGCACTGAGGTCTCTCCTGATAACAGGTGAGTAAATCGGAATTCGTATTTCGGCTGATTTTAGAGGAATATTATAAAGTTCCAAAACTCCACACAGAAGAATTTCCAAGTGAAACCAGTCAATGATATCCTATGGAAGGAAATTCAAGTTACTGGTATGTACGGTTAAAATTACTTTTCAGGATCAGTACTGGGCTGAATCCCAGGTCTCTCCTGATAACAGGTGAGTAAATCGGAATTCGTAGTTCGGCTGATTTTAGAGGAATATTTGCACAATGGTGAAGGGAGGGGGCGGGGCCTGAGGTGACATCTGTGCAAACGCGCCCCGTGGCGCGTTTTAAGTTGGGGGATTAAGTCCCCTTGAATCATGAGGGTCCCTGGGGTCCAACTAGCCCACCCTGTACCTCCAGTATGCGCCAGGGAGCTGCGTTGCAGAGAGGTGTTTAGAGGCCACGCCCCTTTTTGCACCTCTCTGCAACGCAGCTCTGTGGCGCTTTCTGGACGTACCTGGTGGGCTAGTTCACCCCCAGGGACCCTCAGGATTGAAGGGGATTTCATTCCCCATCTTAAAATGCGCCACGGGGCCTGTTTGCACACATGTCACCTGAAGCCCCGCCCGCCCCTCCCTTCACCACTGTGCAAACGTGCCCCGTGGCGCGTTTTAAGTTGGGGGATTAAGTCCCCTTGAATACTGAGGGTCCCTGGAGTCCAACTAGCCCACCATGTACCTCCAAAAGCGCCACAGAGCTGCGTTGCAGAGAGGTGTAAAAGGGGCGTGGCCTCTGTACACCTCTCTGCAACGCAGCCCCCTGGCGCATACCGGAGGTTCCTGGTGGGCTAGTTGGCCCCCAGGGACCCCCAGTATTCAAGGGGAATTACTTCCCCTTCTTAAAACGCGCCAGGGGGCGCATTTGCAGACTGCTGCAGGGAGGGGGCTGGGCCTCGGCACGATGCCGGACTTTTTTTTTTTTTGTTGTTTTTTTTGTTGCTTTTTTCTGCCCAGGGGGTCCTTGTGGGACCCCCTGAGCAGACCTAGGGGGTCAGGGTGTTTCTACCCTGCCCCCTTTGTGCATTTTGCGCACTTGTTTCTTGTGTTTTTTTTTTTTAATCAGTGGGATCCGCGCACCCTAAGCGCATCCCGCCGATTTTGGAAAAAAAATGCTTTTTCTGCCCAGGGGTCCTTGTGGGACCCCCTGAGCAGACCTAGGGGTCAGGGTGTTTCTACCCTGCCCCTTTGTGCGTTTTGCGCACTTGTTTCTTGTGCTTTTTTTTTTTTTTTAATCGGCGGGATCCGCGCACCCTAAGCGCATCCCGCCGTTTAAAAAAAAAATGCTTTTTTCTGCCCAGGGGGTCCTTGTGGGACCCCCTGAGCAGACCTAGGGGGTCAGGGTGTTTCTACCCTGCCCCCTTTTTGCGCTTTGCGCACTTGTTTCTGTCCCTCGGTTCTACCGAGGGACAAAATGGCTGCCAACACTTCCTGATTTGGAGTGTTGACAGCCACTTGACAGCCAATTAGCATGCAGCTCGTGATCGGGACGGTGCGCGCAGGGTGCGCTCAGGATACGCGGACCCTACTCGCCCATAGATATATATGTGACTTTACTTTTGATTTTCTCAGGAACTACTGAACGGATTTACACCATTTAAGCAAAAGGCACAACACTGAACTAAGGGCTACCTCTTTGCCAAATTTGGTGTAATTCCGTTCAGCAGTTCGGGCTGTAGCTGCGACTAAAGGTTCCTATGGAAAAATGAATGGGGAAAACACGTTTTGGGACCCCCTTTTTGTCGGCCCCGCTGACGAATCAACCCGAGACTTTCAGGGTAGGAGCGGAGCGGAGCGCCCCTACAAGTTGGAAGCTTTGCGAAGATTCGTCAACCGGCGCAAGAGTTATTTCAAATAGAATGTCGCGGATTTCCTATGGATAATAGGTCCTAACTATAACTATCTACTGGCGACCACCAGTAGTTAATATATATATATATATATATATATATATATATATATATATATATATATATATATATATATATATTTATATATAAATATATATTTATTATCTACTGGTGGTCGCCACTAGATAGTTATAGTTAGGACCTAGTTTCCATAGGAAAAGCGTTTTTTCTTTTCCCAATAACTTTGGCGCCGGATGACGAATCTTCGCAAAATGTTCAAAACTAGTGGGGCGCTCCGGTCAGCTCCTATCCTGATAGTTTCGGGGTGATTCGTGAAGCGGGGGCTGAGAAAAAAGGGGGGTCCCAAAACACATTTTCCTAATGTTATTTCCCATAGGAAACTTTAGACACGGCTACAGCCCAAACTGCTGAACGGAATTACACCAAATTTGGCAAAAAGGTAGCCCTTGGTTCAGAAAGCACCCTTTGTTTTAGGTCTCGCCTACGCAGCGCGCATGCGCTCCATAGGAGGAGACCTTTAGCCATTGGTTCCCTTTTTTCCCCAAAAACGTGCACGCGTTCCATTGCCTTCAATGGCAACGCATGCACGTGTGGCGATTGCCTTGCGGGAGCGAGCGGCAGCGCCATATGGTATCAATTATCGCCGCTGGCTCCCGCAAGGGAATCGGCAGGCCCCCCTCGCCCCTGCTGCCGCGCGAGTCGCGCTTTTGCTTCTTTTTTTTTACCTTCAGCGCGTTCAAGAGTGTCTGGGCTTTCCTGATCAGAAGCTGCGCGCGCATTTTTAAAACTGATTTTCATTACAAAATTCACTCTGCCAGAAGATGTCAATCAAAACATTCACGAAAACGCAACTGCATTGTAAACCTTTTTTTAAGCATTTTTTTTATTTTATTTTCATAGTAAAAAACAGCAGCTGTTTGGATTTGTTACAGAGAATAAACAGAGCACCGAGAATCCTTTAAAAAGTAAGCAAAACTAGTAAATTAAATTGACCAGCAAGCAAGGACATACTCTAACCAGGATGAAAACTGTATTGCATTGCAAACCTAACTTAAAAATACACCATTCCCAATAGGGAACTCAAACACAGCTACACACCTCAGACATACAAAAACTGACACACAACAAAGACAGACGCACCAAAAGGCGAGTGAGAGGCACTGACACAACGTCATAAACACACACAAATAGTCAGGCTGCTGGCTGAATGATTTCCCGGCGCCCGCGGCGCCGCTGACGACTTGATGTCGACTGACTCACCACCTGCCCAGTAAGACCCGGTGGGGCGGCGGGCCTGCCCTCAAGTGATCGTGCCTTTTCCTTAACTGGTTTGTGCAGCAGCGCGGCCTGGCGCCCATGTCAGTCCTGTTACACACAGGAAGCAGTGAGGCTCGAGTCAGAAGCGGCGGGCGTGGACATGGAGGCGACTTCACTTGTGCTGCCTGCAGTGTGCCTCACACAGCGATCATCATGTCGTCCCCGACCCCGTCCGCCGATGGCCGTCTACCAGCCTGAACCGAGCCTTGGGGCTACTCCAACATCATGCCGAGGAGAGGTGAGGGGACTAGGTACGCCTCACCGAACTTGAATCGCCCACATGGCCCTGGCTGTCTGCAAGCGGCTGTGGCAGCTTAATGTCCGTCGTCATCACTTTCCTGCCACTGCTCCCTTTGCCGTTACTCGCCAGAGCAAGGTGAGACTTTTAATTAAAAATTGGTCAAAAGGACCGGGGATCTCTGAAAGCTGCCCACAATTTAGCACTTCAGTAGTCTAACCTTAAAATAAACGTGCGCAACTGAATTCCATGTAGTAAATTTATGTATCATGCAGTGTAGCAAGTTCTAAGTGCTAAGCGTTTCAGCTGTGAATGTCATTATTATTATTAGCTTCCTGTAATTTTACCATTTAATATGAAATATATACAACTGGCATCTGTCTTATAATTATCCGGCAGTCAGAGTCTCACTCTGTGTCAGGCGTTGGCAGTGGCCGCAGCCAGCCTCACTTCTGGTGCAGTGGTGGTGCGGGGCGAGGTCAGTCTCTCACACTCTGACTCATCGGCGGCCTTAACTTAACCTGTGTCGGTGTGGGTCTCTCTTGTAGTTGTTTGTCACACACAGCTAGCTAGCTGCACTAGTGACTCAATTGTGATCTTCAGTCAGTGGTGTGACTTAGGTCTGCATCGTGGTGCGTGTTTTCTTTTGCCAGGAGGGCTTTCTGCTCATGATCATCTCTCATCCTGTGTGTGTGTGTGTGTGTGGGGGAGGGAGGGAGGTGTGGTGGTGGGGGTGGCCGGGGTAATGCAATCGTCCATCGTCACCTCATCACTGCAGCAGTTTCAAGAACTTCTTGGAGTTTCTTGTTGCTCAAATGGCTGTAATTTCTGATATTTAGAACTTTCCCTCGTCTTCATTGCATGATTTTTGCTCGCGAGAAAGTGTCACTCATAGTCGCAGAAATGTCACTCATAATTTCGCTGAAATTATGAAAATGTCACACATGGCAATCTGAAACCTTGGCAGCTATGAAATACATCGATATTTCAGAGAGCCAAAATATAAACAAATCACAAAAATAGAGGCATCGATACCCCAGAAGGAGAAACTGTAGAATAGAAACAATCGCAAATAATCTGAAAGGTGTATATGAATAAAGAAATACAACAAGCATTTGCAATGCAATAGGTCTCCCAATCAGCATTTTTTTAATTTTATTTTCATAGTAAAAAACAGCAGCTGTTTGGATTTGTTACAGAGAATAAACAGAGCACCGAGAATCCTTTAAAAAGTAAGCAAAACTAGTAAATTAAATAGACCAGCAAGCAAGGACATACTCTAACCAGGATGAAAACTGTATTGCAAACCTAACTTAAAAATACACCATTCCCAATAGGGAACTCAAACACAGCTACACACCTCAGACATACAAAAACTGACACACAACAAAGACAGACGCACCAAAAGGCGAGTGAGAGGCACTGACACAACGTCATAAACACACACAAATAGCGGGGGCTGAGAAAAAAGCGGGGTCCCAAAACACGTTTTCCTAATGTTATTTCCCATAGGAAACTTTAGACACGGCTACAGCCCGAACTGCTGAACGGAATTACACCAAATTTGGCAAAAAGGTAGCCCTTGGTTCAGAAAGCACCCTTTTTTTTTTAAATGGTGTAAATCCGTTCAGTAGTTCCTGAGAAAGTAAAAAAATAGAGGTCAAAAAATCAATTTCCCATAGGAAACTTTAGACACGGCTACAGCCCAAACTGCTGAACGGAATTACACCAAATTTGGCAAAAAGGTAGCCCTTGGTTCAGAAAGCACCCTTTTTTTTTTAAATGGTGTAAATCCGTTCAGTAGTTCCTGAGAAAGTAAAAAAATAGAGGTCAAAAAATCAATTTCCCATAGGAAACTTTAGACACGGTTACAGCCAAAACTGCTGAACGGAATTACACCAAATTTGGCAAAAAGGTAGTGCTTGGTTCAGAAAGCGCCCTTTTTTTTAAATGGTGTAAATTCGTTCAGTAGTTTTCGAGATATTAAAGGAAAAAAATCTTTATATATCTGGGCGGGACCTAACTACACAAGCACGAGCTTGGCTCTAATTGGCTGCCAACACTTCAATCCAGGAAGTGTTGGCAGCCATCTTGGTGCAATGCTTTTTAGGTCTCGCCTAGCGATGCAGCGCATGCGCTGTCCACTACACAAACACCACTGCACTGCCCTAAACCCTAAAACACTACCCCAGCACGACCCCCTACACTGCCCGAACACCACTGCACTGCCCTAAACCCTGAAACACCACCCCCCTGCACGACCCCCTACACTGCCCGAACACCACTGCACTTCCCTAAACCCTGAAACACCACCCCCAGCACAACCCCCTACACTGCCTGAACACCACTGCACTGCCCTAAACCCTGAAACACCACCCCCAGCACGACCCCCTACACTGCCCGAATACCACTGCACTGCCCTATACCCTAAAACACTACCCCAGCGCGACCCCCTACACTGCCTGAACACCACTGCACTGCCCTAAACCCTGAAACACTACCCCCAGCACGACCCCCTACACTGCCCGAACACCACTGCACTGCCCTAAACTCTGAAACACCACCCCCAGCATGACCCCCTACACTCCCCGAACACCACTGCACTGCCCTAAACCCTGAAACACCACCCCCAGCATGACCCCCTACACTGCCCGAACACCACTGCACTGCCCTAAACCCTAAAACACTACCCCAGCACGACCCCCTACACTGCCTGAACACCACTGCACTGCCCTAAACCCTGAAACACTACCCCCAGAACGAGCCCCTACACTGCCTGAACACCACTGCACTGCCCTAAACTCTGAAACACCACCCCCAGCATGACCCCCTACACTGCCCGAACACCACTGCACTGCCCTAAACCCTGAAACACCACCCCCAGCATGACCCCCTACACTGCCCGAACACCACTGCACTGCCCTAAACCCTGAAACGCCACCCCCAGCATGACCCACTACACTGCCCGAACACCACTGCACTGCCCTAAACCCTGAAACACTACCCCCAGCATGACCCCCTACACTGCCCGAACACCACTGTACTGCCCTAAACTCTGAAACACCACCCCCAGCACAACCCCCTACACTGCCCGAACACCACTGCACTGCCCTAACCCTGAAACACTACCCCCAGCAAGACCCCCTACACTGCATGAACACGACTGCACTGCCCTAAACCCTGAAACATCACCCCCAGCAAGACCCCCTACACTGCCTGAACACCACTGCCCTAAACCCTGAAACTCCACCCCCAGCAAGACCCCCTACACTGCCCGAACACCACTGCACTGCCCTAAACCCTGAAATACCACCCCCAGCACGAACCCCTACACTGCCCGAACACCACTGCTCTGCCCAAAACCCTAAAACACTAGCCCCAACACGATCCCCTACACTGCCCGAACACCACTGCACTGCCCTAAACCCTGAAACACTAGCCCCACCACGACCCCCTACACTGCCCGAACACCACTGCACTGCCCTTAACCCTGAAACACAAACCCCAGCACGACCCCCTACACTGCCC
This sequence comes from Calotriton arnoldi, assembly GCA_963921515.1. Taxonomy (NCBI): domain Eukaryota; kingdom Metazoa; phylum Chordata; class Amphibia; order Caudata; family Salamandridae; genus Calotriton; species Calotriton arnoldi. Next base: position 309,172 of record CAWUFW010016088.1, read on the forward strand.
GAACACCACTGCACTGCCCTAAACCCTGAAACACCACCACCAGCACGACCCCCTACACTGCCCGAACACCACTGCACTTCCCTAAACCCTGAAACACCACCCCCAGAATGACCCCCTACACTGCCCGAACACCACTGCACTGCCCTAAACCCTGAAACACCACCCCCCGGCACGACCCCCTACACTGCCCGAACACCACTGCACTTCCCTAAACCCTGAAACACCACCCCCAGCACAACCCCCTACACTGCCCGAACACCACTGCACTGCCCTAAACCCTGAAACACCACCCCCAGCACGACCCCCTACACTGCCCGAACACCACTGCACTGCCCTAAAACCTGAAACATCACCCCCAGCAAGACCCCCTACACTGCCTGAACACCACTGCCCTAAACCCTGAAACACCACCCCCAGCAAGACCCCCTACACTGCCCGAACACGACTTCACTGCCCTGAACCCTGAAACACCACCCCCAGCACGACCCCCTACACTACCCGAACACCACTGCACTGCCCTAACCCTGAAACACCAACTCCATCACGACCCCCTACGCTGCCCGAACACCACTGCTCTGCCCTAAACCCTGAAACACTAGCCCCAGCACGACCCCCTACACTGCCCAAACACCACTGCACTGCCCTAAACCCTGAAACACCACACCCAGCATGACCCCCTACACTGCCCGAACACCACTGCACTGCCCTAAACCCTGAAACACTAGCCCCAGCACGACCCCCGACACTGCCCGAACACCACTGCACTGCCCTAAACCCTGAAACACCACCCCCAGCATGACCCCCTACACTGCCCGAACACCACTGCACTGCCCTAAACCCTGAAACACTAGCCCCAGCACGACCCCTACACTGCCCGAACACCACTGCACTGCCCTTAACCCTGAAACACCAACCCCAGCACGACCCCCTACACTGCCCGAACACCACTGCACTGCCCTAAATCCTGAAACATCACCCCCAGCAAGACCCCCTACACTGCCTGAACACCACTGCCCTAAACCCTGAAACACCACCCCCAGCAAGACCCCCTACACTGCCCGAACACCACTTCACTGCCCTAAACCCTGAAACACCACCCCCAGCACGACCCCCTACACTGCCCGAACACCACTGCACTGCCCTAAACCCTGAAACACCACCTCCAGCACGACCCCCAACACTGCCCGAACACCACTGCACTGCCCTAAACCCTGAAACACCAGCCCCAGCACGACCCCCTACACTGCCCGAACACCACTGCACTGCCCTAAACCCTGAAACACCAGCCCCAGCACGACCCCCTACACTGCCCGAACACCACTGCACTGCCCTAAACCCTGAAACACCAGCCCCAGCACGACCCCTACACTGCCCGAACACCACTGCACTGCCCTAAACCCTGAAACACCAGCCCCAGCACGACCCCCTACACTGCCCGAACACCACTGCACTGCCCTAACCCCTCAAACACCAGCCCCAGCACGACCACCTACACTGCCCGAACACCACTGCCCTAAACCCTCAAGCCCCAGCATGACCCCCTACACTGCCCAAACACCACTGCACTGCCCTAAACCCTCAAACACCAGCCCCAGCACGACCCCCTACACTGCCCGAACACCACTGCACTGCCCTAAACCCTGAAACACCATCCCCTGCACGACCCCCTACACTGCCCAAACACCACTGCACTGCCCTAAACCCTGAAAACCACCCCCTACAATGCCCGAACACAACTGCACTGCCCAAAACCCTGAAACACCACCACCTGCATGACCCCCTACACTGCCCGCACACCACTGCACTGCCCTAAACCCTGAAACACCAGCCCCAGCAAGACCCCTACACTGCCCGAACACCACTGCTCTGCCCTAAACCCTGAAACACCACCCCCAGCATGACCCCTACACTGCCCGAACACCACTGCACTGCCCTAAACCCTGAAACGCAAGACCCCTACACTGCCCGAACACCACTGCCCTAAACCCTGAAACACCACCCCCAGCAAGACCCCCTACACTGCCCGAACACCACTGCACTGCCCTAAACCCTGAAATACCCCCCCAGCATGACCCCCTACACTGCCCGAACACCACTGCTCTGCCCAAAACCCTAAAACACTAGCCCCAACACGATCCCCAACACTGCCCGAACAACACTGCACTGCCCTAAACCCTGAAACACCACTCCCAGCATGACCCCCTACACTGCCCCAACACCACTGCACTGCCCTAAACCCTAAAACATTCCCCCCAGCACGACCCCCTATACTACCCAAACACCACTGCACTGCCCTAAACCCTAAAACACTCCTCCCAGCATGACCCCCTACACTACCCAAACACCAATGCACTACCCTAAACCCTAAAACACTACCCCCTGCACGACCCCCTACATTACCCAAACACCAATGCACTACCCTAAACCCTAAAACACTACCCCCCGCATGACCCCCTACACTACCCAAAGACCACTGCACTACCCTAAACCATAAAACACTACCCCCCGCATGACCCCCTACACTACCCAAAGACCACTGCACTACCCTAAACCCTAAAACGCTACCCCCCGCACGACCCCCTACACTACCCAAAGACCACTGCACTACCATAAACCCTAAAACACGACCCCCTACACTACACAAACACCGCTGCACTTCCCTAAACCCTAAAACACTACCCCCTACACTACACAAACACCACTGCACTACCCTAAACCCTAAAACACTACCCCCAGCACGACCCCCTACACTACCCAAACACCACTGCACTACCCTAAACCCTAAAACACTACCCCCAGCAGTACCCCTACACTACCCAAACACCACTGCACTACCCTAAACCCTAAAACACTACCCCCAGGAGTACCCCTACACTACCCAAACACAACTGCACTACCCTAAACCCTAAAACACTACCCCCAGCAGTACCCCCTACACTACCCAAACACCACTGCACTACCCTAAACCCTAAACCACTATCCCAGCATGACCCCCTGCACTACCCTAAAACACTACCCCCAGCACGACCCCCTACACTACCCAAACACCACTGCACTACCCTAAACCCTAAAACACCCCCCAGCACGACTCCCTACACTACCCAAACACCACTGCACTACCCTAAACCCTAAATCTACCCCCAGCACGACCCCCTACACTACCGAAACACCACTGCACTACCCTAAACCCTAAATCTACCCCCAGCATGACCCCTTACACTACCCAAACACCACTGCACTACCGTAAACCCTAAATCTACCCTCAGCACAACCCCCTACACTACCCAAACACCACTGCACTACCCTAAACCCTAAAACACTACCCCCAGCACGACCCCCTACACTACACCAACACCACTGCACTACCCTAAACCCTAAAACACTACCCCAGCACGACCCCCTACACTACCCAAACACCACTGCACTACCCTAAACCCTAAAACACTACCCACAGCACGACCCCCTACACTACCCAAACACCACTGCACTACCCTAAACCCTAAACACTACCCCCAGCATGACCCCCTACACTACACAACCACTGCACTGCCCTAAACCCTAAAACACTACCCCAGCATGATCCCCTACACTACACAAACACCACTTCACTACCCTAAATCTACCCCAAGCATGATCCCCTACACTACACAAACATCACTGCACTACCCTAAACCCTAAAACACTACCACCAGCATGACCCCTACACATACAAACACCACTGCACTACCCTAAACCGTAAAACACTACCCCCAGCATGACCCCCTACACTACACAAACACCACTGCACTCCCTAAACCCTAAAACACTACCCCCAGCACGACCCCCTACAGTACCCAAACACCACTGCACTACCCTAAACCCTAAAACACTCCCCCAGCATGACTCCCTACACTACCCAAACACCACTGCACTACCCTAAACCCTAAATCCACCCCCAGCAGGACCCCTACACTACCCAAACACCACTGCACTACCCTAAACCCTAAATCTACCCCCAGCACGACCCCCTACACTACCCAAACACCACTGCACTACCCTAAACCCTAAATCTACCCTCAGCACGACCCCTACACTACCCAAACACCACTCCACTTCCCTAAACCCTAAAACACTACCCCCAGCACAACCCCTACACTACACCAACACCACTGCACTACCCTAAACCCTAAAACACTACCCCAGCACGACCCCCTACACTATCCAAACACCACTGCACTACCCTAAACCCTAAAACACTACCCCCAGCACCACCCCCTACACTACCCAAACACCACTGCACTACCCTAAACCCTAAAACACTACCCCCAGCACAACCCCCTACCTACACAAACACCACTGCACTGCCCTAAACACTAAAACACTACCCTCAGCACGACCCCCTACACTACACAAACACCACTGCACTACCCTAAACCCCAAATCTACCCCAAGCATGACCCCCTACACTACACAAACATCACTGCACTACCCTAAACCCTAAAACACTACCACCAGCACGACCCCCTACACTACACAAACACCACTGAACTACCATAAACCCTAAAACACTACCCCAGCACAACTCCCTACACTACACAAACACCACTGCACTACCCTAAACCCTAAAACACTACCCTCAGCACGACCACCTACACTGCCCGAACACCACTGCCCTAAACCCTCAAGCCCCAGCATGACCCCCTACACTGCCCAAACACCACTGCACTGCCCTAAACCCTCAAACACCAGCCCCAGCACGACCCCCTACACTGCCCGAACACCACTGCACTGCCCTAAACCCTGAAACACCATCCCCTGCACGACCCCCTACACTGCCCAAACACCACTGCACTGCCCTAAACCCTGAAAAACCACCCCCTACAATGCCCGAACACAACTGCACTGCCCAAAACCCTGAAACACCACCACCTGCACGACCCCCTACACTGCCCGCACACCACTGCACTGCCCTAAACCCTGAAACACCAGCCCCAGCAAGACCCCCTACACTGCCCGAACACCACTGCTCTGCCCTAAACCCTGAAACACCACCCCCAGCATGACCCCTACACTGCCCGAACACCACTGCACTGCCCTAAACCCTGAAACGCAAGACCCCCTACACTGCCCGAACACCACTGCCCTAAACCCTGAAACACCACCCCCAGCAAGACCCCCTACACTGCCCGAACACCACTGCACTGCCCTAAACCCTGAAATACCCCCCAGCATGACCCCCTACACTGCCCGAACACCACTGCTCTGCCCAAAACCCTAAAACACTAGCCCCAACACGATCCCCTACACTGCCCGAACAACACTGCACTGCCCTAAACCCTGAAACACCACTCCCTGCATGACCCCCTACACTGCCCCAACACCACTGCACTGCCCTAAACTCTAAAACACTCCCCCAGCACGACCCCTATACTACCCAAACACCACTGCACTGCCCTAAACCCTAAAACACTCCTCCCAGCATGACCCCCTACACTACCCAAACACCAATGCACTACCCTAAACCCTAAAACACTACCCCCTGCACGACCCCTACATTACCCAAACACCAATGCACTACCCTAAACCCTAAAACACTACCCCCCGCATGACCCCCTACACTACCCAAAGACCACTGCACTACCCTAAACCCTGAAACACCACTCCCTGCATGACCCCCTACACTGCCCCAACACCACTGCACTGCCCTAAACTCTAAAACACTCCCCCCAGCACGACCCCCTATACTACCCAAACACCACTGCACTGCCCTAAACCCTAAAACACTCCTCCCAGCATGACCCCTACACTACCCAAACACCAATGCACTACCCTAAACCCTAAAACACTACCCCTGCACGACCCCCTACATTACCCAAACACCAATGCACTACCCTAAACCCTAAAACACTACCCCCCGCATGACCCCTACACTACCCAAAGACCACTGCACTACCCTAAACCATAAAACACTACCCCCTGCATGACCCCCTACACTGCCCCAACACCACTGCACTGCCCTAAACTCTAAAACACTCCCCCCAGCACGACCCCCTATACTACCCAAACACCACTGCACTGCCCTAAACCCTAAAACACTCCTCCCAGCATGACCCCCTACACTACACAAACACCGCTGCACTTCCCTAAACCCTAAAACACTACCCCCTACACTACACAAACACCACTGCACTACCCTAAACCCTAAAACACTACCACCAGCACGACCCCCTACACTACCCAAACACCACTGCACTACCCTAAACCCTAAAACACTACCCCCAGCAGTACCCCCTACACTACCCAAACACCACTGCACTACCCTAAACCCTAAAACACTACCCCCAGCAGTACCCCCTACACTACCCAAACACCACTGCACTACCCTAAACCCTAAAACACTACCCCCAGGAGTACCCCCTCCACTACCCAAACACAACTGCACTACCCTAAACCCTAAAACACTACCCCCAGCAGTACCCCCTACACTACCCAAACACCACTGCACTACCCTAAACCCTAAACCACTATCCCAGCATGACCCCCTGCACTACCCTAAAACACTACCCCCAGCACGACCCCTACACTACCCAAACACCACTGCACTACCCTAAACCCTAAAACACCCCCAGCACGACTCCCTACACTACCCAAACACCACTGCACTACCCTAAACCCTAAATCTACCCCCAGCACGACCCCCTACACTACCGAAACACCACTGCACTACCCTAAACCCTAAATCTACCCCCAGCATGACCCCTTACACTACCCAAACACCACTGCACTACCGTAAACCCTAAATCTACCCTCAGCACAACCCCCTACACTACCCAAACACCACTGCACTACCCTAAACCCTAAAACCCTACCCCCAGCACGACCCCCTACACTACACCAACACCACTGCACTACCCTAAACCCTAAAACACTACCCCAGCACGACCCCTACACTACCCAAACACCACTGCACTACCCTAAACCCTAAAACACTACCCACAGCACGACCCCCTACACTACCCAAACACCACTGCACTACCCTAAACCCTAAACACTACCCCCAGCATGACCCCCTACACTACACAAACACCACTGCACTGCCCTAAACCCTAAAACACTACCCCAGCATGATCCCCTACACTACACAAACACCACTTCACTACCCTAAATCTACCCCAAGCATGATCCCCTACACTACACAAACATCACTGCACTACCCTAAACCCTAAAACACTACCACCAGCATGACCCCTACACATACAAACACCACTGCACTACCCTAAACCGTAAAACACTACCCCCAGCATGACCCCCTACACTACACAAACACCACTGCACTCCCTAAACCCTAAAACACTACCCCCAGCACGACCCCCTACAGTACCCAAACACCACTGCACTACCCTAAACCCTAAAACACTCCCCCAGCATGACTCCCTACACTACCCAAACACCACTGCACTACCCTAAACCCTAAATCCACCCCCAGCAGTACCCCCTACACTACCCAAACACCACTGCACTACCCTAAACCCTAAATCTACCCCCAGCACGACCCCCTACACTACCCAAACACCACTGCACTACCCTAAACCCTAAATCTACCCTCAGCACGACCCCCTACACTACCCAAACACCACTCCACTTCCCTAAACCCTAAAACACTACCCCCAGCACAACCCCCTACACTACACCAACACCACTGCACTACCCTAAACCCTAAAACACTACCCCAGCACGACCCCCTACACTATCCAAACACCACTGCACTACCCTAAACCCTAAAACACTACCCCCAGCACCACCCCCTACACTACCCAAACACCACTGCACTACCCTAAACCCTAAAACACTACCCCCAGCACAACCCCTACCTACACAAACACCACTGCACTGCCCTAAACACTAAAACACTACCCTCAGCACGACCCCCTACACTACACAAACACCACTGCACTACCCTAAACCCCAAATCTACCCCAAGCATGACCCCCTACACTACACAAACATCACTGCACTACCCTAAACCCTAAAACACTACCACCAGCACGACCCCCTACACTACACAAACACCACTGCACTACCATAAACCCTAAAACACTACCCCAGCACAACTCCCTACACTACACAAACACCACTGCACTACCCTAAACCCTAAAACACTACCCTCAGCACGACCCCCTACACTACCCAAACACCACTGCACTACCCTAAACCCTAGAAAAGTAACCACCACCCCATGCCCAATCCCCCTTACCTCTCACTCCTCATGGTTTCTCTCTCCTCGTGGTTCCTGCTTCATGTCGTCTCTGAGGGGCGGTGCACGTCGTTGTGAGGAAACGGAACAGCCTCTGTTTCCTTACAACGACGTGGATCGTCTACATTTTTTTAGAACTCATGGTCATTTACCTTACATACCTTTACAACAAAAGTAATGACTTCGCGATGTACAACGCATGCGTGGTAATGCATGCGTTGTAATGGTATCGCGAAGTAAAAAAGTCGTTGTAATGGCTGTTTACCGATCGAAGCTGGCCCCTGTTCTTCAGTGAGTCGTTTATTTGATAAATTAGGAGGAAGGAATGTGTTTTTTTTACCGAAAAGTGCATTCCCGGCTGTTGTATTGTGAAAGTGTCCGCGTGGCCTGGTTTCACTTCCGGTGAGAGAGTGGAAGAGTCTGTTTGGATCTAAAGGGGTTCTGCTGTTGGACGGGGCCGGCGCGACACGTCATCAGAAAACACAGCTAATGGAAAGCGTTGTCCCCGAAGTGTGGAGCAGTGCCATGAGAGGTCAACGAGTGAGCGTCCCACCGCAGTATGACCGTACCGCGTGACCCATGTGCCGCCTCCAGTGTACGGAAGGCAGAAGTGGCATCCATCGCAGGTCCTCTTGAAGACCGTTGTAGCACTAATTCTACATTTTGGAACTAGGGCATTTTAACCTTGTTGTTCCTGCCAGATACAAAGAGAAGATCCTGTGTTATTCAGTGCCCTCGTTATCTTTTCTGTGGGTAGTGGTGCTTGTCACTTCGCTGCCCCGCCGGTGCACACGACTGGGCTCCCCACCTCGTGTGCCATCTGCAGGGCCTCTGCTCTCGGATCACTGGTTTTGGTTTCTGGAGTGGTAACATAAACAGTTGCTCCCAAAGGACTAGCCTGAACACTTAGGTGAATATCCCCTGTGCCAGCATTCCACAGAAATTCTTTCCTAGCTCTCCCACGTCGACGACGATGTCATAATAGCACGGCTCCGCTCGCGACATCGTATGACGTCATAGGAGCCATAAGAGGACCTCGTCGGCGTGCTGACGTCAGTTCCACCCATTTTTTCCGTGCCACCGAGGTAAACAGGTGGACCGACACACTTTCACATGTATACATAGTATACTATATGTAGGAAGGTGGAATCTGACTATATGGTTGCCCCCATTTTTTTTTATGGTGTTTTATGGTGTTTTGCTGGTTTATGACTTAGTTGGACTGGGATCCTGCTATTCAGGGCCCCAGTCTATCTGCTTTCTCTGTAAAATGGTTTCCATGTGCCTTAGGCACATCTCTGATTGGAATCTGGAGTGCCCTTATAAGTCCCTAGTATATGGTATACTATGTACCAAGGCATAGGTACCTCAGAGGCCTACCAGGGGCTGCAGCATGTATTGTGCCACCCCTGGAAGGCCATCCAAACTGACACCACAGGTCTGCTACTGCAGCCTGGGTAAGGTGGTGCATGCACTCCTTACTGTGATATAGGTTACCTATATCACTAAATACATACACACATATAAACCTATAAGTCACCCCTAAGGCAGGCCTTATCAATCCTAAAGGCAGAGTGCATGGTTCCTATGTGAGAGGGTGCCCCTGCATGAGCAGGGCCCCTCTGCAGCGTTCGGAGACCATCTCTGATGCTGTTTGTAGTGCAGCCTGACCATATACTCTTAAGCGCATTATATCCTCGCGGTAAAATGCTAACTTTGGAATGGCTGCACCTAAACATGTCGTGTTTGGTGTCAAACATCTTGGAATACTACCCCCGCCAATCCTGGCGGCGGGGGTAGCATTCCACCCTTCTAGAGGGAAAGACATGTTAACTCTGGCTTACCCGGTAACTTCTTTCTGAAGCCCTGGCATCACAAAATGGATGCTGCTGCCACAGACACAAGTCTGGCCTCCTGCTGCTGGACGAAACTCCGGCAGGGGAGGCCTGGACAATAGGTTTCCTGTTGCAGGGAGGTGTGACCACCTCCCCAGACAGGATAATGTGTATTGGGGCTGGGTGGGTGCACTCTTAGAGTGCTTTGAAGTCCTGCACTGGGGGAGCAAAAGGCTCCTCTGTGCATATGCCAGTTCAAACCAGCTCAGGGGCTACCTGCCCCTGCTCTGGCGTGAAACAGGACAAAGGGAAGTGGGTGTAGCCACCCCTCTCCTTGACCCTCCCATAGGTGGGGTCATAGAGTTAGTCCAACCCCTATTTTTAGAATAAAGGTAGGAACCCAGTCCTTAGGACTTTAGATTACACCTGGACGAAACTCTGAAACTGAATCCTGGACCTTCAACGCTCTACGACAAGATTAGAGGACTGAAGAATCTCCCTTGGGGTCAAGGAGTGACTCCCCTGCTTGGCAGGCACCAAAGAAGCATCTGTCCGGTTCGCATTTCTGAAGCTCCCGTCGGATGCCGAAGTCATCACATCACCAGAGGTGGATTCTCAGACTTCCCCGAGGCTACCCTGAGTCCCCAGCAAAGCTGAGGCCCGTGGCTATCGTGGGTGACTTGAGACCGTGACCCCTGGACACCAAGCACATTTGCAAATGCATTGTCTTCTGGGTCTCCCAAGAAGTCGTTCTTTGGGCTCCGAGTAGCCCTAGCCTCCAGCACCACCTGCACCGAAGATCACTGGCCTCCACTCCACGAGTGTCCTGTAAGCCAGCTCCACGTGCGGCGTCACAAGGCTCCTTCGCGGTCGCTAGCCCATTGGCTAGTAGCCCTTAACGACGGCCAATCTTTTCCTTACTTGGCATCCTGGTTGCTCCAGGCCTGCCCTCACTTACCCTCGCTGGGTGAGTTCCACAGACCTTGCTGGTCTGCACCATCGACGATCTACATCTTACTCAAGACTTGCCGTTGCCAAGGCTTGTTGGGTCCAATCCGGTCGCCGACACCTCAGCACTCGACAAACATTGAGCACCAGCCCGAATCCTGCTCCTCGTTGCCGACAACGCCTCTCGGACCTCGTGGCTGAAGAGTCAAGACGACCATCAACGCACCTGAAGCACTCGACATCGGTGGGCATCTGTCCATCGCCTTCCTGGTCACTGACTAGTGACCCAGACTCTGTCCCCTCTGCTTTCAGGTTCACCAGAACTCCGATCCACTCTTGGATCCACCCGGACACTTTTCTCTTGGCCGCCAGCAGCACTTTGCAGCAGATCGCCATTCGAATCGACGACGAAACCCGACCCCGAAAGGCACCTATGCACCCGGCTTCTCTGGGTGAGGTAACACGAGTACTCCGGTGCTCCCGTGGGTAGAGACTCTTCAAAGTCCTAGATCTCAAAGGGTTTTGTCCTAGTCCTCTTTTAAGTGCCCCTTTCCTCTATTTTCCCGATCCCGACTTTCTCCATAGAAGTTAACGGCGTATCGCGGTTGTGTATTTACACTGCACGCGTCTCCCGTGGGTCCCCTGTGTCACTACCTTGGGTGGTTCCTTGTGGTCCAAGCACTTCTAGAGGCTCTAGGCCTAGTGTCTAGTTCAGTCGTGGTTCGCATACCACTTTATTGGTATATGGTTTGGTACGCCCTAGGGCCCAAACGTGTATTTGTGCTATTATTGTGATTTAAGATCTTATAACTTATGTACTTTGAACTCTAGCCTCATAAAGAGACTAGAGGGGTGTGTTTAGCAATAAATACATATATTTTGAATATATACCTGGTGTGGTGCTCTTTCATTTGGTCACTCAAGAGATTATAGACTGATAAAACAAGCTGCTTTACATTCCTTCAAGACTTAGCCTGAAGGCTGCTCTCCATAGCTACCACTAGGATAGCTTTCAATAAGGTTGTCTTTAACCTATCTACCATAAGAGTCGATTTGCCCTGGTGCAAGGTGTCCACTTTAATTAGTGAACAGCATATACCAGGCCAACTTCTCACATTGGTGTGCAGCGTGTGGGATTCCAGCTTGCTATTGTTTTACCAGATAATCTCAATTGAATTGATCAACTGAAAACCACTAAAGGTACCTAAGGTACATATAATTTAAGCTTAGAATAACAGTAAGTTCTACTGAACTTAGAGTTGTGTGTTAAGGGATAGCACAACCCTTTCTACAACTCAAGAGAGTTTAGTAGGCCACACTAGAGTAGGTAGTGCATACACCACACCACACTAGTAATGTCTTTAAGGGCAGGATCCAAAGAATCCTTGCAGGAAGCCATTGAGCTTCCACCCTCCAAGTATGATACACTCCCATTCTTGGAATTGAGAGCTTTATGTAACTTGAGAAAAATAAGGACAGGCCAAAGCCCCACCACCCAACACCTCAAGGAGTTGTTGGTGGCTTATGACCTTAGTAAGCCTGTAGGGACTGAAGGGGTAGGAGCTGAGGGTGGGGCAGGAGAAGAGGAGTGCGCTAGGGGTACCAGTACCCCCAGCCCCCTCTGAAACTGGCCAGGAGGGTGACAATGACCCTGACCTGGAAAACCAAATCCCTTCTGTGGATGATGATGAGGATGATCAAAATGATGCCCTCTTTGTCCCCCAGGAAGGATTAAGAGTGTGCCCAGAAGGTCTAGGTCTCCTTCTCAGGAGTCTAACCACTCTGGCACCTCCATAGGGAGCTCTGTCTCATCTCATAGGAGGGAATCCTCTCATGAGAGAAGAAAGAGGCTGGTCCAGTATGAGGAAACTCAGCTGGAAATCAGAAAAAAGCAATTGGCTTTAGATAGGGAATCCCTAGATCTCCTTAGAGAGAGAAGAAAGTTGGGACTAGAGTCCCATGGTGGCAACAATATCCCTAGAGATAGGGACAGGTCTTATGACCATAGAAACCTAAACAAGATTGTCCCTCCCTACCAGAGTGGGGATGACATCCACAAATGGATAACTGCACTGGAGAGGGCCTGTAAAGTTCAGAAGGTCCCCCAGAGGCAGTGGGCAGCAATCTTGTGGCTCTCCTTTGCAGACAAAGGTAGAGACAAGCTCCTCACTGTAAGAGAAGAGGATGCTGACAATTACAGTCTTGAAGAGTGCTCTGATAGATGGGTTTGGCCTAACCACTGAACAGTATAGGTTGAAGTTCAGAGACACCCAAAAGCTCAGACTCAAGACTGGGTTGATTTTGTAGATTGTGCTACAAAGGCTCTGGAAGGTTGGATACATGGCAACAAAGTGCATGACTTTTTAGGATTGTACAATTTGATTATGAGGGAGCAGATCCTTAATAATTGTCAAAACCAGCTTTTGCACCAGTATCTGGTGGACTCTGATCTGACCTCTCCCCAAGAATTGGGAAAGAAGGCAGACAAATGGGTCAGAACCAGAGTAAAAACTAGAAATCAGGGTGGTGACCAGAAGAAAGATTCTACTAAGTCCCAAGAGAAAGGTGGGGATAAATCTAAGGATAAGTCCACTACAGGGCCCCACAATTCCTCTTCTGGGGTGGGTCCCAAACTCCTTCCTCTCCTGAAAAGAAACCATATTGCCATGTCTGTAAAAAGCCTGGGCACTGGAAATCTGATCCCAGTTGCCCCAGGATTGGCAATAAAGAAAATGTTCCCCCAGCAACTACTACCCCTCCTCCTGGTACTACCAGTAGTAATCCTCCAGTTGGGAGTAGTGCACCCAAACAGTTAGGTGCTTTTGCAACAGGAACAGAGGTGGGCCCTAGTTTAGACAGGGACCCCTCAACAGACTCCTCTGACTCTGATGGTGGTATAGGATTTGCCACCTTTACCATGGGTCCCATAGCATTGGGCAGGTACAGATTGGAGCCAATAATTAATGGTCAGAAAGCTGTGGCATTTAGGGACACAGGGGCTAGTGTCACCATGGTGGCAGGGAAACTAGTCCCCCCTGTAGGAAGGTGGAATCTGACTATATGGTTGCCCCCATTTTTTTTATGGTGTTTTGCTGGTTTATGACTTAGTTGGACTGGGATCCTGCTATTCAGGGCCCCAGTCTATCTGCTTTCTCTGTAAAAGGTTTCCATGTGCCTTAGGCACATCTCTGATTGGAATCTGGAGTGCCCTTATAAGTCCCTAGTATATGGTATACTATGTACCAAGGGCATAGGTACCTCAGAGGCCTGCCAGGGGCTGCAGCATGTATTATGCCACCCCTGGAAGGCCATCCAAACTGACACCACAGGTCTGCTACTGCAGCCTGGGTAAGGTGGTGCATGCACCCCTTACTGTGGTATAGGTTACCTATATCACTAAAAACATACACACATATAAACCTATAAGTCACTCCTAAGGCAGGCCTTATCAATCCTAAAGGCAGAGTGCATGGTTCCTATGTGAGAGGGTGCCCCTGCATGAGCAGGGCCCCTCTGCAGCGTTCGGAGACCATCTCTGATGCTGTTTGTAGTGCAGCCTGACCATATACTCTTAAGCGCATTATATCCTCGCGGTAAAATGCTAACTTTGGAATGGCTGCACCTAAACATGTCGTGTTTGGTGTCAAACATCTTGGAATACTACCCCCCGCCAATCCTGGTGGCGGGGTAGCATTCCACCCTTCTAGAGGGAAAGACATGTTAACTCTGGCTTACCCGGTAACTTCTTTCTGAAGCCCTGGCATCACAAAATGGATGCTGCTGCCACAGACACAAGTCTGGCCTCCTGCTGCTGGACGAAACTCCGGCAGGGGAGGCCTGGACAATAGGTTTCCTGTTGCAGGGAGGTGTGACCACCTCCCCAGACAGGATAATGTGTATTGGGGCTGGGTGGGTGCACTCTTAGAGTGCTTTGAAGTCCTGCACTGGGGGAGCAAAAGGCTCCTCTGTGCATATGCCAGTTCAAACCAGCTCAGGGGCTACCTGCCCCTGCTCTGGCGCGAAACTGGACAAAGGGAAGTGGGTGTAGCCACCCCCTCCCTTGACCCACCCATAGGTGGGGTCATAGAGTTAGTCCCTCCCTGTTTTACTGGTTAAAATGGGGAACCCTTGCCACAGCAAGATTAGATTATACCTGGACGAAACTCTGACACGGAATCCTGGACCTTCGACGCTCTACGACAAGATTAGAGGACTGAAGAATCTCCCTTGGGGTCAAGGAGTGACTCCCCTGCTTGGCAGGCACCAAAGAAGCATCTGTCCGGTTCGCATCACTGAAGCTCCCGTCGGACGCTGAAGTCATCGCATCACCAGAGGTGGATTCTCAGACTTCCCCGAGGCTACCCTGAGTCCCCAGCAAATCTGAGGCCCGTGGCTATCGTGGGTGACTTGAGACCGTGACCCCTGGACACCGAGCACACTTGCAAGTGCACCATCTTTTGGGTCTCCCAAGAAGTCATGCTTTGGGCTTCGAGTAGCCCTAGCCTCCAGCACCACCTGCACCGAAGATCACTGGCCCCCACTCCACGAGTGTCCTGTAAGCCAGCTCCACGTGCGGTGTCACGAGGCTCCTTCGCGGTCGCTAGCCCGTTGGCTAGTAGCCCTTAACGAAGGCCAATCTTTTCTTTACTTGGCATCCTGGTTGCTCCAGGCCTGCCCTCACTTACCCTCGCTGGGTGAGTTCCCCAGTCCTTGCTGGTCTGCATCATCGACGATCTACATCTTACTCGAGACTTGCCGTTGCCAAGGCTTGTTGGGTCCAATCCGGTCGCCGACACCTCAGCACTCGACAGACATCGAGCCAGAGCCCGAATCCTGCTCCTGGTTGCCGACAACGCCTCCCGGACCTCGTGGCTGAAGAGTCAAGACGACCGTCACTGCACCTGAAGCACTCAACATCGGTGGGCATCTGTCCATCGCCTTCCTGGTCACTGGCTAGTGACCCAGACTCTGTCCCCTCTGCTTTCAGGTTCTTCAGAACTCCGATCCACTCTTGGATCCACCCGGACACTTTTCTCCTGGTCGCCAGCAGCACTTTGCAGCAGATCGCCATACGAAACGACGACGAAACCCGACCCCGAAAGGCACCTATGCACCCGGCTTCCCTGGGTGAGGTAACACGAGTACTCTGGTGCTCCCGTGGGTAGAGACTCTTCAAAGTCCTAGATCTCAAAGGGTTTTGTCCTAGTCCTATTTTAAGTGTCCCTTTCCTCTATTTTCCCGATCCCGACTTTCTCCATAGAAGTTAACGGCGTATCGCGGTTGTGTACTTACACTGCACGTGTCTCCCGTGGGTCCCCTGTGTCACTACCTTGGGTGGTTCCTTGTGGTCCAAGCACTTCTAGAGGCTCTAGGCCTAGTGTCTAGTTCAGTCGTGGGTCGCATACCACTTTATTGGTATATGGTTTGGTACGCCCCTAGGGCCCAAACGTGTATTTGTGCTATTACTGTGATTTAAGATCTTATAACCTATGTACTTCGAACTCTAGCCTCATAAAGAGACTAGAGGGGTGTGTTTAGTAATAAATACATATATTTTGAATATATACCTGGTGTGGTGCTCTTTCATTTGGTCACTCAAGAGATTATAGACTGGTAAAACAAGCTGCTTTACATTCCTTCAAGACTTAGCCTGAAGGCTGCTCTCCATAGCTACCACTAGGATAGCTTTCAATAAGGTTGTCTTTAACCTACCTACCATAAGAGTCGATTTGGACTGGTGCAAGGTGCCCACTATAATTAGTGGACAGCATATGCCAGGCCAACTTCTCACAAAATGCATAACCAATAAAGGCATAAAGAAATAGCAACAGATCAAGCATTTCTCACTATTAAAACATAAGCATGATTAAGACATATTAAAAACATTCATGCCAAACAGTAAAAGCATCTTTTTGGTAGAAACAGGTGGACAACGGGGAGGCAGGTGGGACAGTGAGGAATCCACAGGCAGATACTGTATCCACCAGAAAAAGCGTTACCGAAGGTAAGTAACTTGCTCTTCTGATGGATACTTCTGCCTGTTGATTCCTCACCTTTTGAATAGAATCCTCAAGCCGTACCTCACCCGGAGGAGGGTGTCCACCTGACTAGACCAAAAATCTTGCAAAACAGATCGAGCAAAATGGCCATCCCTCCTAACCTCCGAATCCAATAATAATCGAATAATTTTTAGTCGAAATGATATTGAAAATAATACTTTAAAAATACTTTTATTAATAAATTTAGACAAACACTTAATGGAAAACTTTTATTTATAATTAATTTAAAGATATTTCATACTTTACAAATTACGCCGAAGTCGCGACCCCAGCGTGACTTTTCAAAATGGCTACCAGAATGCGCGCAGCCATCGTGCGCGAAGGGTGCGCGACTTCTGTATAATATTTAAAAAAAAAAAAAAAGAATGAATATAGTTTTCCTAACTAAAAATTATTCACAATTTTTTTTAATATATATATATGTATATATATATATATATATATATATAGAAAATAAAAAAAACATAGGATTGAGGTACATTAGGCTTACAAATTTTCATTTAAAAAACCTTTGAAATTCACTGGAAAAACCATAGGTTTCAGGCACGTTATAGTTAGAAATTAGCATTTAAAAAACCATATAAATTAACTGAAAAAACCATAGGTTTCAGGAACGTTATAGGTAGTTGGACATTTCACTTGTACAAAACCATAGAAATTCCGGCGTTATAGTTAGTTCAGCTAACTATAACTCGCGCCCCCGCAATGCACTGCTGATGACGTCACATATTACATCATTCATGACATGGTCAGTGACATCACTGTTGACATCACTGATGACATCTCAAATGACATCACTGATGACATCACTGATGACATCATCCACGTGAAAATCTGATGCACCTCCTCACACCTGAATATAACCTTTGATACACCCACTCTAAAATACAGACTACCATTTTCAAAAAATAGACACATCAATACCAGTTACTAAATACGCACTGACTGATTCCTAGGTCTACACACACATCCACTCATTCACCCATACAGTCACTCATACATGCAGTCACTCATCAATACAACACTATCATATGCACTCATACACCTATACAGACACTCACACACTGCCACATATCCAGAG